>RCIC01000002.1:17887500-18326070 GCA_018883505.1 Ceratosolen fusciceps | reverse complement strand
CGCACTATTATTTGGAAAACTTTAATTACACGAATAAAAGATAGACAACGTAAAAATTATGCATTTTGAAGAACTTTGTAAATGGTACTGACCAGCAGATAAAATAATAATAAAATACAAAAGAGTATTTACATCAGAAAAAAAATATGAAAATAAATGAATCCATTTAAAAGATATTTCTTAAATTAGGATATGCTGTATATAAATATAAAAATCTAATAATTGTAATTACTTCTTCAATAAATGTTATAATGCAAAGATTAATTAATATAATATTAAACTGAAATAAAAATCATAAAATTATGTAAGTATTTGAAACGTTGAAAAATAGCGTGAAATATAAAAAAATTGTTATTACAAATAATAAAAAACGGACAAAATTTTTTAAAAAATTAATTGTTCAAAAATTATGTATGACGAATCACACATATAAATTTAAAAAATTTTGGAACAATAAGCAATGTGAATGCAATAACCATTGTTACTAGAAATTGTAAAGTTGAAAAGCTATTATTATGAAGCAAATTGTATAGCTTACTGGGTAAGTCATGATTAGAACATGAATCTAAAATAATGAAATAATGAAATAATAAAATAATAAATAACATTTTAAAAAAAAATTATAAATATATATATAAAGGTTGTACAAATATTGAAAATTTGTAAAGGCATAAAGTTTAAAATGATTAAATATACTATTACGTAATTATTAAAAATTATCTAAATAATATGTAGTATAATCTGTATCATCTTTCCTTAAACCGTAAAAGTTTTATAAATCATTAATCTAATATAGTACTTTTAATAATGATAATATGAAAAAATTAAATATTATATAGCAAAAATAAATTAATTAATTATTGAAATTTAAAAAGTACGTACTCTCATCGTCATAAGTACAGAGCAATATTTATTAATGGCGAAATATTAAAAATAAAAATATTTGTTTTTATCGAATACGGCATTTATAATTTATTGTTTCAACAGTGTTAATATTTTATTAGCTTCAATTCAACTTTTATTGTTAAGTATTCCAAATAATTTAAAATTAGTCAAATGTTAAATTAAAGTGTCATATCTATTTTACTCTAGAATCTTTAACAAGTCAAACAAACGTGTATTTACTAAGTATATTTTTTATATTTGTAGTGGACGAATTAATAAATTACCATGTACTAAAACAATACAATTGATATCTATAATTTTCATCAATTCATTAATTTCAATTTTATATATAATTCATATTAACATTGATTATTATTATGGAGCGCTTAGTACAGAAAATTGCTATACACCTGGAATAACTTCGTATAATAATTTAAAAATATCAAAATATAGTCATCCATGGGTCAATATTTAAGTCTAAGAATAAAATTTATATTCCTATATTAAAATTATAATTCACGATATAGGAATATATAAATATACATTCGTAATACATTTTATTGAATATCCAATTTGAAAAAAGAGATTTATTTATTTAAATTTTAATCATATTTAATTCTATGTAAAAATTAGTAACGTATATAAAATTTTATCATACCTAAAAGATGGTAAGAATAAGTAGACAATAATTTTATATTGTTTCAATTCTTAATATTCATAAATATATTGAATATATATATATTTTTTTATTATTTATATAACGCTCATTGTTTATTATTTTATTAGGAAGTATTGTTATAACACTATTAGAACGTATGTTTAATTATTAAGAATTGAATGGTATTAACCATAAAAAACTAAATACTTGTAGCATTATTAATAATAAAGCGTCGATTTAAATATGTATTTACAATTATTTATATTATGTTTTGCAACGGCAAATGCCATACCACCATCCGAACGGATGTTGAAATACTCTTTCGATGAAAACTTTTACCCACTTGTCAGCTCAAAGACCAGTTACGAGCTTATTCATGGAGAAATAAAGCGACCTAATAATAGTAAGTAATTTAATAGTTTAAATTTTGTAAAATTTATTTAAAATAAATTTTTTAATGAAGATAAGGTTTTCAAATAATTTATCTATCGATTTTAACGATAAAATATTCTTGAAATAAATTAATGAAATTAAATTAAATTATAGTTAAAAGAAAAATAAGATTTAAGATTCTTTTATATAAAATTTATTTAAAAAATGATTTAATAGTATGTGTTAATATCTGTTCTGTTATGTAATCTAAAGGTATAAGAGTGATTATTGATAAAAATTTTAAATCAATAAAAATCAAATTTTACATTTTATTGACTCTAGAATAAAAAAAATTTCAATTTAAAATACATATAAATTAATTTATATATTATAATAATTATTTTATATTTTGTACTTTAATAAATACCTACGTAAGTTACTATGAGCTGTTACTATATTTGGTTGAAAATAGTTATTGCATATTAATAAGTTGAGAACGTAAATAATTTAATAGTAATATCATAAAAAAATATAAATATATAAATCTTGCTAAGGAATAAAAGATTTAATTATATAATGAATTTAAATTTGTTTAGACTGTAAACCTTTGCAAGCATGGATGCTAATGAGACACGGAACTCGTTATGCGAAGAACGCCGAAGTTGACTACTTTTTATCATTACGCACTTTTAGAGATTATTTAATTAAAAATAGAAAGGCAGGCCGTAAGTTAAAACGTTAAATAAACAAAATTTTATGTTTGAATAATAGCAATAACTGTTATATTATATTATTGCTATTAAGAAATTATATTTCAAATTATGCGTTAAAAGAAGTTTATCTAATTTATTTTTAACAATTTACGTATAATAAATTGTGTAAGATTTTTTAGACATCATTTCTGAATTATAATTTTCACAATAAATTCTTTCTTACTATAAATATATCATGTTAATTAAATATATTACAATAGATTAACAAAACACTTTCAAACTACAATATTAACCAAATATTTTATATTTTTTTTCCCGTTTTTTTCCCCTTCTTTCCCCCTCGACCCTGCCCATACCTCCGCAGCTCGCACCATCGTACATAATATTACAGTTCTTGAGAACATTTCATTTATTTCGGTGTGAGACTATAGTACACTAGAGAGCGCGGTCGTCCAACTATGACCCATCCAATCTAATACGTAGGTGCCGTATGCTAAAAGACCGGGAATACATAGTCGGCGGTAGATACAAAATAGGCCGGGAAGTGAGAGACGGTCTCAGTAAGGGGTTCAAATACTAGGATGCGCACGGGGAAAGTTCGTCAACTCGGAGACGCCTCGACACGCATTTTCCGATTGGTATAGAAATCTTACCATATTTTCGTCCGCCATTCTTATATCGTAGTTAACAGTCTGCTTTTGTCCAATCACTTTTCCGTGTTGTTACTTGATAAGTCTGGTACGTGCAAACTCTATTAATATCGTTCGACTGTCCACTCCCTAGTAATAGTACGCCACTTTTGCATCATTCCTGCTTTTTCTAGGTTAGAAAGTCACTGATTTCACCAATAGAGAGTATTGAATTTCGAAATAACATTCTAATTCCAGCCCAAAACCTTAATGTACCACAGGTAAACAAAGTACACCTATGTCTAGAACTTCCCTGTTCTTGTTTGACTCTAGAACGACGGTTTTCTTAAATTATTTAACCTCGTGCTCCTGAGTTTTTCCTACCATGGAAAAAACCTTAATGACAACACAAATAAATAACCTAAAGCGGTTAGGTGATGTATTACGAACAACACCCTCAAGGTTAGGCGACCCCGGGTCCTTGGCCTCCTGTCTCGCTTCCTACGGAAAATCTGTCCTTTTGCCATATTTTTTTGTTTTTTCCTGCCTCTTCTCATCTTTCTTCCCCTTCACATTATTCGGGCGATTCTCTTTCTGCTCCGCCCTTCTCTGTCACGGTGTACTATATCTTTGGAAATAGTTACGTAATCTGACCTTTATGTACCAGTTGTGTCGGTAGTCTGCTCTAAATTACTGTCTTCTCTTTCAAATACAATCGCCCATACAAGAATGGAGATACTCCGATTTGTCAAGAAGTATCAAGTTAAGGAAGCGCTAGTTTTTCCAGTAGGCCACGTCCTCCTGAGGCCCATAAGCGAACTTTACCCTAATTGGCAAATGGGTGTTTCAAGCAGAGCTGTGTAACACCGCGTGTCAACGGATTGCTTCGGTGGATCCGGTTTCGCGTCAGCCATTTACATTTAATACACATGCTTTGAATCTTGGTTACAGTGAACGACCCACTAGTTACATCACATTGTACCCCCCCGTCGGCAACCGATTATTTCTCCATTGTACGTTATGTTCATTATCTCGGATACGTCTGTGCCACATAAGAAATGCATAAGTTATGTTTGTTACGTATTTAATTTGGAAAACTTTACATTTGAAACGTGAAATATATTTTAAATACATTTCAAATTATATATTTAAATGTTCTGTACCGAGGAATTTAATAAAAAATAAAAAAGATTTTCTATAGATCAAGAATTTTTACGAGCAGTTGTGAATTATAATAAATTTAAAAAATTATTTCTTGTTTTCATGCAGCCAAACCGTAATTGTTTCAATTGGAACTTCGATTATGATTCGAATCATTGCAACGATGAACGTCAAAGATTCGTAGAATCCCCAAGATTTCAACAACTAATATATCATATGACATCTAAACTAGGCTTTCAATGGCTTCTAACTTTTAGTAAGTACGAATACGTATTACATGAAAATCAAATCAATAAAAACGATCTAATTCTTAGTTTACTAGGAATTTTTTTTTTCAAAGTTTTTTCTTTATTTTTTCACATAAACAAAGATACTTTATTATATATATACGAGGACTCAAAAATTTTGATCGACCAGTTCGTACTTACTTATTATAAAGTTATTTATTATATAATGACATTATAATAACAAAAGTAAGTTTGCATTGCTATTTTATAATATTATATAATATAATAAAATCAAATAATATCAATTATCGTCGAATTAGCATTAAAATGAGTATTTATAATATATGTTTAGAGATATCTAAACATATACAAATTTAAGGAATTAAAAATTTTTTCGAATCTTTATAAAATTCAAATAACTACGTTATGCCCATATTAAATACATTTAAATAAATATATTATATATTAAATAAAATTATATTTTATTTATAAGCTGAAATCTACAAGATGTATAGTATGTGTCGTTACGACCTAGTTTGGGATCCTAACAATACATCGACATGGTGTAAACTCTTTTCTATAAAAGAATTAAAGATGTTAGAATTTTCAGAAGATTTGTCGTATTATTATATTTCTGGACCAGGCCGTAAGCTCAGTCATCCCTTAGGCTGTCACTCTCTCTCCGATATGTTTAATTACTTCAAGTAACGTAACTTTATATTTGTTGCGCTCAATTAAACATAATTTCGTCGTTGATATGGCGATATATGAATTAGCATGCTATACAATACATTCCATTTCAGAAAGCTGGAAGAAAATCCCGATAACCAACCGAAGGGGGTTTTCTATTTTGGCCACACTATCTCTGTACAATTTCTGCTTATGGCATTAGAAGTGAATATCGGCGATAAACCGCTAAAAGCGACAGACGATTACGCCCCAGAGAAAAGGAAATACCGTTCTTCGCTACAGGCATCCTTTTCAGCGAATCTCTTAGCTGTTTTCTACAAGTTAATAACGAATATTTTTAACATACGATATATATATAAGTTTATTCCTTTCTTCATTGTCAGGGCTGAGGGATAATTTTTCAATTACGTGTCCTTCTACATATTTAACAAATATAAAATGTGTTTTAGGTGCGAAGGAGAGGAGAAACCGTATAAAGTGATGTTTTATTTATCCGAAAGGGCTCTGTATATTGACTATTGCAATGGCGAAGTCTGCGATTGGGAGGATCTGAAGAAAAAGTTCAAGACTTATTTAGATACCTGTACACTCGATGTGTGCAACGAGAAAACTTTAATTTAACGAGAAAAAATTAATATTTTTAAAAGTTTTTATACAGGACTAACTATATTTAAATGTTGTAGCAAATAACTATTAGTTTACTAGTTTTCCTATTTTTATTATTTGGGAAAGTATCTTAAATATAATTCAAATATAGCAATAACAAATATTATTTATTTTGGATCGTTTCAAAATCTACTATTCGTATTAACTGTATTGTAATATAATGTGAGTCATTAAAATATATATAATTTGTAAAGAAATACAGAAAATACGATTTAATACGATACCTTATCCATACACACAGTTATTCATAAAAATGTTTTGTAATCATACAATTAAATTTACTCTCAATAATAATGAAAAACAATTATTATTGTTATAACAAGCGGCTTAGCTCACCATTGCAGGATCAAACGGCGCAACCTGTTGACTTCTGATAGGGTGATGAAAACAAGTAGGTGGTGATCGCCCGTAACCAGCAGATAAGGAGTGCACGTGTCAACAGACCTAATCCTCTGTTGACGTCGAAATTTCCTACTCGAATGTATAAAAGAAATCTTGTTCCAGTAACTCCAGTGTTTAGGACATCGGTATTCAAACCTTTGAGCAGGAATCCCGTGTGATAGAGCAATGAAGTCTTCCACTAACTACAAGTTCTTTATAGTAAATGACATACCATATTGAGGTCCATCACTCTTCCCATATTTTCGATAGAAAGCATCCGATTAATGTAACCGGTCTTCCCTATCAGATTCCAGTCCAAACTTTTCCCTTGCCTACCTAAGTTCAGTAGGTCGACGTCATTGACGTTAGACCCGACTCTCTTACTAAGCCGGATCACATACGCTGATAATATACAAAATTCGTGTGTCCCTATACAGGCGACTAAAGTCAAAGTAAGACGACTATAGGTGCACCTTGTATGGACGGTCTATAGATCCGAGGAGATCCTCTAGTCCTATCCACCCATCACCTGTGCTCTGTTTACCGCTTGCCGACGCGCGCTACCATTTTATTGTTGTTCGGACCAGTTGGGCGGGGGGTGCACACTGATTACTCGACTTATGGTACGCATGACACTACAGTCACGTCTGAGCTAGTCCGTCCTGCCCTCTATTGCTCTAGTAACTATAACCTTTTTATCAATCACCTAAATAAATCGTGGATTCTCGGCGCACGATTATTGCGGCTGGAGAGTAATAGGTCTAACAGGCTATGAGGGCACTAAACGGGATTTTAGTGTGCGCAGAGTAGAAGGACTCCTATGACAATATGTGAGGGACAATCTGTGTGTGGGGTTTTGTCCCAATGGATGCCAGACCCCCGTCCGCTCTGCAGAACCCCAATCCTGCACTAGATGACCCCTTTACCGTTTCGTCGTTCAACGCCGAGCTCGGCGTTGTTCCGCGGCAACCTTCTGTCACGCGCCCCTACTAGCTCGTAACGGTTCCCAGTTTGGTAGCTCACTTAACTCTTAACTTTGTTTTGGTGTTATTACCTGAACAGTGATGTTCAGTTCGTATTACGACCTATCTAATTATTCATGTTTTTTATCTGACATGGTCCCTTTCTGATCCCGGTAGTTTCATGCGTTGCAATTGTGATTTATCAAACACCTGTCCCCCTAACACTGACGCTTACATCTAATTGTTTATAACTCAGAAGCTAATTGGATAACCTGCCCCCACAAGCCGACCCACTTCTTAATGTCAAAAATTCCCCACTTCTCCGGAAAAATCTTAAAATTACGAGGTCTCCCATTCTCAAGTTCGATCTTGATGAACGTTGACCCAAATCTTAGTTCTATATTCGCGTCGATAATAATATCATGGGTTAATATACAAGCCTTCGTGTCCCTTCTTGATTCAGTGAAATATTCAACTTCCCCCTGTCCGTCCTTTTTTCCCTTCCTTCCCATCTTTGACCCGACCTATTTTGTTTTCTCCCTAAGCCGTGTGTTTCAAACAATGTCTATTATCACCTCCCGCTTGTTTTCTTTATGCTCTGCACCCTTTTCCTCCGCTTCATTATGCAGCGAAACTTTCACTCACACTTACCTGCTCCCCCCCTATCGCGTGACATGGTGTCGTAAATTATCTTTCGGTTGCTCCCTCCCATCTTTAGTAATTTCTTCCTCGTGCACTTCTAACATATACAACGCTACACATCTTGCCCCGTCTTAAACTCGTCAAGTCGGAAAATTTTAAAAAAACTTTTTTACAAACAATTCTGGTCGAATCTCTACTTTATCGCCATCTTCTTTGCGCCTGTCAACTACTCCCAATGGGCTGCTTTATGCGACCTGGCATGTATCCAAAAGTCCGCCGACACATCGCTTTTGTTATCTCTTCGTTAATTCGAGCCACCTCGAGTACTAGCTAAAAACACTCGTGCGTGGCCGTCATTCACATATCTATAGTTAAGTCAGACTAACGCGGGTGATTCTCTCCTCTCTTATATTTTAAACCCCGTGAGGCTATTTATACGCAACTGTCCATGGCGTGGTCTCTGTATATAACAGTACACAGTTAGCCTAAACTGCTGTTTCCAGAATTTTATCTTCTTACACGATTCGTGATCATTTACTGTGAACTCAATCCTCCTTTTTCCCTCACTACGTACAGTTCTTACTAAAGAGAACTTTTTTCTTTTTTGTCCTCTACCCTCTGCACCCACACATAATAAACCATTAAAAAATATATATATATAAATATGTATATATATATTATGGTTTAATTTTTATTATCATTTTCTTCAGGTGGAGCCTTATCTGATGATCAAATACAATCACTGAAGGACTGGGAGCCGAATAAAAATTTAAATAAAATATTTGCTGGACTTTTAACGGCAGAGGGTAAGATGGAAGTTCGTCAAATAGGAGAACGAATAAGAGAAACATTTCCGGAACTTGCGAATGAAAATTCTAAAAATATTTATCCAAGCTCTTATGTAGTATGTGAAATTTTGTTTCTACACTATATAATTCTCCATATAATACATTTATTTCAAATAAATTTAATTAAGGAAAAATAATGATTATAATAAATTTACTTATTAGAAGCTTTTTTTTTACAGAAAATATTAAAAGTACTATATATAAAACCAAATTAATTTTATAAAAAGAAAATTTTATTTTAAATAAGCACTAAATCAAATAATTAGTTATAATAATTTATTCAAAATAAAGATTTTTTTTGTATTATCAACGTGTATTTAGTAAAACATAAGCGTCGAATACATAATATTTATTTCACATATTTCTTTTCGAAAAAGTATAAAACGATAATAATTGAAAAATTTATTAAAAGATGAGAGCAAGTAATACTGAGCGCACAAACGGAACTTTGACATCATTCGCTGAGGGCTTTTTCGGCCGTGAAGTGGTCGTAGAATCAATTTCAACAGATCAAGCAGACACTGTGCTCGAGGTATATATTTAATCAATTAAAAGTTACATCTCATTTTTACAATTTATCTCAAAATACTAAACTAAATTCAAAAAAATTTAATATCACAAAGTTAATCTCAAATAAAATAATAAAAATAATATAGAATGAAAAGCGAGTGATGTTCCGGATTATATCCAATTTATTCAAAAAAATTAAAATAACATGAGCTTAGATTATTAATTTTAAAGAATCACGTCAATGTGAAATCAATTTACCGTTTTTATCTTAAACGAACTTAAATTCTCGAATGTTTATAATTGCAGCCGAATCGTAAATGCTTCAAATGGCATAACGATCATGAATCAAACCATTACAATGATGAACGTCAAACATTCTTTGAGTCGCAGTTATTTTTAAAATTGACACAAGATTTATCAAATAGAGTTGGCTACAATGGTCTTCTAACATTCAGTGAGTCGTACATTTCATATGAAATAATAAAATAAAACCGCAAGTAAAATATCTCATATACATTAATTGAGTTATATAATTCAAAAGTTCATCATACAAAATGTTATTTCATGATTATTATTAATGTTGTGATTACTATTTTTGAGGTCTTCTTGTTAATGTTGTAGTTCTATATAAATAATAATGATATATTTCTTGTTTCTAATCTGCATTATCAAAAATTTTCAACGATTTATAAAAATTATAATTAACAAAATGTAAATAAGTCTTTAATAAATTAAAAAAAAAGAATAATAGTGATAATAATATTGATAATAAATATTAATTTTATTTTAATAAGAAACTTTTAAAGATTTTTTTTATTCTTAGCTGAAATTTATACAATGTATAGCATGTGTCGTTATGAATTGGCTTGGAATCCAGAAAATACTTCTACTTGGTGTAAACTCTTTCGTAAAGAAGAATTAAAAATTATCGAATTTTCCGAAGATTTATCATATTATTATGTTTGCGGCCCAGGGCGGAAGCTTAGTTATTTACTAGGCTGTCACTCTCTCTCCGATATGTTTAATTACTTCAAGTAACGTAACTTTATATTTGTTGCGCTCAATTAAACATAATTTCGTCGTTGATATGGCGATATATGAATTAGCATGCTATACAATACATTCCATTTCAGAAAGCTGGAAGAAAATCCCGATAACCAACCGAAGGGGGTTTTCTATTTTGGCCACACTATCTCTGTACAATTTCTGCTTATGGCATTAGAAGTGAATATCGGCGATAAACCGCTAAAAGCGACAGACGATTACGCCCCAGAGAAAAGGAAATACCGTTCTTCGCTACAGGCATCCTTTTCAGCGAATCTCTTAGCTGTTTTCTACAAGTTAATAACGAATATTTTTAACATACGATATATATATAAGTTTATTCCTTTCTTCATTGTCAGGGCTGAGGGATAATTTTTCAATTACGTGTCCTTCTACATATTTAACAAATATAAAATGTGTTTTAGGTGCGAAGGAGAGGAGAAACCGTATAAAGTGATGTTTTATTTATCCGAAAGGGCTCTGTATATTGACTATTGCAATGGCGAAGTCTGCGATTGGGAGGATCTGAAGAAAAGACAAAAAGGGCAAGAACGGATTGTAGCGCCCGGAACAGCGAGGGGCAACGAGAAGGAAACCTGTAAGGAACGCGAAAAAAAAAGGAATATGGGGAAAAGGGGTAGACAGGACCGAACAAGGGTAAATGGGGTGAGATCACAGAACGAGGAGTGGAGTTGTATCAGGGGGCCGAGGTGAGTAGGGGCACGAGCGGACAGGAGTTAATGCACGAGAGAGCAAGAACAAATATGTTTGAGTTTGGAGCGGGTCAACATCTACTATTGTCCGAATTCCACTGTCTTGTCTTCACGTGCGTCATACAATCTATAGAATGGGGAACGAAGACAGACAAACGATGTTCATGACGATACCTGACCATACACACAGTGAGTATCAAACTGTTTTGGATATAAGGACAATTACATGTTCTCGTCCTCATAATGAACCACCATTCGTCGTGTGGATAAAACAAAGAGAATTCGTCTAACAACATGGAAGGAGAATTCAACCAGGTAATAGATGAGTTAAAGTAAAAAAAGTTGCTAACATATTGTAATTTAAACAAGCCAATACAGCCGGGGAAGGAAAAGGATGCATACAAGAGGAATGTTATAAATATAACATTACTTTTAAAAATAACTCCAGTTTTTATTTACATCCGGTCTTTCCCACCTTGCGCCGGCCTCACGTGTGCTGCTCCCTTCCAGTCGTTACTCACTACCATTCTTTCGCTGTCCCTGTACCTTCAACTCTTTGCTTTACTCACTCTATCTATTTTTCGATCTCCCCGCTCTACGCTCCTGTACATGTCTTCTATCCGCTCCCTTCCCCCTTATCCCCTTTGCCTTCCTCCGTTCCCGAGTTCGAAGTAAGTGCCGTTCGCCATCGCCGCCGCTCCTACGCCTGCCTCCAGTACGGCTTGAAATCCCTCGCCCCCTTGTTTGTCCTATAAATGCGAACAAATACTATGTTCAAATCATACTGAATGAGGTGCAATTGGAGAGCACTGGCTATAGAGATAAGTGGAGAGAACGATAGCAATAACAACATACGGTAATTTTACAGCTTGAGACTCGCGCTACATTTTATTGTTCGTTCCGGACCCTTGGGTGGGGTCCCCGGAGGTACGCGACAGGAGGGACTGCATACAAGAAAGGATAAGGCGGAATCAGGCAGCCCGCGCCAGTAGAGGACGAGCGTAAATATAACATTTTATAAATCAATAAATTACGTGACTATGATCAAGATATATGCGGCTGATATTAATAGTAAAAGTATATTCATTTAACTAAACGTTATTATTTTCGCAGAGTATAAGGACTCCATTGAAAATGTATTTACCAATATTTGTGTTGTGTTTTGTCACAACATATGCCATACCACCGTCCGAATATGCAGAAAAATACTCAATAGATGAAAACTTTTACCCGTTCGTTAGTTCAAAGACGAGCTATGAGTTTGTTCGCGGCAAATTAATGCGACCTAAAGATAGTAAGTGTTTCAATTTTTTTTTAGCTTAATTAAATATATAACTTTTTTTTTTGTGTTATTACATGAAAAGTTATTTCAATACGTATTAACATATATAATTATTAATTGTTTTTATCTGAAAATTTTCCTTCTGAAAATTTAGTTTAATTATTTGAAATTGTATAAAACACATGTAAACTAAAGATACATATAATTGGTAAAATACAGACATATAATTGGAAAAATTACAAAAATACCGAAAAACTTTATTAATTTTAAATTTCAAACTTATAAATGAAAATATAAAAATTAATGAGTTCTAACTATATAAATTTCGATGAAATTTGAACAAAAATTATATATATTAGAGTAAATAATTAAATTGCTTAAATATACTAAGCATTTATTTTAAATATTTTATCAGTTGAAATATAAAATCTAACACATGTATACGTCTTTTATTACATTAATTCACATCTTTGAACAGACATTATTTTTGTTTTAATCCTAAATAAGTAATTCTAATTAACTAAAGAATTGTTTATTACTGATTGAAATATTTATAATAAGATAATTATGAAGATAAAATTTAACTCTAAACATAAATGATAAAAAACTATAGAGTGACATGGTGTTTAAATTTATATTTAGGGATATGATACTAAAAATATTTATGTAATTTATTAATGTAAAACTTTAATAAATAACAAAGTAAAATATTGCAAGTATTATAACTTCGTAAAGTTCTGAAATTTAAAAAAAAATTTTTTAAAAAATTATTGTATAAATATATAATTTATAGAAATATTCTTTTAGACTGTAAACCAATACAAATGTGGATGCTTATGAGACATGGAATTCGTCATCCAAAGTCAGCAGAAATCGATCTTTTGTTATCTCTTCGTTTAATTAGAAACTATATACTAGTAAAAACTAGTGCTGGCCGTAAGTGAACGAGAGAGAGGGGACTATGCAAGGGTATGAGATCTAGGGTAGAGGGAAAAAGGGAGGCGAGGATAGACGCAAATGGCACGGAGCGGGCGGATCAGGGCGAGAAAACGTCCAAGCTGAGTAGAAAGGAGGGGGCAAGAGAGGAAGGAGGAAACAGATGAGGAGCAGGGAAGAGGGAAAGAAAAAACGTGGGGCCAACGACGGAAGGATGAAGAAAGAAGAATTTGCGTTTTTGAATAGACCATATTCCCCCACGAAGAAAACAGGAAAAATCATATAGAGAGATTAACTATTGTAGAATAGATATTTTCTGGTTAATTTTCTTATCCTTTCTGCAGGTGGAAGCCCGTATCGGCTGATCAACACACTTCCACTGAGGCCTGGGAGCCGCATAACAATTTCCATAAAATATTTGCTAGAGAACGGGGATACGGAAGAGGGGAAAGGGAAGTGCGGCCCCCCAACCACAATCCCCTCCCTCTAATTTCTTTCACTCTGTCCTGCATTTCGTTTTTCCCCTCTTCCTCAATTGGGGGTCCCAACCAAATAGGAGAACGAATAAGAGAAACATTTCCGGAACTTGCGAATGAAAATTCTAAAAATATTTATCCAAGCTCTTATGTAGTATGTGAAATTTTGTTTCTACACTATATAATTCTCCATATAATACATTTATTTCAAATAAATTTAATTAAGGAAAAATAATGATTATAATAAATTTACTTATTAGAAGCTTTTTTTTTACAGAAAATATTAAAAGTACTATATATAAAACCAAATTAATTTTATAAAAAGAAAATTTTATTTTAAATAAGCACTAAATCAAATAATTAGTTATAATAATTTATTCAAAATAAAGATTTTTTTTGTATTATCAACGTGTATTTAGTAAAACATAAGCGTCGAATACATAATATTTATTTCACATATTTCTTTTCGAAAAAGTATAAAACGATAATAATTGAAAAATTTATTAAAAGATGAGAGCAAGTAATACTGAGCGCACAAACGGAACTTTGACATCATTCGCTGAGGGCTTTTTCGGCCGTGAAGTGGTCGTAGAATCAATTTCAACAGATCAAGCAGACACTGTGCTCGAGGTATATATTTAATCAATTAAAAGTTACATCTCATTTTTACAATTTATCTCAAAATACTAAACTAAATTCAAAAAAATTTAATATCACAAAGTTAATCTCAAATAAAATAATAAAAATAATATAGAATGAAAAGCGAGTGATGTTCCGGATTATATCCAATTTATTCAAAAAAATTAAAATAACATGAGCTTAGATTATTAATTTTAAAGAATCACGTCAATGTGAAATCAATTTACCGTTTTTATCTTAAACGAACTTAAATTCTCGAATGTTTATAATTGCAGCCGAATCGTAAATGCTTCAAATGGCATAACGATCATGAATCAAACCATTACAATGATGAACGTCAAACATTCTTTGAGTCGCAGTTATTTTTAAAATTGACACAAGATTTATCAAATAGAGTTGGCTACAATGGTCTTCTAACATTCAGTGAGTCGTACATTTCATATGAAATAATAAAATAAAACCGCAAGTAAAATATCTCATATACATTAATTGAGTTATATAATTCAAAAGTTCATCATACAAAATGTTATTTCATGATTATTATTAATGTTGTGATTACTATTTTTGAGGTCTTCTTGTTAATGTTGTAGTTCTATATAAATAATAATGATATATTTCTTGTTTCTAATCTGCATTATCAAAAATTTTCAACGATTTATAAAAATTATAATTAACAAAATGTAAATAAGTCTTTAATAAATTAAAAAAAAAGAATAATAGTGATAATAATATTGATAATAAATATTAATTTTATTTTAATAAGAAACTTTTAAAGATTTTTTTTATTCTTAGCTGAAATTTATACAATGTATAGCATGTGTCGTTATGAATTGGCTTGGAATCCAGAAAATACTTCTACTTGGTGTAAACTCTTTCGTAAAGAAGAATTAAAAATTATCGAATTTTCCGAAGATTTATCATATTATTATGTTTGCGGCCCAGGGCGGAAGCTTAGTTATTTACTAGGCTGTCACTCTCTCTCCGATATGTTTAATTACTTCAAGTAACGTAACTTTATATTTGTTGCGCTCAATTAAACATAATTTCGTCGTTGATATGGCGATATATGAATTAGCATGCTATACAATACATTCCATTTCAGAAAGCTGGAAGAAAATCCCGATAACCAACCGAAGGGGGTTTTCTATTTTGGCCACACTATCTCTGTACAATTTCTGCTTATGGCATTAGAAGTGAATATCGGCGATAAACCGCTAAAAGCGACAGACGATTACGCCCCAGAGAAAAGGAAATACCGTTCTTCGCTACAGGCATCCTTTTCAGCGAATCTCTTAGCTGTTTTCTACAAGTTAATAACGAATATTTTTAACATACGATATATATATAAGTTTATTCCTTTCTTCATTGTCAGGGCTGAGGGATAATTTTTCAATTACGTGTCCTTCTACATATTTAACAAATATAAAATGTGTTTTAGGTGCGAAGGAGAGGAGAAACCGTATAAAGTGATGTTTTATTTATCCGAAAGGGCTCTGTATATTGACTATTGCAATGGCGAAGTCTGCGATTGGGAGGATCTGAAGAAAAAGTTCAAGACTTATTTAGATACCTGTACACTCGATGTGTGCAACGAGAAAACTTTAATTTAACGAGAAAAAATTAATATTTTTAAAAGTTTTTATACAGGACTAACTATATTTAAATGTTGTAGCAAATAACTATTAGTCTACTAGTTTTCCTATTTTTATTATTTGTTCAGTACTCTAGTTGTGCTTGTGTCTTTGGAAATAAAATGCTTTAATATATTTTAAATGTTTTATCTGATTCTAAATTGATTATAAAATTCATTAATGTACTTATACGTTTAATGACACTTGACTGAATAAAAATCTGCTCTCGCTCTTTTTATAGACGCTTTTATAGTTTGTTCCCCGTTTTTTATATTTATATTATTTGCCTAAATTTTTTCCTAAACGCGTACTGATCAAACCCGGTGACCCAATAAACTTATTTTTTCTTAAATTCTTTATAGCCCTGAAAAGTAAGCCATCTTTTCTTGATACTGGTGTTATTAAGGCATTATATGATCTACGCAATTCACTATAAATAATGCACTGTCCATCTCTTTTCATTAAAAAACATGCTTTCCGTACAATATGTTATTTAGGAAAAAATCATGTCACATGTCATTAATATTAGAATCTTAAAGTCATTTTTACCCTTTCTAAACGGTTATTTCTGCGAGGAAAAAAAACATTGATGTATGAGCACCTTTGTCTTCATATCATTCCGGAAGCTTTGAATTCAACTCTCTAAAGAATTTTTTTTAAAATAATTGTATTATATATGGACTCTGTGCTCATACTATCTGAGAACTGTATTTTGAGCTTCGAGACACGTTGTAAAAATTATCTTTTTGTTTTGTTTTGTTTAGAAATTCAACTGTTTTCTTACTGAAATGAATATAATTTACATATATAATAACGAAACAAAAAACTATTACTTTAAAAGGTTCGTCTTGATAGATAACGAAAGTTTCTAATGTTAAAATGTAAATATCGATATATTAGATGTGAAAAATCTAGTGTAGGTTATAATACAAGTCCTATTGTAAATATAGTAAATTTTATTTATTTAATATTACTTAAAAATAATTTAAATGATAAGTTAAAAATAGTATGTATTATACAAGTATACGTAATTTCATCGAAAAGGAATTGAATATAAATATTAAATGTGACAGAGATTTTACTAATCAGAAATATTATTTGCAATTAAATACACCCTAAATAAGATAAAAGAAATTGTATTAATCATGTATACAGAAAAAAAGTTATAATAAAATCTTATAATACTAAAATACTATTAAGGCTTTGAATTGACTACACGGATGTTTAACTACATACAAATATATATTCAATGACTTTTAAGTAAAATTTATAATTTAAATAATACTTCGTATCAGTATCTCTATATTCACCAGTAATATTTTTAGTTAAATAATCGTAATTATGAACACAATCCTAGCGTAGTATGGAAAGAAAAAAATCTTTATTGTTTTTAATAAAAATTAATTGTGAGTTAAGATTTTTAATGCTTCCCTATGATTATATATATGTATGTATATATGTATACGTAATATATTTTTCATATATTAGGTATAAGCTTATACCTGAACTTGATAGTACCCGAGCTGAAAATACTTTAATCGCATAATAGTTAATCTTTCAAGTTTTTGTATTTTTGATACTTATTCATCATTTAAGTCATAAATTTTCTTATGAAATTTTATCAGCGGTAGCTACCGTTCTTCTTACTTTGGTGTTTGCCCCTCGTCAAGGCTGTTCTCCTTGCGTCAACAAGTGTTTCATTGGCAACGGGTGAGGACCGTTGCCTTCACTGCACAACCGACGTCACTAGCTATGCCTCTGTCAAGCCAGAAACTACCGGCATTACCTGCACAACCGGCGCCATCACTTCTTTGCCACTAAGCTACACGCTGATTATCGTCGATCTCGTTGTCTCCATCAGCACGCGCTATCGCGCCGTTAGGAATCAAGGATCAAGGGTATTCTCCTCGTTAGGCAAAGTCCTCGTTCCACGATAATTCGCGAGTCCGCGCCACCTAATTATCCACTAATAATTAATAGAGAGGGACGACTTTGTTATTGGGACTAGCGACTTCTTCCCAAAGAAAATCAGCACCCCGTCCTTATCCACGAGGAAGTATGTCGGAGAGTTTATGGTAATATCGCGTGAAATGCGATTCTCTATTATGTAGCCATAAGGATAACTCCCGCACCACTAAGTCTTAAGACCCGCTTAAACCCCAATAACCTGTAAGGGCCGTGATTCCCAATACCCATACACAAAGAATCGTCACCTGGCCGCCAATTTTCGTACAGCCATACAACGTTACACCCGCGCAGTTATAATATAGCAGAGTTTCACTCCTGAGAGCCGCACCGCATCGATCTCGTAGTCCTAAGAATTTTAGTAAATTTAAGTAAAGGGACTTTTTATTTTTATCATAGAAAAACTTAGACGATTTCAAGTAATCGTTTCTATGAAATTAAGTCTTTATAATTAAGGCTTTAGCAATGTAACTTAATTCTATTTTCTTAAATATAACGTAATTTATAATAGTCTTCGATCAAAATCAACGAGATATATTGGAAATTACTATAGATAGCTTTATTTTTTGAAAGCAAGTACATTCTAACGAATAGTAAATCATATTAATGTTATGACAAGTTTGCTTGAATATGTATTCTGTTATCGCCTCATTTGTCTAACCGGTATTGACTTAAAACGGATCTTCCGTAAATGCTTACACAGTAAAACTCAATATTACAATATTATGAGACATTTTCTTTTGAAAGCATTGCAATTTGAATATAGACGTGGAAGCGCGCCTATCTATACATTTGTGAAAGGTTCTTTTTTATTTCTTTTTTAATCCGAGAAACGAACCTCATTATTTTCACACAAGCTTTTGATTTTTATACTTGTTCTCCTTTCTCCTTAGTCTATAGGTTAATAAGTCACATAAAATATTTCACTAAACATTTGATAATAAAGATACATTTATATTATTATAATAAAAATATATTTATTCATAATATTGATTTTTTATTAAATAAAGTAAACCAATTTACAATAAAATGTAAAGTTATTTTTTTTTATGAATGCTAAAACATAAAAATCTTCTTAAAATATTGTGTAAGCAATATTAATTTAAGTATATTTCGTAAATGTAAATAATAAAAATATTTAAATTTTTGTGATGAACAAATAGATATATAAAGAACAGATATAAAACTTTTGCTCAATCACATGATAAAACGAATAATTAAAATCAATTTTGTAAAAAAAAACCGTCCTGGATCCAGAAGAATTTCGAAATCTATATATAAAAATAAAGACCATGCAAGTTTATTATCTATTTAACAAATCTATTAAATATGAAAAATAAATTTTTGTATGCATATTAACGAAATGTAATTCGTGTACTTATTCCTAACAATATTGATATATTCTTTTTAATAGAAAATCTGTCAATATTTAATACAGCTGTTAAAAATATTTATAGTTTAAAAAAAAAAAACAATATTTCACTATCAGTATGGAATATTGTCAGAAAATGGTATAGTTAATTACTGTGTGAACTCTATCATGATAAATCTACATAATTTTATTACGGATATTTTAAAATACATGTTCGAACGATCGAGGTTCGTTATCAAGTTTTTTAAGTCGGTTCATAAAACATCCATTGAGAAACGAACAAACAAACTTAAGAAATCTTGTTTGCCTGCCAACATTTGTTACAAAACTTTTAGTTTGCACGAAAGAGTTTTTATATCATTTCTCTTGACATCAAATTTTCTGAATCATTATAAAAATAAAAATTTTAGAAAATTAAGATCTGATTATTAAATGAATAGGAAAGTCATTTATTTGAAATAATGAAAATAAATTTAAAATTCTAATTCATATTACATTTTTACTAAGCTATTAAAGTTATAAAAGATAAAAATGGATAAATTTTTTATAGTTATAAACAATATCAAATAAAATAAATTTCGCTCTGACTTAATTTCAGTTTAAATGAATAAATTTAAATATATATAGTAAAATAACCAAAGATGTAAAATTTATTCTAAGACGAAATATGTATTACCTAATTTGAAAATCTATAACTTACTACAATAAATAATATAGCACTAAAAGAAAATTCATAATCCGATTTCAACCTTTTGACAATAATAACATGCGAAATAAGATGCATCCTCTGTGTCTATCTGTATGTATACATATCAATACAATTAACAATAATATATAGTTATTATTCTTATTTCTTTTTGTTTTATTACTTTCCCATACAAATAAGAGATCTTATTTCTTATAAAAATGACATATCGAGTAATTAAATAAGAAATTATAGTTTTTACAAAGAAATGTCGTTATCTTAAATATGATAGAATCGAGGTTAGTCTCATTAACTCATATCTTTTTATATTCAATTTTAGTTGACTCAATTTTAATAGTATAAGATTAATCTGCAATCTGAATTAACAAGAATGAATTGTAAATGATTAATAAAAAATATGAATCGCATATGAATCTAAGTATTAATAGAAATGTATTACACAGCATTTCAATATTAAATAAATGTTGGTACTAAAAATATAATGTCTATGTATAAAATGACTAAATAAATTTAATATTCATAATAAAATTTAAAGAATTATTTCTACAATCATTCGAAAAGACGTTATCGATTTAATAATATAATTCAAATTATACTGCAGGGGGGTTTAATGTAATTAAAAATAGAGTTATGAAAGCTATTTATTCTACTATAGTTATTTGAATAACGTTTTAAATGTAATTATAATACTATTTCGTAATCTTCTTCGTATTATTTGAAATAAACGCATATTCATGGAGCATATTTTTAATTATTAAATCAATTTAAAGAATTATACGTAATATTTGGAATTTAAGAAAATTTCATAAATTTATTGTTTATATAATATTAATTATGATTGTACATAAAAATACATAACTAATATTATTATATTCTGATCTAAAAATTATCTAATTATATAGTTGTTTATACAACACTACATTAAAAAAAACAAATATGTCAATTCAAATGTTGTATCACAAAGAGATCAAAGACTGTATAGAAAATAAGTGCAAATTTAGAAACTATTAAAATCTATTAAATATTTATCCATATTCATATTTTTCAATTTATTATTCACAAATACATTACAATATTGATAGATTTCAATATTAGGCGTACACACTAAATTGAATAAGCATTGATGTTAAATATTCGAAAAATATACAAAGACTGAATAAATAAACTTATTATATATAAAAAAAATGTAGGCTTCAGGTTCCCAATTTTACAATACATCTATATATAATATAGTGAGATAAATATATCAATCCAACATCACCGGTAATTTTTACAGCTTGAGACTCGAGCTACATTTTATTGTTCGTCTCAGGACCATTTGGGTGGGTAAACTGATTTACTCGACTTATTTACTCATACAATAAATTATACGTCTGATCATTCATTCCACTGCCCATATATTACTATACGTAAATATAACATTTTATAAATCAATAAATTACGTGACTATGATCAAGATATATGCGGCTGATATTAATAGTAAAAGTATATTCATTTAACTAAACGTTATTATTTTCGCAGAGTATAAGGACTCCATTGAAAATGTATTTACCAATATTTGTGTTGTGTTTTGTCACAACATATGCCATACCACCGTCCGAATATGCAGAAAAATACTCAATAGATGAAAACTTTTACCCGTTCGTTAGTTCAAAGACGAGCTATGAGTTTGTTCGCGGCAAATTAATGCGACCTAAAGATAGTAAGTGTTTCAATTTTTTTTTAGCTTAATTAAATATATAACTTTTTTTTTTGTGTTATTACATGAAAAGTTATTTCAATACGTATTAACATATATAATTATTAATTGTTTTTATCTGAAAATTTTCCTTCTGAAAATTTAGTTTAATTATTTGAAATTGTATAAAACACATGTAAACTAAAGATACATATAATTGGCAAAATACAGACAGAAAAACTTTATTAATTTTAAATTTCAAACTTATAAATGTAAATAGAAAAATTAATGAGTTCTAAATATAAAAATTTCGATGAAATTTGAACAAATTAAAAATGTATTAACGTATATTCTAAAGAACATATGGAGTTCTAAGTACACATATTTTTATAAAACTTTAACGTATGGCGGAAATCTTTCTAAGTGGGCTCATTGACCTTGCTCCTTACTGACTTAAGTAGGCGAGCCCCAGGTATCTCAAATTCATACTTCTATACGTGATGATAGCAAGGACTCTTTGCTGAACCGATAGAGACCCAAATTTCACTACACCACCACGAATGATTGTTCTATTCAAGTTCCCTATGCTCGTCAACAGTTACTTTTTTATTCTCGAGAAAATCTGCAAGACTGACCCTCACTCTCGACCTCGTCCCTTCTAGCCTCTCCTTTCCAACTGTAAAACATTTGTTTACATTACATTCCTACTCATTCCCTATGTAATTGATCCTTAATTTTATAAAAGTAGCTATAATTTTTCTTTAGATTTCAAAACTTACTTAATTTAGTTTATTTATTTGTATCGTATTGAATACTATACAATTATATAAATTTCTTTGCACTGCATGTATTTTAATTATATTGTATATAATTATATTATTGTATTTATTGTATATAGATTATATATATATATATGGCTTAAATTTATGTGTACTACTTAGAATAAATTGCATGTGTAAAATGTAAAATGCATATAGTATATTATACAGAATATGATATTTATAAATAGTTTAAAATAAATATAAAATAAAAAAATATTCTTTCAGCGTGTAAACCAGTACAAATGTGGATGCTAATGAAGCATGGAATTCGTCGTGCTAATTCTGCTGAAACCGATATGTTTTTCAACCTGGGTTATATTAGAAATTATATACTATCAAGGAAATACTTAGGCCGTATGTATATAATCTCATTCGTTCAGCACTATTTCCTAAATCGCTGTATAACTTATTATAAATAATGATAATTTATTTTTTTCAATCGAACTGCAAAATATATAATTTTTATTATGTATTACGATGTTCCCGTTTATTGAATTATATTATGCATTTATATTTTATTATGTAGAGTATATTTATAATCTAATTTAAAACCGTCAGGTAGACGAACAATTTTTACGATATATTTAATAAACTAATTTATTCAGATATTATTTTCTTCTTCAAAAGTTACTAAATTATCCGAAGAAGAATATCGATCCTTGTTGAATTGGCGGCCTAATCAGAATTTAGATAAAAGTTTTACAAACACTTTAACGGCAGCGGGTAAGATGGAAGTTCGTCAAATAGGAGAACGAATAAGAGATGCATTTCCGGAACTTGCAATAAAAAACACTGAAGATGTACATCCAAACTCTTATAAGGTAAGTAAATTTATTTTTATTCAATATAATTCATAAATCGATGTAAAATAATTACAATTATATACACTACATTAATTATATAAATTAATTGTTTATTATGTTAATTATGCTTCACAAATTTACATTGCAAGTACTTACTCCACAACTTATTATTCAACCCGATGGCGATGAGCTTCAATTTAAAGAAGTCCCTTGATTTTGAAATATCTAAGCTGTTAGATATTTATATTAACGATTTCTCTGAGTGCGCATTTATTTATTAGCAAAAAGACTATTATTATTTGACAAATAATTCTGAGAAATATTATTATTAGGACCTACGCAGTTATCATATATTAAAAAAAGTCATTATTCACTTTCAGAAACGTAATTTTTTTCTATTTTTTAATAAGATTTCAATTCATTTTACTAATATTTTAAAACTTTCCTTTGTATCATTTATTTTTATGATTACTATATACGTCTTACTACCAAATACTTTCAAATCTTTACATATTTATTATGCAAAAAATATATATTAACAAGATATCATTGTAATAATAAATGTAAATATAAATGAACACAGTTAAATATTATGTGCTATGTTAAATGTCGTTATTTATTCTTTTCAAATAATCTGTATTAAAATCGCATATTTAATGAAAACTTGTCTGTTCAATTAAATATTCAAATGCTTTCTTCATAAAAAAATTTAGTGTAAAAAACTATTAAATTGCTGGGAAAAATGTTTCGTAATAATATATTCTTTAGTGCATATATTTAATACTCAGTTAAGAAAAAGGAAGAAAAAAATAAAATATTTAACAGTCGTAAATGCAAATAACAATAAACCTACATATTCATTCTATTAATTGAATACTGTTTTAAGTTTTTAAATAAACAAATATTGTTTAAAGTTTACAAACATACGTTTGAGAAAATTAAGAAACATACTACTGTAAATTATGTTATTTTTTTTTATATGATGACTAAATTATAAATTTAAAACTAGAAATTTACTTAACTTTTTATATTTATATACATATTTATATACATAACTTCTTTATATTTATGTAAAAAATGTAAAATAATATTGAAAAATAAATTCTCTACTAATATATATATATAATATTCAAATGTTTTTCTTAGTTTAGAACAATTGATTCTGAACGTGCGAATCAAACTTCTGTATCATTTGCTGTAGGATTTTTCGGTAGAGATGACTTCATAAAACCTGTTGCATCTGATGAATCTGATATAATTCTTCAGGTACATATTCAGTTAATAAAGAACTAATGTAAATTGTTTATAGTTTATTTAAAACTAAAAATAAATCGAGGTAAGTCTCTGATCTGATATATTATGGTAAATTGAATCTTCAGGAAACGCTAACGAAGAGAATTAATGATTTTACCATTCCAATACGAGAAATCGCGAGTATAAATAAATCTAAATAGAACCTGAAGCAGTAGTAACATTAATTATTATAATATATGACGTAAAGAAAAAAGATATTGAATAATAAAAATAATATAAAATGAAAAGCGAGTGATGTTCCGGATTATATCCAATTTATTCAAAAAAATTAAAATAACATGAGCTTAGATTATTAATTTTAAAGAATCACATCAATGTGAAATCAATTTACCGTTTTTATCTTAAACGAACTTAAATTCTCCAATGTTTATAATTGCAGCCGAACCGTTATTGCTTCAAATGGAATAACGATTATGATTCAAAGCATTATAATGATGAACGTGAAAAATTCTTTTATACAACTACATTTAAGAAGTTATCCGAGGATTTGTCATATAGACTTGGATACACAGATCTAACTTCTAGTAAGTAATACTATTAACAAATTTATTTATAAATTACGAAACATAAAAATAATTTCTATATAATATTCCAAACGAATTTCTGTATCATAATGTTTTCAATAAATAAGAGTCTTTTATTAATAAAAACTATTTTGTGCTTTATATATGAATATTTAGTAACAAAATCTTGTTAAATTATTATTTTCTTAAATTCTTAAGAGGAAGTTTTTCTTTTTTTCTCATATTTATTATTATTTTTATTATTGTTGCTATTCATAGTTATTTTAATTATTAGTTGAGATCTACAAGATGTATAGTATGTGCCGTTATGAATTAGTCTGGAATCCGAAAAAGTC
The DNA here is from genome assembly GCA_018883505.1 of Ceratosolen fusciceps. Taxonomy (NCBI): domain Eukaryota; kingdom Metazoa; phylum Arthropoda; class Insecta; order Hymenoptera; family Agaonidae; genus Ceratosolen; species Ceratosolen fusciceps. Next base: position 18,300,487 of record RCIC01000002.1, on the reverse strand, counting down.
TTCAATTTGGTGTAAACTTTTTCTTAAAGACGAATTAAAGATATTAGAATTTTCAGAAGATTTGTCGTATTATTATATTTCTGGACCAGGCCGTAAGCTCAGTCATCCCTTAGGCTGTCACTCTCTCTCCGATATGTTTAATTACTTCAAGTAACGTAACTTTATATTTGTTGCGCTCAATTAAACATAATTTCGTCGTTGATATGGCGATATATGAATTAGCATGCTATACAATACATTCCATTTCAGAAAGCTGGAAGAAAATCCCGATAACCAACCGAAGGGGGTTTTCTATTTTGGCCACACTATCTCTGTACAATTTCTGCTTATGGCATTAGAAGTGAATATCGGCGATAAACCGCTAAAAGCGACAGACGATTACGCCCCAGAGAAAAGGAAATACCGTTCTTCGCTACAGGCATCCTTTTCAGCGAATCTCTTAGCTGTTTTCTACAAGTTAATAACGAATATTTTTAACATACGATATATATATAAGTTTATTCCTTTCTTCATTGTCAGGGCTGAGGGATAATTTTTCAATTACGTGTCCTTCTACATATTTAACAAATATAAAATGTGTTTTAGGTGCGAAGGAGAGGAGAAACCGTATAAAGTGATGTTTTATTTATCCGAAAGGGCTCTGTATATTGACTATTGCAATGGCGAAGTCTGCGATTGGGAGGATCTGAAGAAAAAGTTCAAGACTTATTTAGATACCTGTACACTCGATGTGTGCATCGATGACTCGTCTAATGAATTTAAATTTAGAACAAATTTGCATTATTATTAAATATTTATTCATGCTATAATATTTATTCAATAACTATAATGATTTCTATTTAACAATATTAATATTGTTTGTAAAAATAATATAAACATTTTATAAATAAACTGATTAAATAAAAAATATGTGAACTTAAAAAATCTAGGACAACCTAAAATAATTATTCCAGCGAATCGGAACATTTTTCATTTTTTCATGTTTTGATTTGATGTTCGTTCCATTCTCCGTTCATTTCTCTCTCTTCCTGGAATTAAGTATATATTTGCATTTCACCATCTATCTTTACAACAATTTTAATGTATAAAATGTAATATATAATGATTTTTGTTTAAATAATTCTTATTTAAAGGCAAAACATAAAGTATTTTTGATATGATGCATAATGATATCTATTATTGTCTTACATTATTATTTAAAATAAAGAAATTTTACAAAATTTTAGATTATTATTAGTACAAATGTCAATCATTTGTATATTGTATTACTGAATATATTACAATTAAACATACTTTATTTATAATCTTTAAGATTTTAACAAAATGAAATTAACATAAAAAAATTAGAAGTTGAATAATAATAAATTTATTTCTTTTCTCCTTTGGAAATAAGATTCGAAAAATCAATTCTCATTCCAAATAATGTTATTTACATTTTTAAAAAATATTTCAAATTCGTAAATCAATAAAAAATAATTATTTGCTTTTTTAAATGTCCAGCCATCTTAGTTTTGTACTATGCTGTATATTTTTAAATTTAAATATTAAATTTCTTAAAAGAACTATCTTTTCATTTATATTATGACATTTTAACTTGTCGATGTAAAAATTTATTAATTTTCTATAATTATACATTTATCAATAGAAATTTTACAATTATTTTATATATATAAAATTTGTATTTAATTTAAGAGATTATTTTTTACAAATAAATTAGTCATAACTAGATTATATAAAAATAAAATATTTATTACAAATACTTAAATTATTAATATCAATATTTCATTACTGAAATAAATAAAAAAAGTTAGTGTTGTATGTTGTGTACAATATATTTATCATCATTTAAGAAGTCGTAATATATATTTAATATTCGATATAATTTACGTACATTAAGTATTCCTTGATATTTACACCGATATCTATTATTGAAAAATAGATGAAAAATAATTTACAATTCACTTTTAACAGAATCAAGTCCATCAAAAATATCGAAATTGAAATTAAGACTTGTAACAATTCTTGATGTTATTTGTGAAACCCTTTTACATCCGCTAGTGGAGAATAAATCGTCTGGTTCTGGCCCGAACCTCAATTCCCTAATAACTTTTTCTATTAAATCTTGTGTAGCTGTTGTTTTTAATTCTTCAATAGCATCTTGAATACAGTATTTAACATGCTTTTTTTCTAATGGTAAGAATGGAACATAATAGTCAATTGCATCAGCTTTAATCATTAAACTTTCGAATAAACCTCCACTATGATTAAAGATTTCTGATATTATCAAATGTTCAAAATCTTGCAGTGTTGTAGATTCTCGTTTTATGCCTGCTGATAATTTATTTAGCAGTGATTTCTGAATCGCTAAACTTCCAGCATTAGTTAGAAATAAAAAAATTGATTTATTTTTCTCTTCTTTCATTTTTCCACAATTAGGACAATCTATAAAAGGCATAAGTACATCTAACAATCCAGGAGGCATATGATCAATCCCATCAAATATGAACAACGATACCTTACATTTATGAATAGCATTATTTATATCATTCTTTAATTCTTCCTGCAAATTTTCATGGGCATTGTGTTAAAAACTATATTAAGAATATAAAAAATATAGATTTCTTTAACACATTATTTTTTTAATTATTTAAAAAAATATACATAAATTTCTATTACAGATAATATAAAGTTTAAGTTAATCAAAATTTAATTTAATTGTTAAATAATTTAAAAGATATGAATATCAAATGAAAATATTATAAATGACTTTATTTAAATTTTTTCATAAAAAATATTATACTTTAGTATTGCATAAATTAAATTATAATTTTATTGATGAAGAATAATTTATTGCCCATTGTTGAATAAAAAATTTAAAAACACATTTTTATATAAATTTATATAATATAATGAATATAAAAAATAAAATATTTCAATTTTAAAATTAAAATTATGTATATAACTATCAAGGGAAATTAAGATTTTTAGATTTTAGTAAAAATATATTTATATAGTAATTTAAAAAAATTTGTGCAATTTGTACATTAAATAAAAACCATATTATTTATATATATTTTATATATAACCATATTATTTATATATTTTTTTAATATTTAAATATTATGTGTTACCTGATATTGTGAAAGTTTTTCCTTCAATGGAAAATTTTGAAGACCATAATAAAAATGAAAAAATTTACTATCATCTCCTTTTTTATAAAGAGTCTGTGCAATTAATCTCGAAATATAAGTTTTTCCATTTCCATTTGATCCATGAAAACTCATTACTAATGGTTTTTTAGGTTTTGAATTCTGCACATGACTAATAATTGCATTTAATATTATATCTACTGCAATGTGTTGTCCATAAATCTGCTTATGAAATATATATTCAAGATCTAAAATAAGTAATTTTATTAGACATTTTAAGATGCAAATTTAACAATACTTATATTTTATAACTTTTATAACTATTTTATAACTTACCGACTAGTTTATAAGGTATTTCTTTATCTGTACAACACTCAAACTTATCACAATAATATTTTATAATATTGTTCGTAGCCGAGTTAATCAAAGATGATGTAATATCGAAAATAGAACAATGTGTAAGTTCACCAAGAAATGCTAAAGTCAGGAACTGAACATAATATTTCATTTTAAATTAAATGTTTAATATTTACAATTATGTATATATAAAACACTGCAATAAACATTTACATAAAATATTAATGTAATGTACTATTTCATAGAAAACATTTTTGAAATTAAATACTTTAATTTGTGGATTTTCTAAAAATTAAAAACTAAATAGTTTCCAAATGAAATTCTAGAAATTAATTAAAATAATATTTTTTACAAAGCATTATAACCTAAAATTTAAATGAAGCATCTATTGCGCATGTACAAATAAAATAAGGATAAAATGCATTAACGGTAGTAGTAAATACAAAATTAACAAACATGAAATTTTCGAATTTCACCGAATGAATATACACAGAATTATTTTTACTTTAATAATAATATAATTGAAACAAATTGCAATTTTTCACGTTTTGATATGTTGAATAATATAATGCGTTTCAAGATCAAATTTCATGAAAATCAGTTTTAAAAAAGCAAAAAAAATGTTGAATCTGTATGTCTTACTCCGTAAATTAGCTAACAATAGTATTTGTGTTAAATGTAGCTAATCTAAAAAAAATTATTTCCTTAACTGCAATATTTGACAAGCCTCTAAATGTAATTTAAATACAAAAATGTAGTTTTGATATGGGACTAGTAATTACTTATCATTAAACTATTTGATTATGTTAATTTAACTTTGTACAATCGTGAACGCTAATTATCACATTTTGTTTTATTTATTATGAAATTTTAAATAGCTAAATTAGTCATTTACTTAGTCATGAATATTTAGGCGTTATTTAAACAAGCGATTACATTAATATTTCATGATGAATCAATACCAACAACTTAGTGCTAATTGTAAATTATTGTTTACCCTTAAATTTCTAAGCTTTAAATTTAAAATAAGACTGCACGAAATAATAAAACAAGTAACAAGTAGACTATCAATCAAAGATAGATCATTTTTATAAATTACGAAATTATTAATAATCAAATAATCAGATATTTATAAAATAGATCAATTAAATATTTTAATGTATGTTTGAATTAACTAATCTTTGAGATAAGTTAAAAATAAACGCTTAAAATATATTCTATCTTATTATTATTATATTTGAAGTGTAAATAATATTATAGGAATAAAACTAATGTACAATATCGTTTGTAAATACCAAGAATAAGTGTATTCATAAGATTCCATAGTGATATAGCTATCGTATATCAATACAGATAGATTATTAAAAAAGAATTAAAAATTGATTAAGTTACATTCTTAATCTCGAACATTTTTTATCTAATATACATTTTTATTTAAACACACTACTAAATCGAAAAATACATTGTAAAATTTTTAAATCATAATTTTAGGGATACTTATAAAAATAATAATTAAATTGTAAAACATTATTTATTTACAATTATAATTATTAAAACGCTATTAATAATTGAAACTTTTATTGTAACGACCTGGCGCCTGCACTTGCATCATTCAGAGTAAAAAAAAAATTGTTTGTTTAAGAAATAATCAAAAGTTAAATAAAAGTTAAATAATATCGTAAGCGTTATATAAAAATTGTATATCAATACAATCTAATGCAACTAATATAATAATAATAATAATAACAATAATAATAATAATAATAATAATAATAATAATAATAATAATAATAATAATAATAATAATAATAATAATAATAATAATAATATAATAATAATAATAATAATAATGATGATGATGATGATGATGATGATGATGATGATGATGATGATGATGATGATGATGATGATGATGATGATGATGATGATGATGATGATGATGATGATGATGATAATAATAGAAGGAAGAAGAAGAAGAAGAAGAAGATGATGAAGAAGATTCATTAGCTAATTTACTTTCGTTTACTAAGTTTCTTAAAGAAAACAGTGGGATGGGTGAATAAATTTTAGGTTGTAAGAGAGACATGCTACATACAGTGGTACTAAGGGAAAAGAATTTGAAATTTGCGTTCATTAGCCGAAGAGGCAGATATTCCCAGAGTAGCCGATGACAGGGACGATGATCATGTAAAGTGTAGAGAAGAGCTCGAACCGGTTATTAGCATCCTACAGGAAAAAGATCAATTTTTTATTTGTCGTATCTTTTGATGATATGATGATGCGTTTTCTCTAAATTGTTTGCTAAAGTTACTCGTCGACAATCACCAGGTACGGCTCCGGATATATTAAAGAGCGAGGGATCGGAGGCGTATAACGTCGCTCTGATTCTGTACTGTGACTAGCTGCATTGGGCCTCAGTCGAAGATAAGACGTTACAGAGGGAGCATCGGGTAAAGAAGTAAGGCAGATTAAGTTGTGGAAAAAAGAGTTTATTTATGTTATTGAAATATTTACAATCTTTACACTTGTAATACGGAAAAAAATCATATTTTAAGAACGGCAATTAAACAAAGTAAATAGATATTAAATTATTCATTTATGTTTTATAATTAAAATAAAAGTCATACAGTCAAGGAATTTTTAAAGTTATTTATAAATCATAGTAGAAAATGTGTATTTGGACAATGAAAATACTTAACGAGTTAAGATACATTTAATTCTAAGTATGAATAATTCTTACAATATTACATTCTTATACAGATAATAATAACAAAAAATAATCAGTATTTATGACAAAAATGTGTAATTCAACAGGATCTGAGAAACCATAATGTTTGTTTATCCTAAGTAGTATCGCCGTCCTATTTAATGTTCTTGACTTTTACCGTTATAATTATATATCTTAGCTATTTAAAATACAAGTAAAAAATACAATTCAGTTCACTTTGTAGGGTTAGATTTCATTCTGCTGCGTAGAATTCACATATAACTGTTAAGATCGGAACGTAACATCGTTATATTCTCAGTCATGAGGCTAATATGAATTCATTCATTATCTGCACGGTTATGATTATTTTAAGCTGTTTTTATAATTTTTTTTTTGCACAAAATTCAAATATTTTTGATGCGTTTCAAAATGACTTTTTTTTTAAATATCAATTTAAAACAAAGATTAAATAACTGGTTGTTAGCACAAAAAAAACTTAAAATATATTGTGAACGTTATGATTACATAACATATCGATACTTCATTAATATGTTAGCTGTCCGTACGTTTAATTCGGAGTACGTGTTATGCATTCAAATTCTTTACTGTTACTATAATTGTGTTCTGAACATTTTTATATATAATTTTTTATATTAATTTCATTACTAATTTATTATCAATTGATAGAAAATAGTACGAGTCGTTTTTATTAGATTGTTATAGTCTGTAAAAATTGTGTTAGATCATATCTTAAATAATTTTTATTTAAATGTCTATTATTTTCGGAAAAAAACTAATTTTTGTCTATCAGAAGTATTTCATGTACATTGTGATAAAAATAAAACATTTAAAATTTTACAAAACATTATATTAATGATAAAAATCGAATAAGATAAATGCCTATTACTCACTAAATTGTCTCGAAATTTATGATATCAAAAAATCGCATAAACAATGGTAAAAATTATTATACAATTATGTAAGTAGTTTATTCATCGATTCATATTTATACTTAATAATTAAACTTTTTCTGGAAAATGCGTAAAACTTAAACATATATTTTTTATTTATATTACAATATATTTTTCGCTCAACGTATTATATTTTATCATTTATTTCTATACAATATTAATTTTTTTAAATTTATTTATTACCTATATATTATTTTATTATTTTTGTAATAGGTTCTCCTCGTTTTTTACATTATCACTATTTAGTATTACAAAACCTGTAGCTTAAATACAGGTTAAATATAGGTATTTCAAAGGTTTATTTATTCAATCAAAGGTCAATTGACGTAATAGAAATTGTAATTATTTAACGTTGGAAAGGATTTAAGTAGTTTTAACAATGAATCTATTCTTTTTATATGTTATCTCAATTTAGAAAACTGATTACCTGATACCTTCTCTTATCGATAAGAAAAAAGTTCTACCTTTAAGATTTTTACATTTCTATTTTAAACATTGACTGGCTATTGCCACTCCAAGCATTTATGTATTTCATAAAGGGGTAAAAAATTGCATTTTCCGGTAAGAAAAAGATCTCAGAACAGTCTTCTTATTCTTGACCATATCGCATTTTATAGGTCATAAGACTCTTACCAGGTAAGCCTCCCCACTTGACGTAAATAATACACCATATTTGCGCATTGAATTAATTGTTTTTTTATACATATAATACATATGCATTATTTTTTTAATCTTCCTTTCCAAAACAATTTCATTATATTATATCTGTCAAAGCCACTCATTATGGTAATTAAATTACAGAATTTAAGTAAATCAATCCAATTATGAATATTATAAATAATATATGAGAAACGGTATTAAATATATATTTAATCCGCAACAGTAATTATATTTACGCATAATTATAATACTCATCATTATATAGAGAAGCATTTAAGTAACAAAATGTTTACATAAAAATATATTTTGCTCACTCGATTATATGTAAATTGGATTATACTGTAAATTACTTCTATTCCTATATCTTAATTACATTTTATACGAAAAATATACCGAATCATTTTAACTAAAATGTTTTGGGGGGATCGCTAATGTAATTGCCGCGACTGGATGCGAGATTGGAAGGAATGATTGGTGATAAGTCAAGAACAAAGCGATTCTAATATTCTTAAAGCTTTTATTGTTTCGTGAAAGACAGCTTTTGACGGACTGTCTTCAAATTGATGAAGCCTCCATCTCAGGCCCGAAGGTCGCCTCCAACGCAGTAGTCCTGGACGGAGGTGGCTACTGGGCCTGTCAATCCTTTAATGGTATAAATAGGGAGAGGAGTACAATTTAGGCTGTGTATGACGCAGGTAAACGTGTAGTTATACATGATGGTAAAATCATTTTCCTAAAACGTCTGAAGCAATGTTTTCATTAATTTATTATCCAGATATAAATATTTATTATGTATTTATTATATATATTGTTTAAAATATAAAATTATGCTTATACTATTTATTTATTAAAACTAAAGTTATTTAGTTAAATTTATTTGTTAAATTTATTTATTAGTAAATTTGTCTATTAAAACTAATTACTATTTATTTATTAGTAAATTTATCTATTAAAACTAATTACTATTTATTTATTAAAACTATTGGCTAAAACTATGTATTTATTTTAAAGTTAAGAAATAGTAATATTTATTAGTATATCTATTAACAGCCATTTTTTTTATTTAATTTCACAATTTAAATAATTAAGTTTATAAGAACATAAAATTCAATTTCAGTTTTTACTATTAGTTTGCTAGCTATAATATTATAATATAATTATAATATTCATTATAAGTATCAGATACAGACATTATTTATATCAAAATTTTCCTGTTTATTTGCATTAAATATTTCATATTAATAAGGATACATTAGTTATAAATAGAGCAACTCCTGACTTATATTCTCATATTATTATTTATAATAAGTCGAATATAAATAATGTAATAAAAAAAATTTATTAAGCAAGTAAATATAAATAAACAAATTGTATTGCATTAATGAATTGTATATTAAAGTTTTAAAAATGTTATAAATAGTAAATATTAACGTACAAATTTATTCTAAGTGCAAACTAAACGTATATATAAATTTAAGTAAACTATTTATAATTTATTTTTAAATGTAAATTATTTATTATTTACTAAAAAGTACTTTGAGTCTCGTTATGTAATCGAAGCATGACAATGATGAAAGACACTTCACATCATTTATAAGGCGAATTATTCATTCAGCTTAAATCTGATGCAATTTAAATTATCAAATATGACAGTTGAACATAGCAACTGTCATAGCAAAAAGTCCGTGTACAGGAATATATTTCAAGACAAATGACCGTAGGCATCATTATTCGAGTCATAAAAAATAATTTAATATCTAGTTTGGATAATTAGATAGAATAGAATCACTGTTTGATTTAAATCGGAAATTATAATTCTCGTTTTACAAAAATTTAAATTCTTCTTCCGTTCTCAATCCAATTCATTCCTTGAACTTTATCTGTTCTTACTAATCACACCCAGAACGTAATAACTGAATGTAATATCTATTAAATATGTTTAAAAATTGTTAAAATGTTTTAAATCTCTTATAATATTTATTTTTATAATTTTCTTCTAGAATATTTCTCAAATATGCTTATTTTAAAGATAAAATAAAAAAAAGTAAATATATAAAAGTTTTAAAAGACCTTAAAATTATAAATGAATAAATATATTATCTTTAATTTTTATACATTATTTACCAAATATAAACAGAAAATTAGAATTGACTATTGATAATTCATAAAAATAAATTAACTAAATAATTCTGTAGTTCTATATAATATATAAATGTATTTAAATGTTTTTTTTTATTTATTTATTTATTTATTTATTTATTTTTTTTTTTTTTTTTTTTTTATAAAAAGAGACAAACAACTGTAATTATGAATGGAACAAAAATATTATGGACAATAATTCTTTGGATTGTAATACTCGCATATTGTAATCAACCAAGTGAAAGTTTAAGAATTCTCGCTATTTTTCCGCTCAATTCAAAAAGTCATTTTGGTATACTGGGACAGTTGGCTAAAGGTTTAGCTGAAAAAGGCCATAAAATTGACGTTTACAACCATTTTCCATCTGAAAAGCCTATTCCCAATTATAAAGATTACAGTCTTGCTGGCAGTATGCTCTCTCCACACAACAACTTGACTTACAATATTATTCAGGAAAATCAAGTGATAGGAACAATGATGGATAATATTGGGAATAAACCATGTGAACAGCTAAGTCTACCGATTTTTCAAGAGCTTAAAAAAAAACGACATCGAGATTCCCCATATGATGTTGTTATTGTTGAGGTATATATTACTTTGTATATTCTATGAAAGTCATCCATATTGTTATTATAAATTCAAATAATACAAGTGAAGTTTATGATCATGAAAATGAATTAGTTGCAAATCACGGAGTTAAATATTTATTTAAGTATATTATCATAAATAAATCTTAAGTCAATATTTGCATACATATAAGTATAGGTCAAATAAACATTAATAATAAAAATTTTTAAAAATGATATATACATGTATATAATTCCAAAAACATTTTTAAATGGTATTTAACACTATGCAATTAAATCAATTGAAAATATAATTTAAAATTCTTTTACAGGTTTTCCTATTTAATTGTTTCTTAGCTTGGGGACGCTATTTAAATATTCCAATGGTGGGCGTTATGTCAACAGGGATGTTAGATTGGTACTCCAAATCTGTTGGAAACCCATACGTGCCAAGTCTTACAGCCTCAGCGAACAACAATAAAATGAATTTTTTAGAACGATTGAATGACATAATATTTAAAACAATAATGAGTCAAACGATTCAGTATTATATTTATAAGCAAGACAAATATATTGAGCAATATTTTGGATCTGGTTATCCTGATCCTATTGAGTTGCAAAAAGATTTAGATTTGTTACTTATCAATTCTCATTATTCTCTTCATGGGTTAGATGCGAATACTCCCATGGTCATTCCAGTTGCAGGATTGCACATCATGGATGACAATACACGATTACCACAAGTAAATATAACAGATTTATAGCTGATATGACGTATCGTTAAACTAACTAATTCATTTCTATTATTTTTTTAAAAAATAGTATATTTGCGTTTTTTAAATATGAATATTACCATATTAAATCTTCTAAATATCATAAAAATTTCTTAAAATTTTAAATAGTTAACAGTTATACATAATAAATTTATAACGTCTAAATTTACTAAAAGAAATTTCCAATTATGCACATATAATTTAAAGAAATGTAAAAATATGAATAGAAATATTTTTGTCTTAAAAGACATAAATAGTTTTCGATATTAAACTTAGAAGATATATACATATAAAATTTACAAATTTGTATATAAAATATTATTAATAGACAATAAGATTTAAGAAATGTGAAGTTCCATGTCATAATTTATATTATAAAAATGTATAATATTAAAATTCATAAAAGTTTTCATTATAACTTTAGGCTTTTTTCAAAGCCTAATCATTTTTTTGTTTTGTTTTTTGGAATTATATAAATATAAATACAAATGTACAATTGTTTTTGTACAAATTTTGAATATAAAAATTGAATATAGATGTATAAGTAAATTAAAGTAAATATAATTAAGTAGACTATTAATAAATAGGAAATAAGATTTCAGTGAATTTTCAGATTTTTATAATCTAATAATCAACAAATTATTTTATTTGTTAGGATGTTCAAAAATGGTTAGATGATAGTAAAAACGGATGTATTTATTTTTCATTCGGATCAATGGTTAGAATCGAAACTTTCCCAATGTCGATAATAAATGAAATCTATGCAACCTTTAAAAAAATTTCACCTGTTAGAGTCATATGGAAAATTACAAAACCGCAGGAGCTCCCACCTGGTCTGCCATCGAACGTGATGACGCAATCGTGGTTGTCCCAGGAGCAAATTTTAAGTAAGTTAAAAATAACAATAACTATTACCGATAATATAATAACTAAAAATGATAATAATAATATAAGTATAAAAAATAATGTAAATGATAACGATTTTTAGAGCACGAAAATACTAAATTGTTCATTACTCATGGTGGATTAAATGGAATACAAGAATCTGTATACTTTGCTGTGCCAATGATTTGTATTCCTATTTTTGGCGATCAACCTTCAAATGCGCAACTACTAGTCGAAAAGGGTATTTCAATAACGGTACCATTGAATAACATTACTGAAATGAGCCTTACAGCAGCAATAAAAGAGATACTTTATAATTCTGTATACAAGTAAGTAGATGAAAATTTATTATAAAGACAAAGATATTCTAACAATTACATGCTTGAGCAGTGCAGGTTACAAACTTCTATTACTAAAATTATATTACTAATTTATCAAAAAAATAGTTGTATTAATTTTATATATATAAAAAAAAAAAACTATTAATATTCCGATTTAAAGCTATACAAGTATAGAAATACTGTGAAAAGAAATAAATTTAGACAAAAAAAAAAGAAGAGTAGATTTTTCTACTTCATCTGTAAACATAATTTAATAATGTTGTAGAAAACAGTCTGATAGACTATCAAAACTATTCATCGACCGTCCAATGAAACCACTGGATTCGGCAATATATTGGGTAGAATATATTGCCCGACATGGAAAAAGGACATTGAGACCTCCCATAGTTGATATGTGTTGGTGGAAAGTCAATTCTCTTGACATTTATGCCTTTCTATTGGGCGTTTTTTGTATTATATTGTATGTTTTTAAGATTATACTTAACAAAATTCGTAGACTATTTTTTACTCTCTTAAAAAATTCAAAAAATTTCATTTATAAAAAATCAAAAAAAAATCAATAAAAAATAGTTTTAAATTACAGATTATTGAACTTTATCTGAAATAAAATTAATAAGATACATAAAGCAATTTCTTATAAATTAAAAATTTTAACATTTAATTAGTAAGGTTTAATGAAAGTTAAATGAAATTTACTTTCAAATAATTTAAAAATTATTGAAATTTTTATCGATAATTACTTAAAATCAAATAAAAGGTAATTCTAAAGAAGAATTTAAATGTCTATTAATAACTGAACTTATCAACTTTTCTAAGCTGTTATTATAAGAAATAAAAATTAAGAATAAAAACAATATATATATATATATATATATATATATATATATATATATGTACATATTAATAATTATTTAATTAGTATTAATAAAGTATGTTAATTAAATTTTTTAAAAACTTTATAGTTTTTAATATGTAAAATTTCATAGATTATTATTAATTAATATAAGTGATTTGATTATAAATAATTAGCAGGTTCTTAGATAAAATATTAAATGAAATTTATTTCTTTAAGAGGTAATATTTGTATTATTAATTGAAATACATTTATTTTTTAATCATACAATCTTATGCAAAAACATTATGAAATGTTTGTTTGAATTTTTAAAATCTCGTAATAAATATTATTATTATTGTTTTAATAAACTGGAAAATAAGATTATTATATTTGTAATAATGATCGCTATATATTTACATATATTATTTATTATTATTTTCCGATTGGTATAATTTTGTACAATTTAAACATGTTAGAAGAAAGTTCATTTTTTGTACTGTTCTTGTATTAGTCCAATAAATTTTTATAAGGTATTTTTTATTAAATTAATATAAGTGTTTTTTATTGAAGACTTTTTCATAATTTTAGTAATGCAATCGCTGCAATATTTCCTGGATAATTAAAATAATGAATCGAACATGATTTTGTTTCCCCTCTCTTTTTTATACTATTCGGAGGTTTCCCCGTCGCGTTTTATTTCTTATATTATAAACACTATTTTCATTTCTTTATTTCTTTAGGCCTCTTTATGCTTAAAATTATTTTCTAGAAAATTCAGTCATCGTATGCACTATATCTTTATATTTTTAAAGTATCCTCTGTTTATGTGTATTTAGACGCATAGTTTACTTGCGTTTGATAAAGCATACATTTCAAAAAGAAACATATTTTTGTTTTAATAATTTCAATTCTTTTATTGAATTATTATAATCCATCCGTTTAATTATAATAATATCTTTTACTTTTTATATATTTGAACCTTTAATTTATAATTATTATAAGACATTATTTTATTTTATTTTTTTATTTATTCTCTTTTCACCCTCGGAACGGATGTCGAGCAGTCATTTCTTCATCAGATTATAAATCAATGTACCGTCTTTATTTTTTTCCTCATCGGAAAGAACGCCTTCGAATAGCCTGATTTCTGGAAAGAAAAACGTAACGAAACGTTTCATTATTGTTGAAATCATTTCATACCGATGAATCAAAATGCATAGCCCTATAGTCTCTTACTTAACGGACGTCCTCGCTAAACGAACACATAATTCTTATACATATGATTTTATCCATTATTATTGATATTATTTATTGCTTATTTTGTAAAATGTAGTCTGTAACGTGTATGTTATATAAATAACGTTAATTTAAATTTTGTAATTATGTTTAAAAACCGTTAGATTATTTAAATTACGCAAAATCAATATTTTATTGAATATCAATATTAAATTTTATCAATATTATTATTAATTTAATAACCTAATAGTAAATTTTTATAATAAAAATTAAAAAATATTAATTAAAATTTATTTAGATTAATTTAAAAATAGAAGATTTTTATTCCATAGTAAATTTGCTAAATACTTAAAAATCAATATAATTTTAATACCCGAAAATATGTAATTAGAATGGACAACATTTTTCATTTTATCTGTAAATCCTATTTTAATAGAGAAGTTATTTTAGATAAAGATCTAGTATAAAACTTTATTGACCGGACAAATAGTAAACGAGTTTATACACCTACAAAAGTGTACGAGATTGAGCAATCATCAGATATAAACTGTACTTTCGTATTGTCGTGTACAAAAAAGTAATTAAGTAAATATGATGTAGATATAATGGTTTTATAGTTTTATACAGAAAATAATAGTTTGAAAACTATTAAAAAACTTCATTTTTAATAAAAATATTTCATTTATGGGTTCAAAAAATGAAAAGGTGAATTCTAACCTATTTTAGAGTACATATGTCATATATAATAAAAAACCATTATTATAATACCTACTATAATATATTATTAATAAAAATTTTAAGTATTATTTTGTGTACAGAAGATATTAATTTTATTTATAAAGTATATAATTGAAATGATATATTTTTACTTACAAATAGATCATTATTTATACATACTGGAAATGTATCCAAATTTATGAAGTCATAAATAACATTTTTTACATTTTTATATTTCTGTTTATATGCTGTTATATTTCAAATACTATATAATATTATAAAGAATTTTTGTTAATTATATTTTAAAGAGATTTATAACGTTAATTTATAAATAAGTTTTGAAATTATTATTATTTATAAATTAAATATAACTATTCAATTATATAAAAAATATTTATCTTTGTAATATTAAGTAAAATATTTATATTTTAGCTGTGTGTAAAAAATTTGAAAATATAACATTTATATTTTCATAAACGAAATATATTTGTATAAAATTTTTCATGTATGTTTAAAATTGTGTAAGTGCATTATAAACAGAAGTGCTTATGTGTATTAAATTGAATTGAATAAAGTATTAATCAACAAAGTCAAATTTGACAAAATGGATGAAAATATGGATTTGTCATCTATGCCAAAAGAAGTAAATGAATCAAATACAGATGTTATTGAAATGGATTCTATCATGTCTGAAGAACCTTTTGTATCAAATTCAGCAATTCTGGCTCCTGTGGAAATAGAAGAATTTGATGCATCATCTATTAATCAAATGAATTTTGACATGGGTGAATTTGTTGAAGCTGAAGCAATAAAAATTGATAAAATACCTGATGAGTTATCATTAAATTCTATAGATTATCTTGACTATAATAATCCAGAAGAAGTAATATCAGATGTTGAAGAACAAGCTACACTTTCTTCGGAAGACGAAAATTTGTTAACGAAACAGTTTTTAAATGGTGAATTAACGTTTTCTGAATTTACTGTAAGAATGGATCAAGATATTGACACTGAATTAGAAGAAGCTGAAGCAGGGTAAATAAATATATTAATAGCAAATTTTTTCAAAGTCACTTAAAAATTTGCTTATTTTAGAAACACCAATAAAACTACATCAGCGTCTAATGAATTTCAAAATACAGTGAGTACTCATAAAATTGAAAAACTAAATAAAACTCGTCCTAGAAGGTCAAGAAAAAATCTTCCAGTAGCATTGCAAGGTCTTATGGGTGAGGCAAATTTGAGATATGCAAGAGGTGAAGTTGAATTAGCAACTCAAATGTGTATGGAAATAATAAGGTATAAAAATTGCAAAACTTTATAAATTATCAAAAATATATGATATATATGATATTTATTTACTGGATAGACAAGTACCAAATGCTCCAGAACCATTTCATACTCTGTCAATGATCTACGAAAATGATCAGCCAGATAAAGCTTTACAGTTTGCATTGATAGCAGCACATCTTAGTCCTAGAGATTCAGAACAGTGGGTTCGCTTGGCTAATGCATCATTGGAATCTGACAATTTAAGACAGGCTCTTACTTGTTACTCTAAAGCTATTCAAGCATGTCCAAAAAATATTGAATTATATGAAACTCGTGCAAAGCTTCAAGAACAATGTGGAGATAAAAAAGCCTTTATTAATGCCTACTCAAAATTACTTAATCAATTGGGTCCAGAGGATGGACAAAATATTTTAAAATATGCTAAATTGTTGACAAAACGATGTATGCATGAAAATTTGTATGATATAGCCTTAGATGGTATGGAGAATATTTTTAAAAAGTGCCCTCAACTAGTGACTCTTGAAGAAGTTAATGTTATGACAGAACTTTTAATAGTGTCAAAACAATTCAATAGATGTTTAGATATACTTACAAAATATACGACAATATGGATTGAATATGCAAATTTGGAGGATAATTGTGAATCAGCAGAAGGGAATGAGAAAAAAGTAAATAAAGTTATTTCTTGTAGTATTCCAGATGATCTTGCAGTTGATTTAAAAGCAAAATGTATTATTTCATTAATTGAATTGAATGAAATAGATATAGTTGATACGCTTTTGCCCAAGTTTCAAACCTTGGAAAATCCAGAAATATCAGGAGATTTATTTTTGGATGTTGCAGAGGCATTTATGGATAAAAAAGAGTTCAAACGATCTTTAAGTTTACTTGAACCCTTGGTTAATAGTGAAAATTTTAGTCTAGCCGCAGTATGGTTAAGACATGCTGAATCATGGGTAGGATGCCATGATTTAAACAAAGCTATAAAATCATACGAAATAGTAAGAAAATTGTCTCCCCAACATTTAGGTGCGCGCATGGAATTAGCTAAATTATACAAACTAAAAGGTCAATTTAATAAAGCAATACAAGTATTGAAACAGGATTTGGAGTTAGATATACTTGATCCAGGAGTCATTTATGAAAGAACAAAATTATTATTGAAAGTTAAAAGGTATGATGAGTATTTTCAATCGGGAATGCTATTGCTTTCAAGACATTGTGTGACACTTAGGTCGAAATTAGAATTAACGGCTTTAAGCAGAACAAGTGGAGTTAGACAAAGAATGGAAATTTTACACAGAGATCGCTTATCTCGCGGTGAGTTGTTGCAAGATGAGAATGTACCTACTTTTTCAACAAATAATGAGCCAACGGATAAACAAGAATTTATTCTAATGTTGCAAATGTGTCGACTTGCGTGTAGGCTTAAAAAATACGGTCTATTACAAAGGATATCTTTCACTAGTCTTACGTCTAAAAAATTTGCTAATGAAAATTCACACATTATCTATCTATGTCTGATATCCTGTATTCGTAACAATGATTCTTACGATGGTTTTAACGTTGTTCGAGAATTAGTGAGGACCCGAAAAAAATCGAAAACTTGGAATTTACTTAATATTATCATTCAAAGAGCAGAAGACTCAAGACATAACAGGTTCATGATGAGGCAGCTCGGAAAAGAAGATGCTTTTTCGTATTTGCATATTTTACACGCAAACAATTGTCTCGTTTCTGGAACATATAAATATGCATTAAATGATTATATCTCATTATTTAAAGTGAAACCGAGTGCTTTATTAGCTTTACTTGTATCTGTCACTTTATTACAAATGGCTTGTCAAAAATTTTCTGCGAAGAAAAATCAATTAGTTATTCAAGGTTAGTGAAATGAAATATACGATACTTTTTTAAAAAATATATGTGTAATATTAATGTAAAATAAATCAAACGACCATTTTCTTTAAACTTAACAGAAAATTCATTTTTCAGCTATTGCATTTATGCAAACATATATTAAATTAAGAGGAGATGAAGTATTACATGAAACCAACTACAATATGGCTCGAACTCTTCATCAACTGGGTCTTTTACCAAGTGCAATACATTTTTATAAGCTAGTTCTTACATCTCCAGTTCCAGAACTCGTTGAGAAAAATTCTAATTTATTAGATCTAAAAAAAGAAGCAGCTTTTAATTTGCATTTGATATATATGCAAGCTGAAAATCACCACCTAGCTAGAATGTATCTGGAAAATTATATAACAATTTAAAAATAATAAAAGAATTTATTTATTTTTATAAATTAAAAATCTACTTATTATAACTAAAATGTGCATTCTTCGTTATTCTTTACTTATTAAATAATAATAATTCTATTTTGAGTATTAACTTTAGTCGATTGTTAATAATTACTTGAATGATTATAAAAGAATTGTTATTACATTTTTCGTGTTGCAAAATATGTGTTAGAAGTTATTAATGAATGAACTCGTTAAAAAAATGAAATTCGCATTATCTGAAAAGACCATTAAATAAAACCGTAGAATTCATGATAACAAGATAACGCAGCTACGAAGTTTGTGTTAAGCTCAAGAACCACAAAGTAGGATCCTAGAGGGTATCCACCGGAAGTATTGGTACGCTTGAAAGTCATTTAAACCAATTATTACAACTATACATCTGGGATTTATTTCCACCACCTGAATTCTAAGAGATATATTAATTATATTTAAGTAGTAAAGAATACTATTCTATATGATCTACACAATTTTTCCAATATTACTATGGCTGTGAATCTCGTTCGTTGTATTACAACGCAATATGTACACCGCATTCTTCATCAAACATATTTATTTACGTATTACATTACAACGCGTATCCAAATACATTTAAGAATCACAAAATGTAACGTTTAAATTAATAGCTATAATTGGATATATATCATCAATGTCGAATGTTGTTTGATTTTCTTTTCATTATATTTTTTTTTAAATATAAATTTAGGTAACTAATTTTTATATTGATTTTAGAATACGTCAATATCACTGGATTCTAAAATTGAATTTAGACAACTTTGTAATTTACTTGAAAATTTATATAAGGAAAAGACGTCTCAAAAATTTAATGCATTACAACATTCTGTAGGAGAATGGCGAACTTTAGCATATAAAATAAAAGTTAATGATCCAAATACGGTAAAACAAAATTACTTCTTCATTAATAATTCATAATCAATAATTTTCTATATTGAGTTAATTAAGTAGTCTAACTGATTAAAAACTATTTTTATATAATTTCAACGTTGAGTCAAATTGTTTCAAATAAAAAATTTTGTTATTTTTTCGATATTTTTGTGCATTAATTTATAAAAAATAGTATTTTTTTCCATAATTAAAATAGTTTTTAATAAAATCAATGTATTCAATAAAATTATTGTAATATGTTGTTAACAAATATTTTTTGATAATAAATGAATTCTTTTTTTTTTTTTTTTTACTTTATTACATTAAAATCATTCGGAGATTATACTATTACAGTAAACAGATTATAAAGAAAGTAAATCATAAATATTTTGAATTTTATAAATTATTGAATTTCTGTTCAAATAAAAATAAATGTTTATATTTAGATAAAAGCTTATATTAATGATTAACGTAATTTAGGATGCATCACTATTTCCAATATTCCGATTGATACTACCACATTTAGAGCGTGATAGAGGTCCTTATGGATTAAAAATAAAAAAATTGGCTAACTTATACATACGAGTATTTTGTTTGGGGAAAAAGAGCGGTAATGCCGAGAAATTAATAAATTATAGGTAAGAATTGACAATCTTTAACTATAAATTTTTATTTATAAAGTATTAAATATACTTTAACTTTAGCGCGGTAACCTTCCAATTTGTTAAAACAAAACATAAATGTGATATTAAATTGTTCAATCTAGATAAATAAATAAATAGTAAACATTTTAAGCGTTTATAACATCTTGAATGAAAAATGAATGAAAAATTTAATGAAAAATTATTTACTCTTTCAGAGACAATGTAGTTTTATTCATATTTCATATAATTGATCGTCATTTCATTTATAAATTTTTTTAACATTATTATATTTATTTCTATACTTTTGCATTATAGAAAACCATTAAATGATCCAAATAAAAATGACGATTTTGCTGAACGAATATTTTGGATTATGCGTGATCGCCTTCAAAGTAATGAAAATATATTGACCATTCAAAATATTAATGCATTTCTCGATGATATTGCAAGATATAATGAATTAAATTATAAACAAGATGAGCTATTTATTCATATTATGCGAAAAATAAGTGCAATAGAATTAAAATGGCTGACACGAATTATTTTAAAAGATTTAAAATTAGGTTTAACGCAGAAAAAGATTTTTGAAGGTAAATATATTTCAAAATAATTATAAAATTTTAAAATTAGTTTAACTCAAATTAATTTAACACAAAATTTTTTAAATAATGTTATGAATATTTTTAAAACATTTCAAATTTAGCAATTCATCCTCGTGCCGTCGAAATCTTTAACGTGTCATCTAACTTACATAAAGTTTGTGATAAATATGTTAATTTATATTACGAAAATATAGATTCTCCAATTGAGATTGAAATTTTTTCTCACATTAAGCCTATGCTGTTAGAGCGCCTTAAAATCGAGCACATTGCTCAACTATTTGCAGATAATCATAAATACTATGTACAAATAAAATTTGATGGAGAGAGAGCTCAATTACACGTTAAAAATGGAAAATATAAATATTTTTCAAGACAAGGTTTCGATATCACAAACAACAGCAGTTATGGCGAATATCCTAAATCAGGTATAGAAAATTTTTATTTTGCAAGAGTAACGCGTCGAAAATGATCAGATGTTTACATAATTTTCTTTCATTTTTGTTTCATTTAATATTTCAATTTATTGTAGTTTAATTTATACAATTAGAGAAAACAATTTGAAAAAAAGAAAATTTCGTCTAATTTTTTAAACTATTTTAATCTCAATTAAATTAAACCCACATAATTGATTTATTGCCTTCAATTTAATTATAATACTAAATGTAATATTCTAACGATAATAGTTATACGTAAATTAAAATATGTATAATAATATTATATTTTGTGAATATAATATATATCGGTACACTAATATAAAAAGACTTTAAAGCTATTTAGAATTTTTCTAAAACAATCGATGAATATATAATTATAAAATGTTTTTTAGGACAATTTTTGACTTCGAACATCGATCTATTGTTAAATAAAAATGTTCATACAATTATTCTCGACGGCGAATTAATGGGATGGCACAAGCAACTTAAGGCTTTTGGATCCAAAGGCTATACTTACGACGTAAAAAAATTAACAGAAAAAAGCAACTATCAACCCTGTTTCGTGGCCTACGATATTCTCGTATACAATGATGAGAATCTTATGAGTAAATTTTACTCAGAGCGTTTAAATTATTTACAGTCTGTTTTTACTGAAAAGGAAGGTGTCTTGATGATTTGTCAGACTAAAACCGTATCTAATGTGTAAGAAAAGATTCTTCTTATTATAAAAGATTTTATATTTCTTATTATTTTCATCGTGACATTTCATCATCAGTTCATTTATATAATAATAGAACAAATTTTATATAAAATTACTGGATTTTTTTCATATGTACGATAGCTTTATTATGTATTAGCCATACTTTAGTACAGTTAGTATAATTCTAAAATATTTATTATTTAAATTTCTATTACACAAGTTTAATTTTATATTTATTCAACAAAAGTGTTTAAATTTAAAAAATTAATTGATTCAAACTGAATATTCCTGCGTATAAGAAATTCGAAGATTTTCATATTTTACGACCATACTTGATAACTTTTTTAGCAAAGAACTTGTGGAGATATTTAATGTAGCATTAGACAACAACGACGAAGGCATTGTTCTTAAGAAGCAAGATGCTCTTTATAAACCGAACGTTCGAGAAAAAAGTGGATGCTTCAAGATCAAAGCTGAGGTGCGATAAATTTTATTATTTAAAAGATTCAATTAGTTATTTATTAACGGTGTGATATATTTTTTTCTAGTATTCTGATATTCTTGTCCAAGACTTAGACTTAATTATTTTGGGAGGTTACTATGGCCAAGGACGTTATAGCGGAATGGTGCGCAGCTTTTTAGTCGGAGTTGCGAATTTACCAACAAATAAATCTGGGTTGCCGTCAAAATTTATCGCCATCGTTAAAGTTTCCTCGGGTTTAAAAGATGATGATTTGATAATGATTCAAGAGAAGTTTAAGCCACATTGGACAAAGACAAGACCTGTAGGAGTTGAAGCTTCGAAAGTAATTTTTTTCTTTTTTTTTTTTAATAAAATAATAAACTACCCCTTCTATTTTTTTTTTAATAAAACAATAAGCAACTCTAAAACCATATAAAAACTTCCAATATTTTTAAAACCTTTAAATGTAATTAAGCTCATGTTTTTACGTTTTAATAATATATACATTTTAGATTATAAAAATATTTATTATATTTACAAGTCTAGGATATGTTATTAATTTTAAAAAATAATACTAGAAATTAAAATTTATTTCCATATATATTATTATAAATAAATTCACATCAATTTAACTTAATGGGAAACAATATAATTTTGCCATTATAAAATAGTCTTTAAAAAATAAAACTAACACAAGCCTAATTCTTTGTATAAAAAATATTGATGCATTATAAACAATTTACAATATAGTAAAAAAATTGTGTATATTTATTTAACATAAAATAATTATTATGATTTAAATTATTTTGAAACAATTTAAAATTCTAACAATTTTTCTCGATAAAAGGAAAACAGTTCTTATACAACGTTGTACATTAAAATTATTTTGTCAATGCATATTGTGAATTTTTTTAGAACAATAAAAAATGGTAAGCGAATTATATTTTTTTTCTACTAAAAATATGTAATTAAAGTCTTTT
The DNA here is from genome assembly GCA_018883505.1 of Ceratosolen fusciceps. Lineage (NCBI taxonomy): Eukaryota > Metazoa > Arthropoda > Insecta > Hymenoptera > Agaonidae > Ceratosolen > Ceratosolen fusciceps. Next base: position 18,276,847 of record RCIC01000002.1, on the reverse strand, counting down.
AATTATTTATTGAATCGTGTAATTTCATTTATTCTTAACTGAAATTATATATTTCTATCAATGTTTTTCATAATTAGTTAAAATCTAATTGCTATAAATGAATTTTATTCCAGTATGAACTTCCCGACCTTTGGATATCTCCAAAACAATCACTTGTTGTCCAACTGCGTGCTACAGAAATTATAAAAACACATGTTTATCCTTTGGGTTACAGCATGAGATTTCCTAGAATTTTAAAAATTAGACATGACAAACCTTGGTATGACGTATGCTCTGTAAATGAATTTACAGCTCTCGTGAAAGTAAGTTAAGATTTAGAATTTTAATTACAGATCAAAGTGTTTTTAATCTGTAATATTAAAAAGAATTGTATTTATTATGTTCATTATTTTGAATACATAAGAAAACAATAAAATGAATAGCAAATTATATAATATTAAAAAATGTTTTTATTACATAAATTGCAATTAAATTATAATTTATAATTATAAAAATCATATCTTTTTTATTATATATATATATATTTATGATTAAAATCACACAGTATCTATCTTTTAATAATATTGTGCTTTTTACCTAACATTGAGATTAATCTTAACATATAAAAAACATTTAATAGGATAGAAAAGTAGTACAAAAATTAACAAAAAGAAAAGTAATGACGGATGATATAGATGAAGTAACAGATATTGAAAAAGTTAAAGTACCAAAAAATTTAGCTACCTCGTTAAAGGTCTATGATCCTTTTACTATTGACAAAAGTGAAGACACTATTCGAATCTCTCGTTTATTCGAAGATAAACAATTTTGCGTAATCAATGGCAACGCTGAGCTGAATAAAAATGACATAACTAGTATTTTAAAAACTCATATGGCAAACGTATTACAAAACCCAGGAAAAAATACATTCTGTGTTTTGGTTGGAAATCCTGAAACAGTAAGTCTAAAGATAAAGAAAATTTCTTTTATTATTTATAATATAATATAAATTTAACATATGAAAAATGTCATTATAAATATTTTTTTTATTAATTAAATTCATTAACCCGTTGATAATATTATTTATAACAAATTTTAAAATTATTTTAATAGTATTTAAAATTTAAAACATCTTATAAAAAATATTCAATTTTTTATTTAAACATAAATTATTAAAAGTTATTTTTAATGCTCGAAGTATTTTTAATTATTAAACTAGAAGATACAACATTATTTTTTGATGAAACTGTATTTTAATTATTTCTAGAGATGTTAAATGTTATTTTTTTATTTTTATAATGTGATCTAATATAACAAATTAAAAAATGATTTTCTTAATATTTTTAAATTAAAACCACGTTAAAATAAATGTTCTAGACATAATTTTAAAAATTTTAAAAATCTATATTCATTGTTTTGTTAAATGAGTGAATTTTTTTGTTGTGTTTGCGTTCCGCCATATGTTATGAACATATATTTTTGAAAATTTTCTAAAATTAATTGTTTCAGCTAAGAGCAAAAAATATCATCTCGAGTAATAAATATGATGTGGCAAAACTGATCTGGTTGAAAAGAGTAACAAAACCAGAAAATCTTTCGAAAGTACAAGAATTTTATCCATGGGAATTATTCTCTGCATGTGAGAATACGAAAAAAAGATTAGAAATTCTTTACGATCAATATTTTGATAGCTACGTAGAATATACAAATAAAGAAACTCTCATGGCAGCTATAAAAAAAATGGATGAAACGGTAAATTTATAGTTTATTATAGTAATTAAATTAAAGAATATTTAAAAATTAAACCAAGCAGCGCTTGAATTCACTAAATCAAGTAAGATTACATACTTAATCATAATATTACCGCTTGTTAATAACCAATAATAATAAAAATAACCATACTTCTCGTGCTCTTATTATTAGAATTATAATGTATAAAGTAATATAACTAACTTAATTTATGTATGAAATTATACAAAATGACTAGTATAAACCTTTTGATTTGGAATAATTATTATTATTTTCTTTGATATAAATACAAAATAGTTTATATATTTTTGGAATTTCAGCTGGAAGAAAGCAATGAAATATCTCTGCCAGAAATGAACAAATTGGATGAATTAATGTTCGACGATAAAAATTCTCCATTTTCAATTTTTCGAGGAATTACCGGCTATTTTCATCATAAAGATTACATTGCGAAATATTCGTTTAAGTTTATGAGTGGTACAGAATCGCAAGAATTAGATATGAATGTCGATTATGTTTTCGTCGATGATGACGTTACCACGGATACTTTACTAGATATTAAAGAAAAATTGAGTAATATATACGAAAATTGTAGTAAAAAAATTCCAATCATAAAAGTAAACTGGATTTGTAATTGCTTTCGAAATCAAACATTGTTTTCTATAAAGAATTATGCTCTATGATATTTACATTATTGATTTTAGTTAACTTGTTTCGCTAATAAACATATTTTTTATTATTGCAATAAATGATATAAACTGTGCAATACTTTAAAAGAATTAATATTATATTATTGTAAGTATAAATACGATAATAAATAATTTGATTGTGTATTTTTTAATTTTTTTGTAATTAAAATTTTTAATATATATATATATATATATATTCATTGTTTTTTATATGAATATTAACGTATAAAAAATACAAAGGGTTTAATATAATCAGAACAATAATTTGAAGCTATTGAAAATTAAAAATTTTTGTACGCCTTATTAATAGAGAATAATGATACTTTTAAATAAAATAATTAAAAGTAATAATATCGTTACTATGAAATTTTTTCGTAGCATTTTATTCTTCGTTTACATTTTTTCTTAAAGTTATTTCACATTTTGTAATAATGAAGTTGCGAGTAAAGTAAATTTACATTATTATATTTAAAAAGATTGTCACAGCTTTACTTTCCTTAGAAAACTTCAAAAAGCCTCTAAGTGTAATCGAAACGGAAAAAATAATCAACTCTGAGTGACATGTTCACGTCCAGAGTAAGAGTAACTTTAGAAATAGATCGGGTCACTTTGTCTCTCGTATTTTTGTTTTCCGAGAGCCAAAAAGAAGGAAGACACTTTGAAGCGAGAAAGCACTGACACTACATGATACTGACAGTTGGCCAGTTCACTCGTTTAACTACATGCTTTTAAGAATATGCACAGCACTCTTTCCAAAGATAAGATCATGGAAATCGTTGATATTCATATCATTTACAACGTTTTTTAAATAGACAAGGATCAAACTCTTTCGTTGATCGTAAAGAATTTAAACAACGTAAATTCTATTAAAATAAATTAAAATAATATTTTTTAATATTAATTCGTATAATAAAAAGTAGATAAATAATAACAGTTTCATCATCTATGCTAATCAAAATAATTAATCAATTACTAAATCATTAAGAAATTTTAATGATAATTATTTAAATGCTTGAAAAACCAAAACGATCCGATTCACACATTGTTATATATATGAAAGAAAAAAATAGTTAAACTTCTAAATACTTGTACAACTTGATACTTCTTTTAAGTAATTTCATTCTAATTATACATTATTATTGTAATTTTAAAATAAGTTAATTTATTATTTGAATCTCGAAAACTCATTATATTTGAAATAAATTTTACAATATTAACTTATTTTATTATTTTTTATATTATTTGTATATGTTTTAAAATGATTAAAATTAAATAATTTGTTTTTTAATTTATATAAATAATAATATTCGAAAAAATAATAGAAATAAAAATTATAATAATAAATTACCATATCGATAAATGTAAAGAAACATAAAATAAGCAGAACAAATTTTAAATATATATGTTGATATATTTTATAATAATACCATTTATTTTAAAAAATTGTCACTTATTTTCGTATTAAATGTATCAAATTTTCCTTGAAATGTGTTTTGTCAAAGCTACACGTAATTAGAAAGTATACATATTACTGTAAAACTGCTATAAACCATGAATGAATAATGATGTAGTAGTCTATTGATAACAGTACTGCAATATAAGTATCTTTTTTGAAGTTGAAGCCAAGTATCTGTTCAAGAGTATAAATAAAAGAAAAAATGTTATGTACATCTGTAAAGCGGAATATAATTATTTTTTAAATTTTAGTGAATATTCATTTATTTTAGAAATAACATTTTAACTTAAATTTTTTAAGTTAAACGCTATGTTGTATTAATGTAATTATTAATAAATCAAAATTTATTAGTTCAATAAATTCCTTATAAAAATATTGTATAACTTTTAAAATATATTCCATTATAAAAAGGTAAATGACAATAATTTTAAATGAAAGTTTAATATTGAAAGGTTTTGTGTATATATATGTACTTTATTAGTCTGATTATATTTAAAATATAATATATTCTATATAAGTATATAAAAATAAAATGTTAGCAGTTCATTTCATTAAAATATCAGACATTGTAGAATAAATTTTTGTAGAAATTCATGAAACCAACAAGGTTTTGTACAATTTCTTTGACATATGTGAACGTTTATAATATAAAGAATGCCGTAGTGATCTAATTAAATAAATTAAAAGTACCGAGGATAATAGATATCCCAAGACATTTTGTAAAAAGACTAAAAATTTCATGGTAAATAAAATATTTGTAAGTAACGTAGAAATTGTAGATGAAATCTCTAAGGAGAAAGGATTATGGATGTAATGACAATATCGTAAATGAAGAAAAAAAACTACATATTCGTATTAAATGAAAGGCTATACGATTCCTCGCGGTCTTATTTAGCGTCAACATAATATAGCTGCTACTGGAATGAAGAAACTCCTCTTCTATTTTATATATCCAATTTGAACAACTTGACAGACTTGCACTCTCTCACACCATCTCGCTAAGGCGCGCTCCCCCGCGCGGACATACAAATATACACATAAGAGTGAAATGTCATTTTGAGTGCGGTTTCCACTTATAGACGTGTCAAGTCACTAGTCAGATGTGTATTAATTGAGTTTTGGATTTTTCATCTCCTGGCAGTCTTCTCCCAGGCGATAATAATTTAACGACCTGACTCTCACCTCATCAATGCTTACTCAGTATTTCCTTATGTTCGCATCTTTCGCGAGCCACTTGCTCGTCGTTGATCCCGCTCAACCGATGAAAGGCATCCACGCTTTCAAAGCATTTTGATTTCTGTAAAATAGCATACAAAATGTACATTACGTATACGAGTTTCTCTTTCAAAATGAGTTAAATGACGAATTTAAAATTCAATTATTGACAGGACCCGCCAAGCTATTACTGATATTCAATAATTTAACTCATAAAAATCGTGAATTCTGATTAATTCACATTGCTATATTAATATATATATATATATATAATCTCTCATATTACAATAAATTTTTCATAGTGTAGTATCGATATTTTATTGATGAATCTAAAATTTACCTTATGTTCAAAACATTTCAGAAATGTAATAAAATTTTTATAATAAATTTAATTTGGACTTTCGTTAAAATATTCGTATTCACAAAGTCTTCAAAACAATCTAACATGTTTTTTTATACCAAACTAAATTTACATGAAAATAAAAATAAAAAATAATTTATGATTATAATAGGAAAGTTAATATCAAATTTTTTCAATACTTTTTCTACTAATAAAATGTACATTTAGTTAATATAAATGTGATAATCGACCTCTCATAGATAAATTTATGAAAAAATTTTATTAGTATTTAATATTAGTTTCGATTTTTAATACTATTAATTAATACTACTTTAGAATATTTAATAATATTGACAATAAATTTTGACGCCTTGTATTTATTTTATACTGCTATTGTACAATACAAATGCAAATAATAAAACGATTAACTCTAATTAAATATTCTTGCAAATATTATTATTTCTAATAATATATTTTAATTTTTAAGAATTTACTTTTATATCGTTAAGCTTTCTTTGTAAAATATAATTTTTTGAAGTATAGTGTCCGACTTTATCATTGGATTTGAAAATATGACTTTCTTTTGAATTTCGTGTACTTTCTAATAAAATATGTGGATCAAAACCATTGCCATAGTTTAAAGAAATATCGGGTTTTATCTCTGAAAACTGAAACATAAATTAATTTCATATTAAAGACAATAAAATATTATTTGTTATTTTACACATTCTTAAAGTACGTATTTGTTTATTTATAATTATAAGTTACACGAATAATTAGTTATGCATTCTTAATATGAATAGTGATTTAAGAATGTTGATTCGGTATTATTAAAATTTGAACACAATTTTTTTAAATTAAATTTTGAATTGATAGATATTTAAAAGATTAGTCATTTAAGTAGAGATAAATCTTAGCAGAGAATAATGGACCATCAAATTTTTTTTTATAATTTCGTTAAAATGTATTTCTAATTATTTAACTTATTTTTTCGAGTGATGAAACGTATAAATAAATTATCTCGATTATAAATAAAATTTATTACAGCGTTATCTGGAATTATTTTAATGTTTCATTAAAATAGAAAAAAAAATTGTAATAATACCATGAAATCTGTTTGGAAAGAAATTTGAGTTATATTGTGCAAGCTTTGATATTAAATATGTATGAATTAAGATTATGAAAAATTTATTTTAAATAAAAAATATCTTATTATCTTATAGATACTGTTTTTAAAGTAGAAGAGGAGTAAAGTTAGAGGACAATCTCTTAATTTAAAATAAATAAATTATGCAAGCAAACGTGTATGTAAAAACATTTTGAAAAATATTTGAAACCAAACTATTATTATTTAACAACTGTTTTCTGAATGCAAAATTAATATTCACATGAGTATTTTTCACGCATAGAATGCAATTACGAACCGCACTTGTAACTCTAGCCATATCCAGAAGTTTTACCGTCGATCGAAGAAATCTCTTACTCTGATCGTCGAAATCTAAAAGTGTCTCGTGAAAATCTGCTTCTATCTGTTCCAATGTTTCGTAGCAGTTCGTTTGAAAAGAATTTGATTTTCTTACGTCACACCTTGAATTCAAGACGTCGGTACATTGTGATGGCGTTTTCCAACGAGTCTGTAAATCCGAGAACTCATTCTGATTTTCAAACGATCTTTGCATTTTATTCTTCAAAACTGCACGAGAACTCAAGTTCTCTGAACTATGTATACTCCACGTTTCCTTATGCCGACAAAATCTATCCATTCCTATTACATCCTCATCCAATTTAACTCGGCACATATTATTTCTACGGGGCTGCGCAATAAATTGGACATTTATTTTATATTTACAATATTTATAAACTAGAGTCATTATTACAAATCAAAGTTATTTGAAATTATTAAATACCGTGAGAAAGTTATATCTAAAATAATCATCTAAAATAATTATCTACTAACTTGTTTCATGTGTCCGTCACCCCCGTTACTAAAATTACTTGAATTGAAATTTTTACATTTAAATGAAGGTCGAACTTCCATCGCTTTGCAATCGTCTTCCTTTAATTTATAATTTCCTGTGTCCGCTATTCCTGTTATTTTATAGTATAAAAGTATAATTCAGTTTCAATGAATTTTATATTGCTGAGATAGCAGAGGGCAATTTTTTTTTTTTTTTTTTTTTTTTTTAAATTATCAATGTATATAATAAGCCAGGTCATCGGCATAATAAATATTATACAACAACAACAAAATAGCTGTATCAACAATGAATTTTCATTAATAGTTAACAAAACTTACTATAAGCCTCTTCAAGCTCTATATTTGCTTCGATACCTCTTTCACATTCTACACAATACATAAAGAATTTTTAATTATTTCCCCATGGTTTTTTTTGTTTTTTTTTTAACTAATACTAATTAAATAAATATATAAATTACCTGTTTGAGAAGATATTTTTTTATCTCCTGGACAAAATTTATCACTAAATTATTAGATTTTCATAAAAAAATTTTAAGCGAAAAATTATTGTTGGCCATACGATGCAAAACAGAATTCAATGTATTATACAACATTTAATTTATTAATAAATTATTATTACTTTTTAATAATTTTCACGTGTATTGAATATACTTTTTTAATGTAGTCTTAGATTTACTTTATATAAATTTAGAATAAGTAGACATATTTTATATTTATATTTTATATAGAAGGTATTTTGTAAAATAATTTAATAAAATGTGAATTTTTATAAAAATAATTTAAATATTTTTATTAGAAATCAATTAATTTTGTAGACAACATTTATAAATTCTGATTTTATTATGACTTAAGAGTATTCTAACGGGCAGCATTGATGAATTATATAGTTAGTGAAATAAAATATTGATGTCTTAATCAGCACCAGATAAGATATGTACTTCTTATTCTTAAGACTTTATGTAAATTCTGTAGTATTTTGCAAATGTGAACGGACATTTATCAAATTTAATGCTCGTACGGCCAACATTACTCACTTTTGCCCTCGCTCATCGCTTGTAGGATTTTTTGTACTTCCATTTCTGAAAAGTCATAGGAATAAAATACAGTATTTCCAGTTTTTACATTAACACAGTATTTCAAAGATTTATCGATCATAACCATACTTTTTTTTGAGAAATCCTATGTAACATATTAAGATTCCCGTAAGTACGACAAGATATTTGCCAATGTACCATCCATAATTTTCCGTACAATGTGGCATTTCAATTTTTAATTGTACAAACAAAATATCTGAAGCTACAATAATTTTGTAGAGTTCAACATAACCGTCGGTTATTAACAATTGTTTATTTAATAATACTTCGAATTAAGCCTCAAATTTCTTTTGAAATTAAAAACGATCGTTCGCAATAAGTATTTCATGCCTTACAGTAAACGTATAATTTCAATGTAAAATATGATATAAAATAATATTTTGAAAGACGTCATTACAAGCAAAGAAACGCGAAAGGTTATAACATTAATCGACTAAAAATAACAACGAATATCGTATAAACTACTCGGACAAAAGCGCAACATGCTTCACGTACAGACCGATGTCAAATCACGCAAGTGAAATGAAAACTCTACGAATTTCTGCTTTACCTTTTACCTCCTTAATATTTTTCTTATTTTTCTTCACGTTTTTTCGTTCCATTTAAAGATATCGTATAAATACTTTGATCTCAGTTAGCAGAACGTTGAAAAGACTTTTTTCTTAAACTAAGGCCCATCATAACGAAAACTTAACAATCAGTTGAAAAGAATTATTTAAAAAAAATCAAAATAATGTAAATAAAAATAAAAATCCAAATGCAAGAATTTATTAGTTGTAAAGTAAAAATCAGTGATTGTTGAATATATTAAAGCGGTAATAACATTCGATTGACGTATCTTATTTCTTTCTAATGTAATCTTTTTACTAAATTATTACAAATTCAAATCAAACTCTACTCTTTTTCAATAAATTAATTATACATATTTTGAAGGTTAGTTTTTTACTAACAATGAGACTGTATTGTGTAATTTTATTGAAGCTCCTATCCTACTCTAAACACATATTCTGATTGATTAATCAGAATTTATGACTGATCCTGGATTATGTATGGATTATCTCTTAAGGTGGTTTATATATTATTATAATAAGGTTCCTCATAATTCACATTTTCTCATTAATAGCATTATTAAATTTATACATAAATATATACGGTTTTAGACATACTATTTTATTCATATTTCAAATGTAATTAATCGTAATACAAAAGACTTTTATAAATTTTTAATATTTCGAAGTTTCTGTTAAAAAGAGTTTTAATAAAGAAGTTTTTCGTAAAATTATCTAATAAATAAGAAAAATATACATATCAATGAAATTTTAACAAGTTAATATAATCAACAAAAAATTTTTACATGTAAAAAGGTCATTTATTCAAAATATTGAAATTCTCCAAAACAGTTATTTTTAAATGTTTATATTCATTTATAATTTATACAGATTGACTACAATTTTCTTATAAAAAAGCATAGAAATAGCTCAAACTTAATTGAATTAATTTTCAATCGATAAATTTAACTCGTTAATTCCAATGAATCCCTTAAAAGATCGGTTAAGGAAATTATTTTTATACATTCAATGTTATTATAATTGCTAAATATTTAAATTAATATATGAACATATTTAATTTAATTGATTTCACTTATGTTTGTAAGTAAAAGAAACATATTAATAATGTATATTTTTTATAAATGCCTTATTTTTACTGTTAAAATCTCTGTTTTTAATAGAAGTGCAAATCTTACTTTTTTGTGTAACGTATAGTTAAAAGACGAATGAAATGCTAAAAGATTGAGTAAACAAAAAATGTGCTTCGAAAGACTGAAAGTAATTGAAAATAGGAATGTCAGTGATCTGGAAAAAACATGTGCGAATGACAAAAAGGAAATGGAAATGATATTACGGTAACGGAATATTACGCATAAAGAGCGAGAACTTTATGAAAACATTCCGTTCGTGGTATAGGGAGTAGTTCAATGGCTTACACATATGTATTCCTGCAGTTTCATATACTATACAAACAGTCTTAACTTGAGCCTAATATTAACTGCGTCTTAGCAAGTCTCGGATGTACGCCAAGTAGCCTTTAAGCATATGGGCGTTAACTAGCACTTCAACTTCAACGTATATGTTGATATTATTACATAATATCAATGAAAATGAAAATAAAAATTATTTTTAATATAATTATGTATTTATTAATAATTAGCATTTAATAAACAATACCAAAATACTAACTTATATTTTTATATATATTTATATGTATAAATATATATAAAAATATAAATAACATATATATATATATATATATATATATATATATATACAGTTTACGATAGTATTTATGCATACAAATAAAATGTCTTGTTTTTCTTATTAGTATTTTTTTTACAAAGCTAATTAAATCTAAATAAAGATATATTAAAATCATGTAATTTAACTTATAACTTCTGATGGCACTTTGTCTTTACCAATTAAAAACAAAATAATTTAAAAAACTTAATACGAAATTTTTTTTTAATTATCTTTTTTAGCTAACTACAAAATTTTCAATTTATTTATTTATTTTTATTATTGTATTTATATAGCTGCATTATATTACCATATTAATTTGAAGAAATGAATATTCATAATCTGTACATTAAATTAAACGAAAGGTATATTTAGAATTTAAATTAATATTTTATATTTGGAAATAATGACTTTTGTTTGCTCTTGGTAATTTAAAAATAATAAAATATTGTTAAGATTATAATTATTATAAATAATTCAATAGTAATTACTGTTACTTTAAATTAATTATTAGGATAAACCTTCTTTTTTTGTATTTTAAATAAATTATCTTTTATAGTATTTTTTTTATTTTAATAAAGTAGAAACAGCGACGTTAGTATACGAAGTATTTAATAAGTATAAGATATAAAATTAAATTTTTTAAATAACATATAAAATATACATTACATTTGTAATTAAAATTTTTCTGAATTTTATTAAGATATTGTTAATAAATCAAAGAATTTTAATTAATAAATAATTCTATCAATTAAAAAAAAAGGTATTACTTTAAATTTTTTTTTAATTTTTAGTATATTCATTAAATAATTAAGAAATATAACACGTATAATCTTTCTAGATTTTGTAGTCATTCTGAAATAAGACTATTTGAATTTATATTTAACTTTTGTAAAGAGTTCACGATATCACGAATCTTGGATTCATAATTATTATAATTTCTTATAATTATTTGATATCATACATCTAGTTCTCATATTTTTAAGAACCTATTCTTTATAATTTTTATATTTTTTAATTTTTTATTTATCTTAAATTTCTATAATTTCTATATTTTATAATTGTATATATTTAGTTAAGTTCTTAAACAATTAAACATTGAGTAGCATACAACGATTTTAATTATAAATTTTATATAAATAAATATTTCTCTTTAAAAACAGTACTTTTTTTCTTAAGGAAATTTTGACGTGAATCCTATACGAAATATCCGTGATACAAATAACAGATAAATGCCATTGTTTACTTTTCTCCTTCCGGAAAAGTGACTCTTCTCTTCTTTTTCGGCGTATCTGTTTAGTTGTAACAACGTTTATGATATACTTTATAACTTAAAAAAAGTAATGTTTATTATTTTTAAAAAATAAAGCGCTGCATGTATGCATTTTATTTATTTTATAAAATTATTATTATTATTATTAGTTAATATAAATCATTGTTAATAATTACAATTATTGATGATCGTTCGAGTAACTTCTTATCACCATGTATTTATTATCAAGAAGCAACTGATTGATTCTTTATTTGTCTTATTAATTTCTTACAAAATAATTTTAGAGTAATGCATTTTACATAATTAATTCTCCAGAAAACTTAAATATATATATATTTATTTATTTATTAGATATCTATTTGATTTGAAGATTTTCATACTCAACTTGATTATTTAATATCAAGTAGTTTTTTATTTTCAATCAAATATCATTCGTCTTCATTATAAATTGTTTTGTAATTGGTATTTTCTCTAAATATTGTCAAGATAACAATCAATAAAAAATGAAAATAGTATATATATACTACTACTGTTATTTTTAAGTAACTGGGAGCATACATTAATCAGAATTTAATAATATAGATTTTACCTGTACCGTTATAAAATTACAGAATTAAAGTTAACAACCGGCAATGGATTATTCTTATTTTATTATATTTATTATTAAAATTCTAATCGCTTATATTAAGGATACAGTTTTAAGAAATTAAAAAAATAATAGTTAAGGTAACTGTGAATAAAAACAAATAAAAAATTAGTGATCCAAATGAAACATTGAATGTTTTTGTATTATCTTTAGATCAAATCTGTGTTATGTTTGTGTAAAAAATTGTATTATATACCTCATAGTTGCCTCAAATAAAATATTTACCTTGGTTTATATTTTATTTTTAATTATTTAAATTTACATGTTTCAATTTTCAATTATTCATTCTAAACCTAATATAATTCAATGATTCTGAGTGAAATTCAATACTTTATTCATAATAATAATAATTATTATTATTACTATTATTATTATTATCATCATAATCATAATTTAATCATAATAATAATAATAATAATAATGATTATGATGATGATAATAATAATAATAATAATAATTCGTATCACAATAACAAAAATATTTGCTTTTTTCTTGTGTTCTAAGAAAGGAAGGAAGTTCAGGAAATTTACTTTATTCGAGAACATCCGTTGCAATAAAAAACTATTAATAAAATTTTTACTTAAATAAATTCTATCTTGAATAAAAATTGAAATTGTGCTTTAATAGTCAAAGTAGTACTAATAATACTTTTTATATTACGATTTAATTAACTTTGTACGTTGAAAATAAGTAAATGGTGATCCCTAAAAAATTCATGCGATTGTCAATCCATTCTTTCTCCTCTTCGGTCTTCATTCGATTTTCTCTTTCTTGATTGGTTGAATGTAGGCGTGACTTAGCTTTGAGTACTGACATGAAGCGCCAATCAAGCGGCGACTCGTGACACTTAGGATTAGGTAGGCGTGTTCATATTTGGAAAAGACGTAGGGTACGGCCAGTATGGAACGTTTTGGCAGTCTGCGTTGGTTGATTTAATAGACGACTTCGAAATTCGTGAACGTGTAAGTAACGTATAGGCATTTATAATCAACACAGCGTATTAAAATGAAAAGTGATTGCGAAGCTAGTACGTCGAGTTTTATTATTAGAGGTCAGTCGTTGCAACCGTCTAATAATATTTACTTATTAAAATTTAATTTAATAAGCTTTTTAAATAATTTTTTAAGTAGAACAATACTTATTCAGTTGCTGAATTAATGCTATAGCCGAATATTCACTTGTATATTATAATTTTACCCCCTTAAAAGCCGTATTAATCAATCAATCAAATTAAATTTTATCAAAAACCGCACGAGTAAAGTATTTTTTAATCAATTAGCAATGTTTTTTTTTATCAACTACAAAAAAAAAATTATACAACATTTGTTGCCTATCCTGCTAGAAATTAAATTATAACTGTCGATTCTAAGTATGTTTTATACACTCATCAGTATCTTCTTAAATAATTCTTGTAATATGTATTATAAGGTATTTTTTATAAGGTATAATGTATTATAAGGTATTTTTTATAAAGTAAAATTATTTATATCGTTACTTGCTGCCGGCTCCTATATTTACAAATACCTACTCTTAATCATTATTGCCAGATCCTTTCCAGTATGAAAATGAATGAGTAAGAGATATTATGAATTGATTTGTCATTTGACTTTATAGAGGAAGCTGTAACCTCTTCACCAACTCGTACACGTAGTCCGAAATGCGCTAGATGCCGAAACCATGGGGTTGTGTCAGACTTAAAAGGCCATAAACGACTCTGTACGTGGAAGGATTGCCATTGTCCGTGTTGTCTACTGGTCGTCGAAAGGCAGCGCGTTATGGCAGCCCAAGTGGCATTACGCCGTCAACAGCAAGCACGAGACAACCTCGACAATGAGGAGTCGACGACTCTCGGGGAGTCACAGATGCACCAAGTGCAAAATCGTCAAAGAGCAATGGCCGCGTATCAGCGGAGACTTAGAAACTTCCAAAGACATAGACTCCAATTTAGTCAGACTCCTGGACAAAGCAGCGTGATCAATCAAGAACTAAGAATCTTCGATAACGCTAGTGACGTCACAGGTACGATTTTCTCAGTCTAAGAGTTTATCGTCACGATAATAGTCGGCATACATTTTTGTTATTATTTCATTATTTTTTATTAAAATTAACAATCTTTAATTATTCTATTAATCCTTTCAGATATTCCAGATCGTGAACGCAGGACGTTTGTTACAGCAGAATCTAATGAGAATAACAAAGAAAGCAAATCTGCAACTAAATTTCACTATCCGTATTCGACATACCCTCAAATATCTTGGCTTTCACGTATTACAAATTCATTAAATCCATTGTCACATTTCACCGATGTCATATGCGATTTTGATTACCCGTACGAACCCTTGAAAACTACCATAACTGATAACGCACTAATCGATAAAAAATCAAAAATATCTTTTAGTGTGGAATCTATTATTGGAAAAAAATAATTAAATTAACGATCAATAGTGATGTAGTATAAATTGATTGGGAATGTAGTATTAATTTATATATTCGTATAGTGTCAATATTATTTTGGTCTGCATATTTATTAAAAATTTACTTCAAGAATACATAAAATTTAAATGAATAAAATAATAAATTGAAGGTCTCGATGAACTATTGATGTGTAAATATTTATCACTTATTTATAAATTTTTTATAATAAATTTCAATTACTTCTTAATGAAAATAATTAATTTCAAATGTTATTCGTGTTAATTATAACTTTAATATTACGTTTAAATTTACCATTTGTCATTGCAGAAATAATAATCTTTATCAATATCAAATTTTATAATTTTTTATAATTAAATTACATCTTAAACATGGTATAATAATTATAATAAAAGATTAATTTATTAGAACAGTTTGCATTGGCAGGTAGTTAATATCGGTTCTTTAATACACACTGCAATATTTCAAAAACAAATATTCTAAAATTATATGTAGAAATAAAATATTTTTCCACATAATTTGTATCATTTATAATGACATAATTTTTATACAAGAACATATATTTAAATAAATACGTAAAATATCATATAATAATATTCTTTTAACCGACTGCGGGAGAGTGGCGTACCCAACGGTGCTGGCGGGAGAACAGGAGCCCGTCCCGCGCTCATCTGAAGGGAGACTGAAGGGAGAGGAAGAGATAACTGAGAGGGCGTGAAGGAGCTCCCGGGGTAAGCCCGCAAGACACGATCCAGAGCAACGGGGGGAGGGAAGTTGAAGATGCTACGCGCATCCGCGGACTCACCCACGTGGGGAGAGATGCGCGGGGCGGCGAGCACGCTTCCCGACCCAATGCACGGGGCCAGCGAGAGCGAAGCGCGCCAAGCACCGGGGGGAGGAGAACAGGATAAGACAGGAAGTGAGTGGGACCCGGAAGAGAGGGAAAACCCGGAAAGAGATTGGAGGAAAAAGAGAAAGTGGAAGAGGCTCTTCTCGGCGGGAAGGACGATGGTAGGGCGGGGGAGGGGGCAGTACTTTCCTAGCCTTCGTAAGGAAAAGATTTGCGCATCTGCCTAATTGATAATTACGCGTGCCTCTTCGAACTTCGAATTTGCCTGACGCGCGCACTTCGCCTAAGGAAAGTCGCGGGATATTTAAAATCAAACTACTGGAGTTAGTGAGCAAGGCTTACTGGCATCGCGCGCGAAATGTGAATTGCGCGTGAATGGCAACGGCTCGTGCGAATTAAACGTAAGACAATAATTGTGAGCTCGCCGGATTTCGGGTTTCGAAATAGTCACCGGTGGCCCGCCCCTGATTCGCCGCGGCGTTAGGTTAAGAAAAATTATACGGCCAGCCGACGCGTCCTCTGTACATTATAATAAAAATAAGGTGAACAAAACATAAAAACTAAACCCGATCGATAGTCCCTCCCTCATCCTATACGTCCCGCGCATCCCGTCTAAGTGGGAAACAATTCTATAATGTTACAAGAAATTATACCATGGGCAAATGAAATTTTATTATAATTGTACATCTATAAATGTCCTGAATTTTTAAAACCTATTTAATCTAAATAGGATCGTTGTATAAGCAATACAATCACATGCAATATAATCAATATAACCATTTTCTTTATTTAAACAAAGCATTACATGACAATTATTAATTATTAATTATTAAATTAAATAATTAATTATTAAGTTTATTTTAACTATTATAAAGTTAATATGTTGCTGCATTTCTCTATATGATCTACAAGGTTTCACGGAGGTACCGATTATTTCGATAATTCTACATTTACGTTAACGGCTCATATTAAAATTTAACATTTAGAAGTTACGTTCAAAGTATGAGACCTCGAGTATTTGTACTTGCCCAGTTGACTCGAAGAAACGCATACACGCCTACTGGCAATAATTAGCATTTATTGCCAATCCTAATGATGATCTTTACCCGCTCGAGGTAGACGCTCGGCCGATCGGGAAGGAGACAGTAAATCATGACACCCTCGGATAGATCGCGTTATCAATAAAGACAAATGAAAACATTAATTCGCGTTTCGCAATCACTCCTGTCAATAAAGAAACACGTTCTTAAATGTATATTAAAATCCATGGAAACATAAAGGATGAATAAAACGAATACTTAATGTGCTATTATGTAATAAAAAAAAATATTTATGTAATTTCAATTAATAATCAAAGCATTGTGATTCAATTATTTTTTGTTTTTTTTTCCCTATATATTTTGATTATAATAATATTATATTATATGGCTTATGAAGGCAAATATATATTACGATTAATAAATATATAATATTTACTAATCGTATATTCTCGTCAAAAGGAACTTTTAAAATATCATTTTTGTATTTTATTAAAAATTATAAGAAACTTTTACAATTAAAATAAATATAGCTGCGAGAAAAATGTTTCAATATTTTTATTACGTCTTCAAAATGTCTGTAATAGGGAATAGGGAATAATCTATAGTGGGAAATTTTTGCAAATGGAGGTATAAATATGTTTAATGATATCTACAAAGCAGTTTATAGTTAATTAATTTAAAAATAAAATAAACTTCTTTTTATTTAAGAAAATTTTCTTTAATTAATTTCAGATTTATTATAATATTTATTTAAATATTAAAAATACTATAAATCAATAATTTTTTTTTTAATTATTATCAAATAAGAAATATTTTAGTAAAATACATTGTCCTTCATTTGAATAATTACTGCGCAAAACTTTTATAACATGTCCGAGGTACTGCACATGCGTATTTAGACTGATGAATTATTTTCACATTCTAAAATAGAATAACAAGACACAAGTTTGTTACTGTCCTTGAAATTCGTATCTGTTAATTTTAATTCTTTTATTAGTAAATTACCAGTTTTCGAAAATGAATCGATTATTTGGTCGGGCAAAACCAAAAGAGCCAACACCAAATTTAAATGATTGTATTGCTGGGGTAAGAAATAATTTCAAATAATATTAATAGTTCTTTTAGGTTATATGAATAATTCTTACTTATTTGTTTTGCCCATATATTTCAAACTATTTTATATTGCTAATATCATTTTTATTTTAATAAATAGAATATAATGCTTATTCTTACATACAAATAAGCGACATTTTTAACTACAAATATAAATAAAATTTATATATACTGGTTATTAGACTTTAATTTTTGAAAAATAATGACATGATTTAATTATGTATTGATTTATTCTATTTAAAGAAATTTTATGTTCATGTTTCATAAAAAAGATGGAATCATATATATATAAAATATTTTTTTAAAAATATTTATTAGATCTATATTAGTTAATTATTGTTATTGTATACTTTTATTTTAATTTAAATTTTAAATTATTGCAAAATAATCTTAATAGAATTACTTAAAATTGTATATACAGGTTGATAGTAGAGCAGATTCTGCAGAAAAAAAAATTGCTCGATTAGATGCTGAATTAAAAAAATTTAAAGACCAAATGGCTAAAATGCGTGATGGGGCAGCCAAAAATGCAGTCAAAGCAAAAGCATTAAGAGTTCTCAAACAAAGAAAAATGTACGAATCACAAGTTGATAATTTACGTCAACAAGCATTTAACATGGAACAAGCAAATTATGCAACTCAAACGTTAAAAGATACACAGGCTACAATTACTGCTATGAAGGATGGTGTTAAGCAAATGCAAAAAGAATTTAAAAACGTTAACATCGATGACATAGAGGTATAGAATATTATAAATTAAAATTTTTTTTTTTAAATTAGTTATAATACTTGATATCCGTTATAAGTATAATATTTGCTAATTATCATGAAATAACTGATAATTTATTAGGATGTACAAGATGATCTTGCGGACATGCTGGAACAAGCAGATGAAGTTCAAGAAACTATGGGTAGATCATACGGTATGCCAGATATTGATGATGATGAATTAGCTGCCGAACTAGATGCCCTTGGTGATGACTTAGCTTTAGATTCCGATACTTCATACTTAGATGATGCTATCAAGGCTCCTAGTGCACCTGATAAAGAACCTGGGACATCTACTATTACAAATAGGGTATGTAACCTTTTTCTTAGTACTGAATTTGTTTTTTAATTTCTTGATCTATATTAAAAAGGCTATTACTTCAATTACTTTTTTATTTTTAAAGCACACTATATAAATGTCATTATTTCAATATTATTATGTTAATGCAGTATTCAATAGACAAAAAATTGAAAAGAATTTTGTTTCGCTATTTTTCTTACACAAAACTATCCAAAGTACTTTATTAAACTTTATTAAATATTATTCAGTTTTATTAAAAAATTTTAACATTTTTTTAGGATGGAGTTTTGGTAGATGAATTTGGTCTACCTCAAATACCTGCCAGTTAATAAAATCAACATTTTAAATGTACGTTCTTCATTTTTATTGAAATCGCTATTTGTGGGGAAATCCAAAGATGCTTTGCAATTTGATAGTAATAAACAAGTTATCTCAATAAAAAAAAATTGATTGAAATACGAAATGAAAGCACACGAAAATTTAGTGCTTAACTGACATGATTTGTGAACTGAATTGATGGATGCTGTTTTTTATGCTGAATATATATGCATATATTCTTTTTAAATAACATTATTTATATTTAATAAAGTAATGCAATTATTAATAAAAATTATGATTTAATTAAAATTTAGCTTATTAATAATTGTATAATTTTTATTATAAAAAAATATTATAATTTTCGTAAATTTTTAAGTATTTGTTTTACATACATAATTATGTTTTTATTTTAATGAAAATTGTATTTTATAAATTATTTTAAATATATTAGAATTCAATATTTATAAAATTCTATGTTTTGTTAATATACTTTAATCTTTTTAAAAAAATTTTTACCTGAATATACAATGTAAATTCATAATTTTCATTATACAGTTAAATTATAATTATTCTTAATAAGAATCGTGAAATTTATATGCCTAATTAAATTAATGCCAAAAAATTTATTTTATAGACAATGAAAAATACTTTAGTTTCCTTTATCTAGATGAATTGATAAATTTATTATGTATCTTTTTATAATATAATTTACGATCATACTTTAAGCATACTTATATTTACTTTTATTAGATAAAGAAAAAATGAAATTTTGATCTATTAATATATTATGTTAATTAATACATTATGTTTCGTACCACGAAACAAAAAAATTTGGATATGATATTTTGTACTATAAAAAATGATTAAATATTTGTTCGCTTTGCAGTAGCAAATTTCTTAATCACACTAATGTATATTTCAATGTTAGTTATTTAATAAATATATGAAACATAAAAATATTTTTGTTAATTATTTATAAAAGTTAAATGGTGTATAAATGTACAACTTCTAAAGCAAATTTTTTGAAAATTGTAAATTAAAGTTTGTTAAAGTTTAATATATAAATTAGTACCATTCATTCATCATATTTATAAATAATTTATTTATAAAATTATTGTTTATACAATAAAACTAACAACTTAATATACTAAATAAAAGTAAAAATAATAACAGAACTAATTGACGAGATATTTATTTTAATTCTAATCTAGAAATGTTAATTGGGGTTTGTCTTTCGATTCTAATATACTGATCAAATGCAGTAAGTATCTTTTCTCTACTGTCAATAAAATCGTCGTTTTCAAATTGTTCAACTTGTAAATAATGATGAATATGAGCCTGGAATAAAAGCTGTCATGTAATAAATATTATAATAAAATTATACTGATTAAAATACGAAGCTAGCTTTGTATTAATACCGTTTTTACCTTTTTTTTGTACAATTTATCGAATTGTTGAATAATATCATTAAATAAAGATGAAATAGCAGTGGAATTCATCATGCACAATAGAGAAGCTGGGTGACCAGCAGGTGGAACTGAACATATGCCAACTTTCATGGCTTCTTTACTCCAAGTTGTAAATTTTGCTTTATTTTGAAATCTATTCAATTTTATTAATTTTAATTATTAAAACATTAGACAAATAATTATTAAAAAATGTTATTTAACGAATTAATAAAAGGGAAAAGTTTTTTATTAAACTAAATGAAAAAGAAAATATAAAAACCACATTTAAATACCTTTCTATATTTCTTCTTATATCAGTTAATGATGCATCACCTCTACATATGTGTGCTGCACCAATGATAAGTGATCCTGACTGTAGTGGGTCAAGTTTTATTAATTGATTATTTTTAGACCATGCATTTGTAAATAATTCATCATAATATCTAGATGAAATTTAATGTTTAGACTCAAAAATAGATTGGATAAAAAATTTTTCAAATATATTTACTTTTTGCCATTTATTGTTGAAATATGTGATGCAGTAAGTGCCACTGGGCTTACACTACTAAAAATGTAATGTAGTTGTGGATAGGCAACAAGATTTGTTGCTAATTCATTCATATCTGTATTTAAACTGCCTGTAAATCTTGAACCACTGTAAATGAAATATTTGAAAATGTAAACATTTATTAATATATTTTATTTTGAAAAATAACTTTTATATTTTATAACCTTGTTAAGTGCATAAGCATATTCACGATGATACTATTCATATCTTGAAATGGCAAACACGAAGCATTATATTTTGCCTGATCAATGTTTTCTCTTTTACTGTTTATATAAACGTTGCACATATCCTCAAGGGCTCGATTCTCAGATGGAAATACACATGTAGCATGTTCAATTAACTCTCGAGTAGACAATAAAACATTGTATGGAGCTGTGACAACATCTTGAGTAGTTGCAGGATATACACATGAAACAAATCTAAGAAAATAATTTATAGAATATTAAAATTTTTTAAATATTAAACTATTAAAATATTAAGGTATATTAATTCCTTCATAAAATACAATTATAATTAAATAAGTAAAATTAAGATAGATAATTTTAGAAACATTGTGGTAATTAGTTTAACATTTCTAATTAGAATCTGTAAAAAAAACTGTTACATATCATTTCTGAAATTATGTTAATATTTTTAATAAAGGTACATATAAATAAAATTACATTAATAAAATGTTTAAAGCACTTTTGATACTACTGTAAAAAATGTTGAAAATAAATTGGAATTATTACAATTTTTAATAAGAAATGAAAATATAAACAGCAGCCAATAAATTTATGCTTCATCTTGATGATAGTCTTTTTTAAGTCAACTTTTCATATTTCTATATAGAAATTATATTTAACTCACCTATCAACATGAGGATAAAAATCATCCATTAACTTTAAAACAGTAGTCCCTAAACCAGAACCAGTACCTCCTCCTACTGAATGTACTGTTAAGAAACCATGGAGACAATCACATTTTTCTACCATCAGTCTTAGAGTCTCTTCAAGTTTATTATAATATTCTAAGCCATGAGTATAATAACCTACTGCCCTAAAAAAGTTCAGAGATAATAGATTATGCATAGAATAATTTTTCTTTTAGGAAAAATATTTAAAAATTTCAAAACCAGTTGTTTCCAGATCCTGGATAATTTGTTATACTACAAGTTTGATCAAATAAATTGCTCAGTGGACCTTGGCGATATCTTCCAACAACACTATCTTCCATGTCTATTAATACTGCCTATAATAATAATATTTTAATTAATAACTAAAATAATTAACAATATTTTTTATACATCGTAACCTTGTCTTAATTCCTATATTAGAAAATGTATGTACGCACTCGGGCTTTAACTTTGGCCAATTCCAAATCTGATACATTTTTAAATGCAAAGCTATGTCTATGATCTGGTACATAAAAGAAACTACTAAAAGCATCAGAAAGTTCTTTACTGTTTTTATTATAATTTTTATATATTTTAAGAAGGTTTACTCCTCCACTTGTGGTTTGTATTCCATATTCGTGCAATACCAGTGGCCAAAAGGCTGAACCAATTTGATTTCCACATTGTCCAACTAAAAATTAAAAATACTTAAGGTAAAAAATATATAAACTTAGACTATATTGATGCAAGTATTACAATAATGAAAAAATTAATATGCTTGGCATAGTTATAAACTTCTTTAGCATAGCAAATATCTTTGTATGTACCTTGCACAGTGATGAATTGACTCATTTTACTCACATAATAGATTTAGTTCAAGCGTTCGTTATTCTAGCCTTTTCTAAACAGTCTTGGAAGATGCGATTGCCGCAAAAGGAATTTTGGGAACTGTGACTCAGCATGACAACTTTCCAAGGAGGCTATGCACACTACCTATTCATGCCTATCATTGTCATGTGTGTAGGATACACCATGTGCAATTACATCTATTTTCGTACGATTTTTCATTCCTGCTAACTTCATGCTATATGCTTCGAATATTGAAAGTTTATGTTGAAAAGAATGTGACATTCTCTACATAATGATTTTTTCTGTAAAAATCTACCGTCAAAATATAAACTTTTATGAAAATGGATATTTATTTTAAAAATATTACGAAACTTACGTTTTCTTCTTTTTTCAAGTAAAATATAAAAATGGTAAACAAAAAAATATAATAATTAATACAATTTTCCTAAATACACAAATTTATATTTGGATTTGTATGCAGATAAATATTAAAAAGCGATAAAAGTTATTTTTGTATACACAATATTGTATTATGATTACAAATAGTTGTCCCTCCAAATATAATCAAAAACTCGGAAGCCTATAAAGTAGATTAGAGACAATATGATTTAAATGTTTACCTTTGTATTATAAAACTCGAACATGCCTCGAAATGTATGTACGAATACATTTAGACGTATTACTTGAAAGCTAATAATTTCTACTTGTGTAATTTTAATAATTCTTACAGTAGAGCCATTACTCTAATTATTAAACGACCAAGGCAACTCCATTGGAGCTAATAACGTAAAGAAATATGCAATTATAATTTTAATTATAAAAGTTATTCGGAAATAATATTGTGCTTGTAATGTCCAGATATAATATAATAAAATTCACAGATTACCGCATGCTTAAAGAAGTTTACTTAATTGAAAATCAAAGTGGCTTAAGAAATTTAAATACAGATGCTCCGGTAAAAATTAAATAATCTTTATTTAAACGCTGTTTTTTATCCTTTTTCAATATTATTGAGGGAATTTAACATACTTCAATCGTATAATTTCAACCACTTTCAAGTACTAAAACTTTTTACAAAGACATTATTACATTAATTTTTATAAAACATGAGCTAGATTTAAGAAAATGAATACTGTCTTTTACAGAATTCTATCGGATAAATTAAATAAATGTCTTATTGTTTTAAGACTTTTTTTAAATGGCCGATTTTTAAAGGCAAATTCGTGTCGATGAACTAAACCTGTACATCAGAATATATTATAAGCAATTTATCATAAATCAAATAAATGTTTCTCCACTGACGTTTACCCACAGACGTTAACTGTTACTTCTTATTCTCATTTATAAATAAATTATGCATAAAAAATTAGAATACAATAATATTTTACACGGCTGTTTTTATTTACATTGAAATATCGATAATTTTAATTTCTTAACAACTTTGAAAAGTTGTTTTGTATGAGGTGGAAAATTTCAAGAATTTCTTATTTATCCGTTGTTTAATATTATTAATAAATATTGAAACATCAAGTAGAATATTATTTTTATATTTATTATAAGAGAATGGATGTACAAAGAGTGGGGCATATTAGTTGAGATACAAAAGAATACAAAATAGTGAGTGCGTATAATTAAGTTTATGAAAATACAAGTTATTCAGAGTGGTACACATAAGAAATTGTACAATAAAAGGGGGAAAACGCCAATTCAGAAATTGACAAAATAACAATTTGCGTGCAATGTTCAAATTAAAATCTTAAAGGCTTAGTTTGAATATTGTCTCCGTTAGACAATATTTAATATTACCTCATGGAAATTTAACAAAACTAGTTAATATAGTATAAGGATAGCGATAACTCGCTAAATCATAAAAAGCCTCGAATTATTGATATAATGTTAAAGATGGAGGCTGGGTATTATTTCTAAAAATATATTATTTTACTATTCTTTATGATTAACTAAACAGGAGAATTCCGACGCACGGGTTATCTATTGTCACCGCGGAACATTACCGCACGTGACCACTAAACGATATCGGTACGTCGATAAAACCAAGCTTATTGTTCTCCCAAATCTCTCATCATTTTAATATCCGACTGCTCAATGTACAAGAAAAATCCCTCGATTATACGTACGCGTATATATATATATATATAAAATCAATGCCATGCGTATGTAATTATCTAAAACTACAAATTAATGTACTTGGTTGTACTACGAGTTCGAACAAGATAAAAGCACAAATCGATGAATTTCGACTTAATCCCTGTTATAAGTTATCGCAATTATTTGCATGTCTTGGCATCTGGTAAGTCATATCTGCCGAACTATTGGTGCTCTGACCTCGTCACTTTACAATCCTTCCATGAATAGCTACTTATATATATAATACCCTTAATCAACCGACAAGATCCTCGTAATTGTCATATTTCTTCCCGAACCAGGTCGCATAATCAACTTATAATATTGTAAATTAGAATAAGCTAATTTACAAGAAGTATAAGAAAAAAATCTATTTTCATTATTAATCACTAAATACTCACAAAAGAATATAAGACTTCTAATTATTATAATTTTGTGAGTAAATATAAATTAAATTAATCATTTAACACGAGCGAAATGTGACTACGTAATAGTATTTCATACCTACTGATATTTTTCTGTTCCTAAACGTTAAAAGCCCTAATACCCTTACAAATTAGAAATAATACGATTTAAATATTTATTTTGTATTATAATATAACATCTCTTATATATCAAAAAGTATATATGAATACGCACAGCTGTATTCGTAAATTTTGTATTTTTTCTTGGTATTTTTCTTGTAGCTCTTGTTTTATAGAGGTTAGAAGACTATACTATTAATCCGCAAAGTTACACATATTAATTCAAAATTTATAGAGTATTAATCCGTAATTTATTTCTATTAATTTATCTTATGATTTTCATATGTAATATGTAATTCATAATATAAAAATATAGTCATTAAACAAATTTTAACAAACATATATTAAAATAATTGTTTGAATAACAAAAATATTAAAGCGACAGATAAGACTAATTTTCCTATAAAAGAAACAATCAATCATATTTTTTGTATATACGATTTTACAAATATTAAGATAGTATAAAATGCAGTCCCCAATAACAATTTTATTAATTTTTAATTTTCTTCTATTAGTTCATGGTATGTACATTATTAATAACTTTATTATCGTATATGTAAATAAAATTCACCTCAATTTATAATTTTATGTTTAAGGTGTCCCCTCCTCATTCTCTGAAACAGATTGCGATGAATGCTGTAATAGTAAGATAAATTTTTTTTTTTTTTAATTCTAAAACTATTTACAATCTATTATAAGGATAAAATTTCATTAAAACAGAGTACTTAGCCATTTAAATATCATGTATACATGTATCATTTTTCATCTCCTAATTCATTCCATATTTTCGAAATTTTATAACGGTTTTCAATTTGACTTGTATTATATAAATAAAAACTTTTATTTAAAAAATATCTAACTTTGTTGGGTGAAGGATAAATTTTATGCTTTTTTTATAAGGCGAATTATTTAATGGTACATTACCATAAAATTTCCTTATATTTCCTTATTCGATTATTGATGATGTCAATATATATATATATGTTGATTTCTTTTCATTATTTTTATTTAAACTCAATTAATATTCAAACATTTTCAGTTTTTATCGATAATATATGCACAGTCGTAACTCAAATTGATTTAAAAATTCATTCATATTTTGCTTTTATTGTATAATATATAAAATTTTTTTTTTTCTGATTCGCAATATTTTTACTTGTTTAAGTTATTTCAAATTTATATATATATTTTTTTATTTTAACTTTGCATTTTCTCAGAAAATATATTTCATCATTTCGTATCTTGTACATTCCATATTTAACTTTTTTAATGTATATTTAACTTTTTTCCACATCATATTATACATTATAAGTACTGTTTAATAATATTTTCGAATTATATAAATTTTGCACTTATTTTATTTAAACTTTTTGAAATATTTATTTATAGCACTCCCGTTTGTGGACAGAGAAGATTGCAAAGCGAGATGTGAAATAAAGTTTGGATGTATGTAAAATTTTCGTAACATTATTACTTATTTCTTTTTACGTTAGTAAATTTTATGCAATTTTGATATATGAAAATACATATAAAAAATATGTATTTTACACTAATAACTTCTTTTTTATGAAAAAATATTAATATTTCCTTGTTTATACCTTTTTTATATTATTAGGTTTTCTAATTATATGATAATTATTTTTAATTAGCTGAGGAGGTTTCCCAATCTTTGAAACATTGCATAGAAAGCTGTTTGAGTAAGTTGTCATTTTATCAATAAAAATTTAATTATAAATTATATACACAAATTAATTAAAGATTAAATAATGAAAAAAATTGTGCTTATAATTGTAAAGAGTAAATGTGAGCATGAACAATGTAAAACTTTAAATACAACATAAAATAGAATTGAAAACATAAATAAAAACGTTTTCTATATAGGAGAAAAATTTAAAACTTAAATAAACTTTAACCAGTTATAATTATTTAAAAAAACATAGATAAATAAATGAAAATATAAAAGAGTTATAAATATAAAATAATATAAAGTACAACAAAAAAACAAATTTGTATAAAAAATTGTAGAATACAATAATGTTAGTAAATATACATTATAATGTACAAACGCATATGAAGTAAAATCGGTTGAAGTATATAATCAACTGACAAATAAATAAAAAAAATTAGCATATACAATAAAGTAAAGTAAATAGATATAAAACTGAATAAATAAATGATTATGAAACTAAATTATATTTAATATGGAAAAACACAATATTTTGTGTAGAACGGAAAAATTGATCCGAAATAATTATAGATAATAAAAAAAGGATAAAAAAATTCAATTGAAGATATTTCTAATAATATATGCATAACAGAAACAAAAATTACTTTTATTTGGCTTTGATACGGATATATACGAGTGTAACTTAATAAGTCGATAACAAATTTTCAATTTTTAAATTCATTCGGTCAAAAAAAAAAATAATAATCACATAAACATATTTTTACCATATTGTAAAGATCTAATGGAATAACATATTAAATTATTATATAAATGAAATACCAAAATGAAGGGATGAAATAAAAAATGTAAATTTTAAATCAATATGATTTACAATTAATTTTTTTTTATAATATTTAATAAAAAAGCCAAAAAATAATAATTACTTTAAAGGGAAAAAATCTCAAATTTTATATAAAAATCATATTTATTGAAAACCACATATATAATGACAATAACTATTAATTCCTTAATGTAAATCATTTTACATGGAAAGAGATTAAAGATTGCAAGAAATTGTAATAAAAAAGTTGATAAACTTTTAATAAGATAAACATTTGCTAGTACTAAATTAATCTTAAGCATACAAGAATTAGAAATAGAATAGAAATGCTGAAAAAATAACCAAAAAAATTTTAAACTTAGTTTATAAAAACAATTGATTGTTTGTTATAAGTTAAATTTAATGAATTTATTTTTTCAATGATGTTCATACAAATTATAAAAATTAGTAAAAGTTGACTAAGTATGCTGTAATATATTATTTTAAATTATTCATCATAAATAACGGTAAAGTTATTTACCGAGTCTTTAAATTAAGGCACTAGATATTTGAAGAATGTTCGTTGTAAATTTTATTAATTCAACTGTAATATTTTAATAGAAATTATAATTTTATTTTATTTAGTTCTGGTTCCTGTTTGCCAAACTCAGTGTAGATCAGCATGTCAATACCAATTCACCAAAAGTAAGTATAACACTACAAAAATAAATCTATGTTTGATTTAATACATTGTTAGAATAAAAAAAATAAAAACTATTTTATTTTTAAGGCAAGCGTAAATTTTCCGACACCACGAGAAGGTATAATAAAGGAAAAACCGTAAAACTTTAAGATTTTGGATCATTTTATAAATTAATATTAAATAAATTTAGGGTTATTTAATTTAAAATGAATAAATTAATTTAATATTAAATACACTTTTATCTCTTTGTATTAATATTATTTAATTCCCTACGTCAATTAAAAGTATTAACTTTTAAGAGTTTGACAGTACAATAGTATTCCACTTTTATTATTATTAATATTAAAAATAAATTAATTTAAAAAAATTAATATTTTTTACATGGATTGATTATTCGTGATGTGATGTGGTGTGATTATATATATATTTTATATACAAATAAATAAATTTCAGAATTTACTCTAACTGAAATTTGAATTGAATTTAGTCGTTTAATTTTAACGAACTAGGAAATTTTTGTTATTAATCTAAAAATAAATCAAAAAAAATTCTCTGATATTAATAGATTATTAGTTATTTGTCTTAGAGATTTTAAGCTTTTGTTTTTATGTTGTTATAACACAATTCAATTTTAAGTCCGAGTGAAAACAATTATTACAATTTTTATTCCATATATTTTTAATTGTCGAAGTATAACGACGTTTTTCTATTTCAGTACGATTTATTTTTATTGTTAAGATTCTAGCTCTATTTTAGTTTTAGTCATCCAACGAATTAACATTTTTCTAATATAACAAATAACTTTGGTTTTTTCATACGTTTACAGTTTTTTTATATTTTTCAAGCGAATTTTTTATATGTCGAAATAATAGGACTTATTTTATATTTACTTATACTGTATATCCGTATATTATTATATGTAAGGATTTTAATAGGACTTTTATTTTATAATAAATAATTATATTTTTAATTATTTGCGATTTCATTACATTAAAAAATATAATCGATAAAAGTTACTATAGGTGGTTATATTCGATATGTTAAATATTAAACTTAAAATTAATAATTAAAACTGAGAAAGATAAGATTTTAAGTATTACATTTTTCGATAAAGTGTAAGCGTTAATATACTTTAAAAGGTATAACATAAAATTATATTATTAAATGAAACTTATTCTTTATTTTTTAATTAAAGAACTTATATTTTTATTTATTTTTTTAACATTTATATTTAGTTAAACATTTAAATAAATTGTGCGAGATTAAATTGCGTCTACTAAATAAATAAAAAAAAAAAAAAAAATTTTACACCCTACATAAACGTAGCATGGAATACTAACTAAATGTCTAAATGTATAAAACCAATAGTAAACAGCGATTTCTATTAGTTACATTTGATAAATATGTGAAATTCTTGAAAGAATAAAATTATCCATGGAAATATTGTTTACAAATTTAGTATATTTAATCTATAAATTCTAGTTTTAAATACAAGGCACAAAGAAAATAGTCTTCAAAGAAAATACAAGTCTTTCGTGCTTCAAAGAAAAATCAAAGAAAATACAAGCCTTTCATAAATACACGAAAATTAATTTTAATACAGTATATTTTATCTAATTTTATTATTGATGTTAAAGCGTATGAATATACTTTAGACGTTTGTCTTTAGCGAACTCACCAGTATACAGTATAAAATAACGCGTATTTCTACGGGTATATCTCTGATTGAATAAATAAAACTAATTGTGTTGAAGATTTCTTTATTAATGTTCGATTTACAATTTCGAGAGATTATGACGTTATTAGTTATACGCAATGATGTCTTGCAATTTGTATCGTTATCGTTTTTTATGTAAGAATCACGCATGATTTCAATTTGCGCGTGCATAAATATACAGTTTACTTGGAAGTAGGGGTAAACAAGAGATTATTCATACATTAGGAATTTTCCGCGAAATCTTTTTTTTTAGATATGTTTTTTTTTCTTTTTTTCTTTTATCGTAGATATTTAATATCTTTTTACGAATGTATAATTTTTATAGACTTAACAATATTGCCATCTTTCTTTATTTTACATATCATCCTAACAATTGTTCTCTGCTATTTTATATATTATCTACAACGACAATAAGTAAATCCAATCCCTTTAATGATAGCATTAGAATGAAACATTATTTGAACAAAATATGCAAATAAGATTTTGTTTATTGTTTTCAAAAAAAAAAAAATAATGCATAAATTCAACGTTTAACCTATGAAAGCAAAACCTAATTATGTATAAAACATTTAAAAGGATAAAATAAAAATATTATTAATTTTTTTGCTTATACAAGTAATAATATAATTTAAAAATATTTGAATAAAATAAAATTTCATAAATAAATTTAACTTTTTTAGGTACAGTTTTAATGTATAATACTGCACTATCATTAACATTTCTGGTTTAAAATCTCTCATTACAATGGTATTTAAATAGATATATGTATATTTTTGTTTTTTAATCATTGCTTAATATAATCAACATTAGATATTTTTTGTAAAATATTAAATCAATTATTGGTTGATTAAATAAAATTATTCAATATAATTATATATATATATAATTATATATATTATTAAAATGTTGTATTTTAATGCATACTTTCAGATATACATATTTTGATTGATATACATACCTTACAATTACATACACTTTTTCATTAAAAAGAAATTTAAATTTCTTAGTATATTTGTAGTATACAAATATATTTAGCAATTGTTCTGCAATCTTCAATTTCAAATTATACAAAAGTTTTATAAGCTGTAACATAAATATAATTTGATCTTGATAAAATACAAATTATAATCTTTTTCATTCTACAATAATTAGATTTTTTAGATTATCTTTAGGATATCTTTCAACACGAGAATTAATTTAACATCACTGGAAAAAGCTATTATCGAAAAAAAATTTTAAATAATAAATTAATCATATTTTGAGGTGTCTTATGAAAATTATCTTCCATGATGAAAACGGTTATATATTACTTCACCTTGCAGCTCAATTTTCATCTGACTGTATAGTAAAGTTTCTCTTAGATAAAGGTAAAATAATATCGTAAATCCATATTTTATTATTACATAATGAAGATTATATATTATTATATTATATAATGAAATTCTATTGACAGTGAAGTAACTATAGAAATACGTATAAGTAAATATAAGGAATCGAATGAATTCTGAATCCTTATTAAAAATATTTTTCATAAAAAAACGACAATAATAATATGAGTATGGATATTAGCGTAGCGAATAACAACGAAATAATTCGTGTTAACTTAAAATCAATAATTTTAAGTTGTCAGGCGTTCCGATTGACGAGAGGACTTCGGAAGGTAAATTCGCTTTGCATATCGCAATTTGCAGAAGTAATAGATATAAAATAGCGCAACTCATGCTGGAGTACTACGCCAACGTATTCTTCCAAGAATGAATTGGGAAAAAGTCCTTTAGACTTGGTAGTCGAGAAATGTCAGTAGCGTGAATCTTCTGCTGGAGCGAGGCGCAGATGTAAACAACTCGATGATTTATGGGGAGTCGTCGGTCTTCCGGCAGGTGATCGAGAGCGGTTTTAAGAACTCGATTAAGATCGTCCCGAGGCACGGTGGCAATGTCAATGCTCAAGACCGAAACAACGAAAGTCCTATTTATTCCGCAGTACTGAATAATAAACTCGGCATAATGAAAATTCTATTAAAATCGGGAGCTTGCGTACACAACCCCAATAACCAAGGACGGAACGCCAGCTCGGTTCAATTAATGCTTGACTATAAAGCACTACTTGTCATTAGAGACATTAGAGCACGTATGAATTATCTAGATAAAAATTCAATGAAAAAAATCATAAATTTTCTCCTCGATATCGGCGCTGATTATCGTACGGAATCAATTGAAGGTCACAAACACCACTGGTCTATGCGATTGAAAAGATGAACAGCACGATGGTAAAAGCGTTACTAAAACATTAAACTAGAATGAACCATGAAGATAATTCGAATAATAGTGAAATATTATGTGCTAATAGAAATTACAAATGTTGACGAAGCTTATACGAAAAGTATCAAAAAGAATTGGAGCGAATGAAAAAAGGTATGATTCTGGATAGTATCTTCAACCGCAGAGCATGAATGTAATAGCAATGTATATAAGAAATGATAATATTATCAAAGCTTTTGTAATGTCACAAGGAGTTTATAAATTTCCCACTTGTTGGGAAACTTTAAAGGAAAAATTTAACAAGGAGAGAAGGAGAAAAAAACCTCTGAATGATGCAGCATCACTCCTCTGTTCAATTTTTCAACCATATCGGTCGCCACACTTGGCCATCTTTCTATACATATTTCTATAGAAATGCTATAGATATTTCTGCTTTCACTAATCTCTTAAGATAATGATCATATTTAAAATGACATGCAATACTTTTTTCCTTTATTAGTTACTTAAGTATTTTTCCATTTATATTAAATGGACTTATTAAGAATACCTTCTTCTATATCTTCCCTTTCATTAAATATCTATTTGTTATAAACTATAAATAATTGACCTATTTAATATATTTTTAAATTAATATATTTTAGAAAATGTGGATGCTTTTACAAAAATATATAAATGATAGTAAGGGGAAATGTTCTATTGATAGTTAAGTATAATAATTAAAATATTACTGGTTCAACGTGTATCTGCAAAGAAAATTTTAATAACAATGAGAATTAACGAATTGAATTATAAGTAATGAATGCAAATAAAGAACTTAAATATAATTTTTTAACTTCAATCAATTTTTATGAATTCATAAAAGTCTTTAGACGGAAAAATGTAAGGAAATGTTATTGAAGGTAAGCATTAAAAATATCCTTCGGGCGTCACAAGATATTTTATCGAATAATATACTATAAAGTAATACTAAGATAAAAAGAGTAACTTTCGTATATTCAGTGAAAAAGAAGCAGTAATTGTGGATTATAGCTGCTTGAGATTCATAAATTTGTACGTAAGCGTTCGCGTGTGTATGTTCTGTTGTATGTAGGCTTATGTACTTTCCCTGTCTAAACTTTGTTGCATTAATTTGATTATAAAAATTTTCCTTCTGTTTACGCACTAGAAGATTCTATAACTATTAGTATTCCTTTTTTATCACTGCTTTCAACTAACATTTTAACTTTTTGATATTGTATTTTTCTTATAAAATTATCCTATGCTGTTTTATTTAAAACTTATATACGTATTTAACGAATTTAAAAATTAATTTAAATATTTAATTAAATTTATAAATTTTTAAGCCCCTAATGAATAAAATATTATATTGTAAAAAGAGTGGAATCTTTCTCTGCGCAGATTAAACTTAATATTAATTTAATCTAATTAATTTACTTTAATAATAAATATTTAATTAAAATTATGGATATTCAGAGTTGATAAAGAACCAAATTCAATATCGAATGAGAAGAATCATTATAACTAGACTCAAATTCATAAAAGAACTTTTATTAACTCGTATTAAGATAGCTTAAGTGTCAACTCAAGCTATTTTAAATTTACTAAAAGATACATTAAATATATTAATATAGGTCTTGAATTTTTTCAGACATATTCTAATGAGTATGAAAAAAATTGATTTGAAAGTATAGTTGTTAGAAAAGTAATGTAGCATTTCTTACATCATTCTTAAATATAAAACAAAATATACATATATTGTTATTTATTTATTTACATTTATTTTCATAATTTAATAATTAAAAAATAAACGGTATTTTATAAAAACGCACGTATTACGACAAGGGCCACAATTTTTATATAAAATGCATATCATGTGCAATAAATGGTGCGCCAAGATGGACTTGGACATCGAGCCGACCTGGGAAATCAAGTCAAATCGCCTCGGAAACGCCAACCCAGTGCCCGACCTCCAAGTCCGACCCCCATTCGCCCCTCGGCCAATCTGCTTAAGTGCAAAAATGCCTCCATCCACTTGACATTTGAACATTGAACAGATTTTTACATCTCCGTCAGCGCTAACAACAGGGAATCGTAGTATTATATTGAAATTTGTTATATTGTTCAGCTGTGATGTTTTTTTAAGTTCAAGTATTTAATTGATCGATAAAAAGTTAAATATAATTAATTTCTCCCCAAAATCATAAAAATAGGTTTTTAATGCAGAAACATCTCACAACGGATTAAATTGTTAAATGTATTATATATATTAAAAAAAATTAAATTTATAATTACTATTTAGATTTAATAGTTATTATGTTATGCCCGTATTATCATAAGAAAGACGGCGGCCATGGCTTCTGCGTCGACTTTCGGCGCCTCAACGGGGTCAGGGAGGAACCGACCCAACCTCTACCAGTTATCCACGAGGCTTTGAAGGACCTCGGAGACGCCGAGAGCTTCGCAACCGGTATTGGCAGATACCCCTGAAGACCGAACGCCCCCGGAATTACATGGCCTTCGTACAAGGTGACACCGTTCGGACTTCAAGGAGCCCGACGGATGTGCACGTAACTGGTCTGACAGGAGGTCCTGGACGGACTAATGAAGCATCTACCGACGCGAAAAAACCGATGACCTGAACAAAAAACAAAAAGAGAAGGTCACGGAAACAAGAACCCTCGAACGGAAAACCCCAGCCCGCCGAGGCGAAACAATACCACCCTCCGGCTAACCCGACGGAAGGGAGGAATCAGGAGCTAAAAAAGGGCCGGAGATTGCGCCTACGCGACGTCGAAGACAATCGAAGAAGCAATGGGATAAGTGGGTAGCCGAGATCCTATTTGCCAGCCGGAAGAGGAAGAACGAGGCGACGGGACAGTCACCGAGCGAGTTGCTCCAGGCCCGCGGTGGCGCGACTTCGATGGCGGGTCGGGTACTTCCCCGACGACGGGCAGTAAGCCGATGTCCCTGTATCAAGCGAAGCGGCCCCACCCAACGAAGGACGTGTCTCCGAGAACGCGAGCCGTCCCGCGAGCAGACCGAGACACGAATTCCGAGCGAACCCGGCTGCAATTGAATCTGCAAAGCCGTGAGGGGCGGCCCCGACCAAGATCACCGATAGAGACCTTGCGCATACGACATTATATAAATCGTGTATTTGATCGTTTTAGAAATATGGATTTTCTGTAGATTACTTTGAAATAAATTAACAAGGCGTTGGGAAATGTAACGGTACGCTCGCGACGTAAAGAGTAGGTGGGTTAACGCGCGCCGGGAACGATGTGCCCCCCCTCACCCACCTCGCCGCTGCGCGTACCTGTAAATATTAGTGGGACGAAGTTAGGGGATCCGGGAAATTTTCGCCCGAAGTCCGGTTAGGTTGAAAACGCGAGGAGACGAGCCGAAGTTTCCCCGAGCCTGCACCAACAGGTTTTGAGTGAGACATAGGGGCGCAGGAGGAGGAGGTTATTGGGGAAGACGGAGCTGGTGAGTGGACAGTCCCAAAAAGCCCTCGAAGACGACAACCTCATCTGCGCGCGTCCCCTTCGCCACTTTATGCCAATAGAATTATTTAAGAAGATAATTGGCTTGTTTTTTTTGTTTTTTAAATTTATCCTCCCCTCACACCCTTACCTCTTGACACCTCGACAGTCAATCTTACACTGGTGTTAGAGCGGTTGAGCATGTATGGGCTCACCTCAGGCAGGAGCACGTCCGCGTCGTACTGGAGGCGCTAACACCGCGCAACAAAATGGACCTGTGACTACGTGCCGGACTTCGCGGCTACTGCCCTACCTCTCGCGGCCCTGCTCGCCCAGATAAAGGTGCGAAAGTGATTGAGCCCGGAACAAAGCGTCCTCGACGCCATCAAGTGTCTCTTCCAATGGCCGTTGAAATTATGCCGACCGGGGCCAGAAAGCCGCTTAATCCTGCAGTCCAAACGGACGCGTCCTAGGTCGGGATGGGCGCCGTCCTATATCGAGCGGGCGACGATGCCGGACGCAGGATTATTCCGTAACCGTCGGCCGAATTGTGTAGCCACGGAAGCGAGGTACTCCCGGACGACTAACCGTTCACCCTGCGGACAGACAACGCCTTTTCACCCCACCCCCCTGTGCGTAGCTTAATCTTATGATACATTGCATTGAAAAATTAACTTCTAACTATATGAAGAACTATTTTGGACGTTTTTGATTGAGCCGCAAAAGATTATGGATTCAGAATGAATTTTTGCATTCAAGGCTTTATTCGCGAAGCGAAAATTAGATAATTTATAATTACCACTTTCATATCAATTCTTCAGATATGCAGATATCGTCTTCTACATTTCGTATACTTTTCTTTGAATGAAAAGCAAAATAATTAAAATTCAGTTTAATCAAGAATGATTAGTCAAGTTTAGAAACTTTAAGCACTTAATAACTTTATAATGTCCAGTGGATAAAAATTTTTTATTTTATTGAACTACTTTTCTATTGTTTTTAATAAAATTTTGTACGTCATTGGGCACAGATAAGATCAATGATAATTGAAACGGCATCACAGACTCCGTAAACTAAATGTTCAACTTGCGTTTAACTTTAAATACTATATATCATTCCATGAAACTTATATAATATAAAACAAAACGTTTTATAAAGGTTTTAAAAACAATAATTATAATTCTTAAACATTTCAATTTAATTTTACGTGCAAATTTACTAGTTTATTTGGCAAAATACAAACAAATAACAGATTTAGATGAAAGGATTATTTTTAAAACATTTATTTATATTTTATATTGTTAAATACATTATAGTAATACCTGGTACATATTTTTACACTTGTTACAATATTATATAATAAAAATTCTTATAATAATTAGATGAATTGATAAATTTATATTTTTAATTTCTATTTGCAGTTGTGGTCTTTAAAGTATTTCTTCTAAAAATAATAATATTAATTTAAATTTAATAGAATAGTTTATCATATTTAATAAAAACGTTGTATATAACTTACCATACACCGTTCGAATTCATCGAAAGGTTCGATTGAATCACATTCTTTATGAGCATTTGCTTCACATACATTATCGTGAACCTGCAGGTTGATAAAGTATAATTTATAAATTTAATTTTAGCTCCTTGAATTTTCATCAATTTATGCTGTCAAATGTTTTTTAAATAAATAGTGAGGAGTTGGTTTTTACAAAAAACTTTAAAAACACCTTACAATAAATAAATAGATATATGTTGTATTGACAATCTTTTTTCTGAGGGATGAATTTTTTTAATATTTACATTCTGATAGTTTTAGATTAATTGGCTCATATATTTTACTTTGTTCCACAAAAATTTATAATTATCTTCATGAATTAATATAATTTAATGTATTAATTTAATGTTTTATTTAAGATAATGATAAATATATATTTTGAAATAAAGTAAATTTCTTATGTTTATAATTAATTACTTATCAAATATTACTTAAATTACTTATTAAAATAATATATACGTTAAATAGAACGAGATCTTAATACTTAGTTTAATTTAATCTTTGGCGGGTTTTCGTAATATAAATTAATTAATAATGATTGCTCTCGATGAAAAATGTTTAATGTAATGTAAATTAATAATAAATTTTAATTTTCGCTGTACGTAGCTGCAGGTTCACTGCTTTCGGACCGGCGATGTTAAGGGATCGCGCACAGAGAGAATGAGTGAGATAGATAGATAGATAGATAGATAGATAGATAGATAGATAGATAGATAGATAGATAGATAGATAGATAGATAGATAGATAGATAGATAGATAGATAGATAGATAGATAGATAGATAGATAGATAGATAGATAGATAGATAGATAGATAGATAGATAGATAGATAGATAGATAGATAGATAGATAGATAGATAGATAGATAGATAGATAGATAGATAGATAGATAGATAGATAGATAGATAGATAGATAGATAGATAGATAGATAGATAGATAGATAGATAGATAGATAGATAGATAGATAGATAGATAGATAGATAGATAGATAGAGAGAGAGAGAGATAGAGAGAGAGAGAGAGTGACGGGAAAATGGAAAAGTTACGTACGAAAGAATCCCGTTAGTTTGGTGGCCGAGGGAGGCAATGGGCCGGGATTTTCCTGGACCCGTGCAAGCGGACCAAATGGGGATCGCTGAACATGGCGATATTGGGAGGGGTTACTATGATGCACCATCGGAGGAGCTAATACCCGTGATTAAGAAGGACGAAGGCAAATAGATAGCCTCCGGAAGACGCGAGCTCGAGCTAATCAATGTCCGAGCGCGTTTTCCCGCTCATATCCTCCACCTTTATTTTTTCCAAATTATTTTTCTCCCGATTTCACCTCCGTCCTTTGATAATCGCATCTTATCAAAATATAAATTTATATTGAAAACTTCAATGCTTACGAAATATTTGTATTGTGCATTCACAATAGTGATTAATCCCAGAACCATGAAAAGTATCCAAGTGTAATCGACCATGATTAATCGTAGAACTACTTATATTCTTCATTCACTTTAGAGAGTTTACAAAATGTTTTCTTTTATATTCGTATAATTGCTTGAAATTACATCAATGATTCAACCTATAATTATGATTAGCAATAAAATAATTCATTCTAGAGATAATGAAATTTCTACGCGACTGATAAAGCAGAAAAGATATTACTTAGCATATTCTGCTTTATTTTGTTACTTGATTTAATTTATTCTCGTATATAAAAGTTAATTTATATTTAGTTGCATCGGTAAATTGTCTGTATATATTTAAAATATGATTAATGATATCTGTCTGCGGATCAGAACAGAGAAAAGATTATTTTATGGAAATATTTAAAGCTAAATTTAGACTTGGATTGTACGTACAACGGCTTAACGAAGATTTAGAATGTCGGATCGTGACTTGGAGAGGGACTTTGTTAATGTAGATTCGTAAATGATTTGAGATTCCATCGTAAGTCACAGTTTGTAGTCAGAATTTGTAAACTGATGAAGTGAGGAACGAGATTAATATTACGTCGCCAAAACATTTTTATTATTAATACAATAAATAACATAAAATAATGAAAACTACACTAGAAATTTATTTAATAAATTCATTACATTAATAAAACGTTAGTATATAATATAACTAAGTAATATAAAAAACTATTATTCTATATTTTAGCAAAATAATTTATTTCCATTTATTAATAACATTTGTATTAACATATATTCAATGAAATGCTTAAAGCATTTTAAGTCATTGCTAATAAATCTTATTTATTTTGTATAAATTATTTTGATAAAAATAATATATCTCTAATATAATATAGTTAGAGATTTAAATAATAGTTAATAAGGTAATTTATTTAATAAAAAAATGAACACATTTTCATTATAATTATTAATTTAATTTTTATTCTTTTCGAAATTATTTTTCGTTTTATATATACATTTATTTATGTCTACATATTAATAACATTTTGTAACATTCGTAACATGGAAATCATGGTGCCTTTACTTGCAATGGTGTATTTGATAAAATTTGGTCTAAAAATAATATAAATTTACAATTTTTGTAAATATATAATACACTATTTTGTAATTATAAAAAGAAGCTTTACTTCACTCAACCTACCATACATTCGAGATGATCTGGAACTAAAACAATATGTTTACAGTCTTTACGAGCCCTTGATTCACATTTTTTATCATGAATCTAAAAAAAGCATTAAATTTTCTTATTATTTATTCAATACATGAAAGTTTATTGATATTTTCATTGTTCATATATTAAAAGATATTGTTATTAAACTACATTACGAATATTTTGTTTAGAAATTCATTAAAGATACATTGCCAAATTTCACAATAAAGCATATTTTACAATTCACAATATAAAATACCATAATTTAATAAAGCAATTTTTATACAATACTGATTTATTGAAATAAATACTAAATCAGAAATCT
Organism: Ceratosolen fusciceps; assembly: GCA_018883505.1. Lineage (NCBI taxonomy): Eukaryota > Metazoa > Arthropoda > Insecta > Hymenoptera > Agaonidae > Ceratosolen > Ceratosolen fusciceps. Next base: position 18,235,767 of record RCIC01000002.1, on the reverse strand, counting down.
AATATGTCTTATTTATTACTTTGGCTAATAAATTTCGCATCAAAATTACGTATTTATAGTCAATATATTGTTATTGTTAAAAAATCGAAAAAATTAATTTATTACTATTAAATTAGATAATATTATGTATTATAATCTATTTATATTTCACTATAAAAAATTTTAGCTTTTAAATAAATTTGTATCGTGCGTATTCTACAGAATACTTTTGTTTAGTATAGCATTTAATCTGGAATGAAAATAGTGAATTTATTACAAAAATCATGGCTAATAATTTTACTAGGAATTAAAAAAAAATTTTTTTCATTTAACTTAGTGTACAAATTTTAATTATATAAATAAAAAGTACTGCATCTTTTTATCATACATTGAAACAATTTAATTATACTGTTAGTTAAATTTGATAGTTAATTGTAATATTTTTCAATTTTAATATACGATTTCAATAGGAATTTTTAAAAATATTGTATTGTATTAATGATTTTCATTATTTACTTTATAAGATCCATTATTATACATATTATACATATTATGTTATTATTTTCTTAGAAAACGCAATAGAGATGTCTCAATTATTATGATAAAATAAAGTTATCGAATAAATGTAAAAATTGATAATTAAACAATTATATTTAAAGATATTTATTGTTTCTATACTTACAAATAAATGTTCCGAATTAACGAAAACGATGAATCCAAGGAGGAAGCATAAAATTAAACTGTAACTTAACATGATGTTTCTTTAATCTTCAGTTTCCTTGATTACCTCTATACATCGATTTATCCTTCTTATATATTAGTGTTATCGTTTTAAACTATATCAATGATTAAGCTAATTAACGAACTGTGATAAGCAATAAAACAATTAATTTTGACGTAAGATGATTATAACAAAATCGTATGTTATGTACAGACAACGTTAAATCAATTTTCTCTACATATACATAATCTTTTAGTTATTCTTAGCAACATTTATTATATATTAATTAATAAACTGTAATTAATCAAGTATTGAAGGAGCTAAAATAATTTTAAGTACTTAAGTTATTATTTAGTAAAACCACATAAGATAACGAACATTATAATGAGTATATATGATGGAATAAATAATCAACAAAACAGTAATTAAAAAATTATTAACTTATTTTTCTCGTTTTCTGGAAAATAGAAAATAAATGAAAATTTTAGTTTTTAGACAGCCATAAAAACAAATAAAATTCAATATCACATACTATATGAAAGTAATCTTAATCTTAAAATCATGTTAAACCAACTTTAGTTTAATGACTTTTATCAAGAAATGTAAATTATATTTATAGATTTATAAATATGACGGTCTTTAAAAATAAATCAAACTGATTTATCTCAATTTTATTAAATAAATAAAATTTTATTAACGCAACATCTATGAAATAATATATAATTATATAAAATAATTATTTTTAATTTTTTATCGATATTGTTATTCGATATTTATTTTTCTGATTTGAATAAATACTAGTTCGTTGAAACTAAATTTCATTTAATATAATTCCAATGTGTTTGATACCACTATTTATATTATTATATAATTATAAAATTCTATCAAGTCTTTCAAAGTCCGAGCATAAAATTAATAAATTAAAAAATTACATTCAATTTTACCGTATTACATTCTTTTTTTAATATTAATTATAAATTACATTTGTAAATAACTAATGAAATATTTCGCTTCTCAAATTTTATTTACGTATATATACAAAATAATATATTTTTTTACATATGCGTAATTTATTAATTTTATCCATAATTTTAATTGTAATTTCTAATTATATTCTTCTTCTTTGCGATAAGATTGCACTTAATTAATTATAATATTTTCTTAAAAGTCATTCACTTGTCAACAATAACCCGACAGCGGCTATATTTAATTTCAAAGAATAACATAAGTACGCACTTTTGTATTTACTATTCTTACAAAATTCTTTCATACATATTTGCTTTAACTTCGTAAAGAACCGAAATATTTATGATTCAACAAAGTCAAGTCTGCTCTTAATTTAGAAACTTAATTAGTCAATGTGAATTTATTGGTCTGGAACAAGCGCATCCAGCTGATATATTATCAAGCTCTTCCTACCGATGCTCGTTTCGGTTGCCTGCACACCTTTAACATAGTTGCTCCTATGCAATACCGGTTATGAGCTATCAGAAGTTTAAAAGAAATTCTAATTTTTATGAAATACTCAACTAACTAACAGTGATTATTACCATTAAACAATGAAAAAGTTACGTATAAATAATAAAAACTTTAAACTTGCGAACTAATTTGTCACTCACGATTTTGTTACGAGTCATAATATAACTTAACATTTTAAGAAACATTTTTATAAACCAAGTAGATATTTTTATATACTTCAAATAAACTTCAAATTCTGCAATAGCTTGATATTTCAACTGACAGAATTTTCATGACAAAAAGTCATTAAATTTTTTATAATCAAATAATATCTTTTATGTCAAAAACGTACCAATATTACTATAGTACTTTTAAATCATATTCCAAATCATTTATATAGAAATTATTAGTTTAAAAAAGTTTATTTTGCCTTTGAAATTAAAAATTTCTTTTAGTATTATTAGAATTATTTATTCCAGTATAAGCAAACCAAAAGGTAAAGTTTTAAAAATAATAATAATGTACAAAAATATTAGAAGTAATTTAAAAAATTGAATAAATCATATATGTTCAATTTCATAATGTATACAATATTAAAAGAAACTATTAAAAGAATTCTAATTCCACATAATCTTTAATTTCATATGTATACTACGGTTCTATTAAAACATTTTCTTCAAATACAATGGTGATTAACATAGTATGACAGCTGAAAATAATAAAATAACTTAAACCATTATAATTATAATACATTAAAATAATGCAATTTCTTATATATCGTACCAGACAACTGTTATATACAGGTTTATTTATTAAATAATCACAATATTTATGAGCTGCAGCCACACATGTTTGGTCATCGATCTAAATAAGTACAACTTTTATTATACTTTATTTAAAAGTAGAATTAACTTTACTCGATGATCTATTAAATGGCTTAATCTATTTGAAGAACTGAATAATAAGAATGAATTTTGTATTTCAATAACTTAAATCGAAGTGAAATTGTAATTTATTCTTGATTCTACTATATTTAAATTATAATACAGAATTATAATTTGTTATATTTAAAAATACTGTAAGAGAAATCTATAACATTAATAAAAATTAAAATATATTTACATATGTAATATGTAATAATAATTGTTGCTTGTACAACGTTTTCTAAATTAACCACAAACTGTATTTGAGTACAAGTTCCAAAGCAAATTTAAAAACAAGTTTATATATATATATATATGTGTGTGTGTGTGTGTGGTTTTTATAGATTTCTGTTAAAACAGAATTTACGTACTAATAAGAATAAAAATAATATTTATGATTGCGAATAAAATTAGCTATCAAATTGAAACTTTATTTTTTAGATATTTTCTTTTTATATACGTACAACAATTGTTTCCGTGTTAACGATACCGATAATTGCTAATAGGATACAAATAAAATTATAGTAGTACATCATTACTTCAACTGAGTTTTGTTTATATTAATCTTTCTTTCAAAAGACGATATATTTAATTAAATTTTATTTTTGCCGGAGTTATAAGACGTGAGTGAACGATAAAATACATTTTTACGTATATTCATTAAATATTTTATTTGTAATAAAATTATATCATTTTTTCTATCTATAATATTAATTCAACTAAAATATTTAAAAACTATGATTTCAATATATTTTACACAAATTTTTGGTTATCAAATTTTATGTTAATCTATTAACAGTTTTTAAATATAAATATCTTTGATATCTTAGCAATGTTGATGTAAATAAAAATTTTAATATTTAAGATAAAATACGTATAGATAATTAATTAATGACGTTGTGGCAAAAACTTTATCAATTATTCTTAATTCTTGTGATCAGTTTCTGATAATTAAAAAAAATGCCTAGTCATTTTTTTGTATATTTATATAAAAATATTGTTAATAATAATAAGTTCTTTAAATTTTATACATTCAATTCAATGTTTTATTAAAAGTATAGAAGCCTTTAATGCATAATTGCTGACATATACGCTTAAAAATAAATTGCTTGATAATATATTTATTTAAAATAGTTTATTTATATGAAATTAGTTTTAGAGAATTTTCTTTAAAATAATGTAAAAATTCTGTACATATTAGGATATGTAGATAAAATATGTGAAGTTTCATGGTGTTAATTTTAGAATTATATCCTTTGACTTACTCTCATTATTTAAAGGTCGATGAGTTCGTGAAGATGGTGGAAGAGAGGGGGTCGGTTAGACAAATAAAACTCAACCTTCTTTCTCTTAACTGCATATAAACAATTTATTACCTAACGAATGGAATAAAAAACCTCCTCCCAGTGGATGGAGGAAAAAGCCCCTTTTAAATACAATATCACTTTAATAAAAGCAGGCGATCGCGAATAGAATCCTGGTGCGCAGATATAGAGAGCTCTCATACCTGAAATATAACCTTGATGCTACGCAATGAGTCGTAGCCTGACTCTTTAACATATGGGGAGATCTCCCTAATTCTTTCTTTAACCCTATGTTATTGATCCTTAATTTTAAGTTGTCTTATTACTAATGCTCTATGTAATAGAACCTTAACTTCGCCTCCTTCAGTCCAAGGTTATTAATATTATATTCAGTATAAAATAAAAAAAAGTGTATAAGAAAGTCAAATTTTTAATTTCAGAAATAATTTTATTGCAAGCATATAAAAATTAGCATAACAAATAATGTTAATGTCTTTTTATAAAAGTACATATGTCAATGATCTGTAATGCATTTGTCCTTAGTGGCAGTCATGATCATTAAAATATTTAACCTGAAAGTAATAATTATAAATTAAAAGCTATTTTTTTAATTAAAAAATTTATATTTTAAAATACGTACCATGCAATTGCTAAATTCGGGTCCGGTTTTTAAATAATCACATGCTTTGTGAGCATTAGCTATACACACTGGATCTTGAATCTAATTTATGCCAAATATTTAAAATTTTATATATTATAATCTTATCAATTACATTATTGATTTATTTAATATTTCAACAGTTAATAAGAATTATGATGTAATAAGAAAATATTAAATAAAATTAAATTGAGGATATATGAATAATTAGTTTTCGTAACAACAAATTTATAAAAATAATATCAAATTTTAAACGTAGTTCACGATTTTCATATTTATTCTTATAGTAACTTTTGGCTGTATTCATCATTTACGAAATATTTAATTGTTTGAAATTCAAATTTTTTTTATTTCATTTAGTAGTATATAAAATATTTATATCTTATAGTTACAAATTTAATGAAGAAGTACTGATTTATCGTCTTATGAGCTAAGAAAATTGATTTCGTCAATACCGATAATTTGTTGTTTGTTTTCCTGAACATTTTTAATTTAGATACAATTAACAAAAAAGAAAATATCAACAGTAATAAATAAATTAATATTTATCCGAAATCTGTAGTATTTATTTTAAAATTCGGTAGATATTTAAATTTTATAACTTACAAAAATTTTTTCTTCTGAATAAGCGACAGCAATGAATCCCAAAAGGATGCAAAGAATTAAAGTATAACTGATCATTATGACTCTTTTGAATCTAAAGTTTCTCGAATGATCTCTATGTAACGATTACTATCTTTTATACTTTTATGTCATATTAATTTTTATCAGTACTTTGGTTATATTACAGAATAATAAAATAAAATATTAACATAGTATATTTATAAATCTTTATCGTATTAAGAACATAAGCTATCAAAAAGATTTATGATTAAAAAAATGATTTGAATTAGAATTTTACCTAGAAAACGGATAAAAATAATTTACTAATTTTAGTCAGATAGAAATAATTCTATAATAGAATTTTTTTATTATCCTGTGACGATTACTTAATTAAAATATCAGTAATTTCTCATAAAATATTTTAAAATAGATTCTAAAAAATGTGCTTTAACATATTAAATTGTATTATATATCGATAGATTCAGTAAAAAAGTCATAATGAAAATATAGAAAATAAATCAGTTACGCATTTTATTTTATTTTATTTGAAAATAATTACTGCATATAATCACATTAAATATTTTTTAAATTTATGTTTGAGCAATATATTTATTAGCTATAAATACTGAATTGTACATCATTAGAATATAAAAAGTTTCTACATTCACTTATCTAGTTTAGTACTTAAGAAACGAAGAATTTTTTTCCTTTATTTCAATTATTGTCTAAATTATTAACCTAGTCAATATTTATTTTTATTAATTAAAAATCATGTATTTTACTATAATTTTAAAATATAAAATAATAATATAAATATAAATAATTTTAATGTTATTTAGCCAGAACTTAACTATATTAAATATTAATGATTTCGTTCATACAGATATATATATTAGCCATTAAATTAATATATTCCTGATAAATCAAGGAAATTAAAAAAAAAAATTTTTTTTTCATTTATTTTTAATAGTAAACTATAAATTACTTACATAAATTTTAATTACAACTACAGAAATTCATATTGAAAATTTTTATTGTTCTGTTTTTTATACTAATATTTTTAAGCATATATATTTTATATTTTATACATAATATTTTTAAATAATATTAAGCTATATGTTTTTTCCTAGGATTTATTTCCTTAAAAAATTAAAATTTATTAAATATAAAATATTTATATTCATTTTTTTTCACCTCTTTTATCCTACATTATTTTATACTAAATTATTCTAAAATACATTATTTTAGAATGAATGTTTTTTAAAAATATGTATTTAATTATAATAGAATTAATGAATTATATGAAACTTTTAATAAAATTAAATATTAATAGTGTTGTAATATTCATGTAAAAATATTCATTTTTGAGATAAAAAAAAAGAATGTCTTAATACAACTAGATTTATCAATGATTTATATTTCAATTATTTATATGAAATACATACTACTTTTCTAAATGTAAAAAAATGTTTAATAATATTTAAAAGTATTTAATGTTTTAAATAATATACTTATAAAATTTTTTTAATTATTAAACTTACTTGTTTTAATTTAATTACTAAAGTATTTAGATAAATGATAATTTTTTTTTTTATTATATTTCGATAATTCATCTTACACTTAAATTATTTTATAAAATTGAAAAATTGATGTCGTTACTAAATGTTATTCATATTCTTGATAAATTAAAAATAGTTTATATTTATTTCTTGTATTAAATTAAATGAAATTTCATATTTTTTTAATAATTATATATACATTTCGAATATTAAAAAGTGTATAAAATTTTTGTAAAATTAACTGTATATTATTATTTATGCACTTTATATATTTCATATTTAATTTATAATTATATGAAATATAAAATATGAATATCTTATCTATTATTGCTTTTGTAGATATGTGATAAATAAACTATTTTCACTAACGTTTGTTTTAAATTTTTTTATTATACATTTCTTACAAAAATATATTTCAATAACTTTTATTTAATTAATTTATTTATGTTGTATTGTTTATTTTAGAATTGATTCATAGTATTTTAGAATGATTTTCATGTATATAATCAATTCTACTTTTATACATAGTCTTATTTAAAATATTTATAAATTTAATATTCCAATATAAGAAATATTTTTTTTTACAGATCAAACATAAAATTATTTTTATTCTGATGATCGTAAATATTTATTGGTTACTTATACTAATATGTAATATTAATCTATTAATATTTTTATTAAGAAAATTTTAAAAATTATTAATTTAACGAATGATGGACATTTATCATGATATTTATTAATTTATAAAGCTTTATTAATATTATCTAAATTTTAACATTAATTACATTAATAAATTTTATCTTCTTTTACATTGAGAAAAATAATCAAATAATTATTCTTTTAGTCGGGAACATTAAATTGTTAAGTATAAGATTAAACTTAAAATATACGATTGAGAATAAGATAACATATAAAGTAAAATAAAAAAAAGTTTTAATCCACTTGTTCCTATACACGTAATACATTGAACATTTTTGCTTAAAAAATGAAATACTATTTTACTTAATAACTGGAAGTTGATATATTAATTTAAAAATTATTATCAATATAGAAATCTATTAAATTATGTCTAATATAAATAAATAATTATTTAACATTATTTATTTATATTATTTATTTTTAAATAATCGGAGTTAGTTATATTTTTATTGTGAGTTTCATTAACTTTTGAGGTACTTCGTAAAATATTTTTATGATTTCAATTATTTACAAAATATTGGTAATGAATAATCTGCTACTAATAAATTAATTTTCTTAATTATGAACTGATCCAATGTCTGTAATAAATTTTTTATTACATTTTATATTATAAAAACATATAAACATATATATATATATATACAATATAGGCAGTAATTTTAGAAAAGTTAAAATTATCAACATATATATTCAATTTAAATGTATCTATTAAACTTCAAAAAGTAATAAGTTTAGCGATATATACTCCAAGGAAAATGAGATTGAAAATCAGATGAAAAAATGTCAGGTATCATATACTATTTTTTAAAAGAAATTTCATTTGAAACGATTTAAATGTTTCCAATATATTTTTTACGTAAAGTCAACTGCAAAATTGTTCATAATTTCAAGCCATTTTTCAGCAATGACTGTTAATAAAAATCACTATGCCTGCGCGTGTAAAATTTTATCTAACCGAATAAATTTCCATATTGATTATTGTATTAATTAATGAAATGTCATTATTATATAAATTACCGAAATTATTTGCACTAAAATTAAGGAGATAAGCTTCGTACGAATCCTATAATTAAAATTTAAGAAAACCGCTTTAGAATTATTCAGTGTAATCGTTTAATTCTGTAATAATTCTAAAATAATATAATTACTATTTAAATATTATAATATTTGGAATGTGGTCGCAGGTGGAACTAGAATGTTTTAATTAACCAGATTATTTGAGTAGTAATACTTTAGTAACACGAAAGTAACGCTGTTAAACATGTAATTGATGTTATACATTATTTATTAATTAATGCTTGGCATGATATCATCTTTGACTTATTAATTTTTTTTTTAAAGATCAAAAAATACAATTGTAGTAAAATCGTCTTGAAGTATAATTCATTTATTTTTTATAAAAAATAAAAATATGAATAAAACTAAAAATGCACATATTGTGCATAATCTAACATTAAATAATTAAAAATATTTAAATCTAACTAATTAGCAACTGCAAAAAAAATTGTACTAAACATTTACGATTATGAATATAATTATCTAATTTTTTATTGTCTGAGTGAATTCTCAAATAATATTGAATGAATTATTTATAGTAAATAATACTATATTTTATTCGACATTGTAATAACGTGTTTTGTAAAAAGAACATGTCACATTAATATTTATTTATAACAAAGAATCATAAATATAAATTCTTGATTTTGTTACTCTACCTATTCCGGGAATGAATAATATTAAATCTCAATGGATATCAGATACCGCCACCTTAGCAAATCTTATACTTGATTCATATAGTTAAATAAATAATACATAATTGTAATGTCTATCTTTCAACTTGATTTTATAATCTTAAAAAAAAAGTAAGTGGTTATATAAATAAAAACTTCATAAAATTATTTTTTTAATTTTTTATATTTTTCCATTTATTTTGCACTTTTTTAAGAAATTATTACATTCATCATGATTCAAACGCAGTCCATATACAATCATTTCATTTTTCCAAGATACAGAGAAAAATTGATTTATCTACTTTTCATATAATAAGATTATGAAATATAAAAACAAGAACAAAGTCCGATTATGATTTTTATCTTTACAGTTTTAATGCTTTTTTATTTTATGACAGTCAACTAATGAAATTTTATATGTTCTTCTATTAAACAGGAATTAAGATCACTACTTAATTTTAAAGATTCTATTTTTTAAATTAACTGATACCTTTACAAATATAAACGAGTTATTATAACCCGGCTTATAGAATTTTTTAAGAAAACAGAGTTTCCTTTCATGTTATTCATTATTACAAGACATTTTCCTCTTAAAAGTAGTCTCTATTTTTTTTTGTTTTTTACAATTCTATATTACAGAATTAAATCGCACGTGTTATTTTTTAGGACGTATTCTTAGCTTTTTATGTGTTTCAATTAAAATGTTTACTTGAATCATTAGAAAAATGTGATACTTTTCTACTAATTATAACATAGAAAAAAATATTTAGCTTTTTTGATCGCAAAATTAAAAAAATATTTTTTTGGCTAATATTATGTATAATATGTGTTTAGCAATTGTTAATTAAAAAGTGTACAATATATCCAGTAGCTTCAATGCTTAAACATTTGATTTTCATTCAACAGACTTGTACAAATACAATATAATATTAAATTAAGAATTAATCTATATAAGAATATTGATATTCAAAACGTAGCTTATTTCATACGTACGTACTTTTTTTAAACATTTTTGTAAAAATTTGTTTAAATAACAGTGCGACGATTTTTTTTTACATATTTTTAGTCTTTTAATTAAAATTTATTTTTCATTATTTTTTTGTCATTTTTCCCCACATATACTCTGTTTTCTTTAAAGCTTCAATTCGTATAAATTCTCAAGCAATATTTTTATTTTATACCTTGTTTCATTAGAATTAAGTCTAAATTAAAATTAAGCTAGATTCCAAGTAAAAAATAAACTGCTTTAAGAATAATGATTTTTTAATTGTTACTAATATACTGTACTACAAAAGAAAATAACAAACAAAACATTTAATTTTACTAAATATCCTTAAAATAAGAAATTATTTAATTAATTGAAATAAAAAAGCTTGTTTAAGATATTACTGTAATTTATTATATTATTTATAAAAAATTTTATATAGTGGAAAAGTAGATTATTTTAATCTTTAAATTGCGTTAATATAAAAATTAAAATTTACAATAAATATAAATCGAATCTCATTTATACTTGTATTAGTATTTTATATCTAGTTCCATAATGTTTTAATATTTTATATCTCTGTCTCTAGTCTTTGTATAAAATTTCTTTCTTTCTGAAGTTTTTTTTTTTTTACTTTATGTAGAAATTTTTTTTTAAAAACTATATCAAATAAGCTACTATTGAAAAACCATATTTGTAAAAAATAAAATCTCCAAAAAATTTATATTTCTATAAATAGTTAATTAATAATAAATAGTTTGTTAATATTATTGATAGAGCACTGATATAAAATTATTTTATATAATTATTTCACGATATTGAAATAATAAATAACCAATTATATTTTTGCTTGAAAATCTATGAAACGAATAGAAACTACAATTAAGTAGCCGTAAAATACATTTTCTGTGGCTTAACAAGTTATGAAAAGCTTGGAAAAGGATCGGGTGTCTTAAAAAACATCGAAGAGTAAATTCAAAATAAAATATTTGATAATTATGTTCCTCGAAGCTTCTCTACTTTACTTATTATCAATCATAAAACGATCGAATGTTTGAAGAAGTTTTAGCCGTAAACAGAATGGATGCTGAAGATATTTTCATTTTACTTCTGATTCATCGATACTTGAATTCTCGTATTTTCGTCCTATTAAATTCGATATATTAATCGATATATTATTATATTAAAGTATCTTTTGTGTAACTAAAAATATTTTAATTAAAATGAAAGGTCATTTGTCACAATCTCAAATTCTCAATATAAGTACGTTATAAATAATTGTACTCAAATGATGTTATATGTAATTAATTATAAATAGTATATCACAGATACCTATACAGAGTTATATAATTGAAATTCCAATAATCAAGGTTTCGGTAAAATAGGACTCGTTTACGATTAATCAACATCCATTCTCTTAAATTAATTTTTATATCAGAATGGAGAAGAATTATAGCTAATTCGATTCTTTGTTCGATATCAATTTTTGCCATGATTTTTTCTCCTTTCCATTTACAAAAGTACAAGTTAAATGTAATGTATCCACCTTAAACGCAGCTTATATTTATTATAGTACAATACTTAAAACCCTAAATCCATAGAAATAGAGCTGAGAAACGCTCACGGCCTGAGTGCCACGTTCACAATTCGTCAATGTGTGTACATTTTTACAGTGAAGGTCTCTCTTTTTCTCTTTTACATTAATGTCGCGTATTTACTAAATGATAAAAATCTCAGTTGTGAGTACAGCGAGCTTTTATCCATAAGCTCGAGGAACTTCGAATGAATTCAGGTATAACGGACATCATGTATCCATCATTGAGTCATTATAATTTTATTATAAGCGATTTTGTATATTCCATTTAAAAGAAAAATATGGAACGATCTGAGAAAGCTTGAAATTTCATTTTTACTAATAACTGGAGAGCTTAAAGTTTACACAATATTAATGGTTATAATGAATGAAACGAAAAATATATTTATATCTCATTTCTATATATAAAAAAAAACAACAAACTATCGTGGCTCGCCTGACGATATAATAAAATAGAAATAATTGGCCACCAGTTCGAAGGATTAAAAATTTTTATAATAATACAAAGTGACAATGTAATACTATGATACTATTATTAAAATATGCGATCAATGCGTCTTTCTCAATTAGTTCCAAATTATTACGAATTGCGTCGAATTGCTCATTAAAACATAATGAAAATTATTAAGACTGTCGGTTATGCTTGAATCCTTTGAATAGTTTATTGTTCAATTTAAAAAGACGTACGTGGCACTGAACAGACAGCATCGCTTAGATTTTATTTTCATTAACTTATACGCTTACATTTCTCTCTCACTCTCTCATATCTAAAGACTATGTATTAAGCTGGGGAGTACCGATTACATAGTGATAGCATTACAATAATTCTTTTATCATTATCTTGAATTTTTGATGCACATAGTTATTCAAAATCATAAAAAAGTACTAGTTACATCTATTTATATCGTTTAGGACGTAGACAGAATTATATTCACAAAAAAAAAAAAAAAAAAAAACTCAGTATTACAATTAAATCGCGAGAAGATCAAAGATTGTTTATCTAAGTAATCAGCACTATAAATCTAAACTAAATTTATATTTCTTGATCACGTTCACTCTCGAAGCAAAAAGCTCGAAAAACTTCATAATATTATTTCTGTTTACATTATTAAAATTACGTATCGACGAAGAAAAAATTATATATCCATAAGAAACACAGAGATCCGTATGAGTTGCTTCACATTAGATATTAATGGAATTACGCTTAAGAGCAAAGTCGGTCGGTAGTTGTAGTGTTAGTCGGCTGATTAAAAATCATACGAAGGAGTGTTGAAGTAAAGACGTTCGAGTTTATAATATCAAATACAACTGAATAAGAAGATTCTCTACATATTTAAATTTGTTGCATAATTATTTATAATATCCTTAAAATATCATACTATAAAAATGCCATCCTTTCCTTTTAAATAGTCACCCTAAAAATTTATCATACCTATTCTTATTATAGTGTTTTTAAATAACATTTTAAAGTTTAAAAATAATACTTTAAGTATTCTTCTGTTACAAAATCACTTTCTTCTTAACTAAAATAATTTTTAAATAAAATTAATAATAATACATCATCATTGAACGATTTTTTCAATATTCGTAGTTAATAAAAATCAATGTACATACAATTTTAAATTAAAAATTAATATTAAAATGAATAATAAACTCAATATTTGTAGTGAAGTATTATGAAATCAATTCTATTGATAAATTTATGAAATTAATACAAAAATTTTATAAGAAATATTATTCAATAAAACACTTAAAAGATATTTTGATAAAACTATAAATTCATAAATAATTATATGAAAAGAACTTTTATTACTAATTAGTAGCTTTAAATTTTATTATTAATTTTAGCCTTCGTTTATGCGAACAATCGCGAGACTGAGTGAGTTAAGCTCTTTCCCAAGTTTGTCCCATATGTTTAAAATCATTAATAAAGAATGCATTTAAATTTTGATTTCCAAAAAAAAACTTGTAATAGTTATTCAATTGTGCTTCGCTCATCGACATTATATATATTACAATATGAGTTACGTACAGGAATAAAAATATTAACATGTCTATTATAATGTAGTCACCAGTCACTCTGTAAATGTAGGCACATCGATGCCCTCGAGTCGATCTAACACGTTAGTGTTCAATAAACAATATTTCATTACTTTTTACTTATGAGCTTTACTTTAAATGATATTAATTGCCTCTACTGATTAGTGGAAAATTTTAAATTATTATTGTAAGCAGTTAACAAATTTACAATTATTTCTTAAGGTATCTAAGTCGATTATTGCCGATTAAGTCAAAACATTGTTATAAATAAACAAATTTTTTAATTCTAATTTTGATAATCCTTCTTCACTACTAAATGGATTTATTTATTATTGGCGTACCGTATAAGGAATGAAAATTTTTTAAATATTAAATACTTAGTCGGCTAAACATTGACTTTGACAATTTCTTTAATCTATTATATAAATGTCCAAAGTGATTACTGTTTAGTTTCTTTAAGAAATTATAAAAGACATTGTTCATTGTATAAGATTACGCTCTTTGATTAGCCACTATATCGTTTTTTGGATTGGATCTGCTATAATAATATATATTACAGTAAATTTATTTTACACAGCTGGACTGAAAATATTGTTGTTGATCATTACAAATTTGATTCACGTATGTATTACAGTTCGTAATTATTATAATTAATGAATAATATTCGCATTGACGCATGGCGAAATCTCAAAAATACCAGTTCATATGCACCCATTGTTACCTGCCAGTACATTATCATTTGAATAAGTAATGAAGCTCTATCACAAATATTTATACCCTCAGACGTGCAGAAATACCAAATCAAATTAGTACTTCGAATCCAACTGTTGCATTCAAATACTGTTATTGTACGTACAAACAAGCGATAAAATAAAATATATATATATATATATATATATATATATATATAATGTATATGTGTAAAATCTTAAAAATACCGTGTTTGCAAATAAAATTAATAGACCATCAAGCGCAAAGCAAGTAGTATTTAAATGTATTTAAATATTTGTATCGGCCTACTTAAAAGAATTCTGAAATAATGAACTAGTAGAAATAGTAGTAACAAATCATAATTCGTCCATTTAAAATAAAATGACGAAAATATTTAAAATATGATTGAATACTTATAGACGTATTTCTTAGAGCTTGTGCAAACTAATATAACAATAAAGGAAATGATTTGTTTTTATCTTGATTGAGCTCATAAGGCTTGGAATTTCAAACAGGTTCACTCGGTGTCTGTTTAGATGTACATTTTGAAACTACGCGGCATGCGTGTCTCTCTCTCTCTCTCTCTCTCTCTCTCTCTCTCTCTCTCTCTCTCTCTCTGTAGGTGGATGGGTAAGCTTTTAGGCCCTATATGTTATCGCAAATACATTAGAAGAATTCATTCGCAATGCTTGTGAACCGGTTGACACGAGGAGAACGTGTTATTATCGATGTAGGGCGACATGACGTACGCTTATTCTTTCCCTCAAGAGTTTAACTGCGAATCACTTAATATTGTTTTACCGTAAGATGTGATAGTAATAATTCTGCTGCTACTAAATTGTTTTAAAGAAGCAACCTTTATCACTTTATAAGCTTTTCTTAATTCTGTATTCTGCTACTACGATCATTCGTTCCTTATCATCTTTCCCTCTTTTTCATACACACAAACACATTCTTTTTACCTATCTCATACAACCTTTTCAGATTCGAAGTCTCATAAATCAGGCAATATCGACAAGCAGTAAAAGTTTCGATACATTTCAAAATATCTCACAACTACTTTGAAAATTTTTTGTTTGACTCCGGTTCTTATGTATATGAATGATTGATTTTATTTTCGTTGATAATGAAAAATTATTTTTATTTTGAAAGGTTTATTTTTGTTCTTTTTTATTCTGTATAATTAATGTGATTTCTAAAATAATAAAATGACTGTTGACAATTATGAATTGAGAATAAACAAAAACTTTGATTATGAAATGTATTTTATGCAGTACAAAAGTTTTCAATTCTTAATTACTTCTTTTTTTAATTCTTTGATTTAGAAATTTTGAAATATGGAGAGGAATAAAATATTTATTTTAGTTAAAATACGGAAAAAATTTGGAAACTTCTACAGTTGCTTATAAAATATTAAATTATGTAATAAAATAATTAGTTACATAATTAAAGCATATTGAATTGAATTACCTACTAATTATATTAAATTTGAATCGTATGAATAATTGAATATTGATATAAAAACGGCATTGATTTTATTTCTATATTGTTGATTAATTCATACTTTGTAACCGATATTAAGAATAATAGATTACATACTTCTATAAAATATAGTCAGAATTAATTATTATTATTATTAAATTTTAATTGAGCGAAAATATCGTTTGATAATATTAATAATTACCATATTTATTCTAAAAATTTATGTTGATTAATAAAATGATTTAAAATCATATATCTGTTTTAATTAATTCATATTTAATATTTCAATTAATGCATGCTACCTTTCATATACAATTTAATGTAATAAAATTTTTCTTTTCAATTCATCTTGTAATCATTCGTTATATAATATAACTGTCATAAACGTATCTCTGGTTTTATAAATGTCAAAAATGTCAAAAGCTTATAAGTAAACTTTCGTGTCATTATTCATGTGTGCGTGCACATGTTTGTGCGAATATAAAATTATGCATTATTGTAAATGTATATAAAATCCATACAATGTATCGTTTATTAGAATGCATGTAATTGAATTTGTGGCGATAATAATTGTTCAATGAGTGTAAAATCAAATAAATGTTTATTTTCTTTGAAAGATTGATGGTATTACTTTAAATGGTGTTAATTAAAAAAATAAAAGAACGTAATAAGGTGTATCAATTGTTTTGTTATACAACGATACCCGATACTCTTTTCTTTTGTTTTTCTAGTTTTGTATAAGATTGAACATATATATATATATATATATATATATATATTAATATAAGGTAATTAATCATAATTTAAATTATTAAAATTTTGTTGTTTTATCGGTATTACAAATTGATTTTAATTCGATTTAATAGACTTTCATAAATTCTCGAATATATGAATGCTTACAAATTATACAATCAAAATACTATAGCATTGTATTTTCATACCTAAGAAAGTATAAAATAAATAGTCGGAGTATTACAAATATAAATTTTTTTGTTACAAGATAGATTTATGAAATGAGAAAATGAATTATTATCATGTACGTGTAAGTTAATAAATATTTTTAATTTGTTATTTACTTACTAAAGACTTAAAATGGTATAAAAATGTATAGAGAATAAAAATATATATAATAAACTATAGGCTTGGAAAAGTAATATATACATAAGTTAAATCTTATATTGTACATAAATACACATCTAAAAGTCTCATGTTATGAAATTAAATATTCTATTGTAGGAATAAGCTTAAAATACTTATTTCCTATATTGCAAAAAAAAAAAAAATTTGTAATTAATTCTAAAGACTTTTAGAAATATCTCCAACTATTTTACAAGTACTTTCTCTAAAGTAGTGATTGCACTTTGGACAACTAAACGTATAAAAGATCGAGGACAAAAAATTCGATATCTAAATACATGCATAAGATAAAATACAATGGTTGAAAACAAAAATGAAATAAGGGTCGCGAATCAGTGTACATGTGTATACAATAATGTAAATGGAATATATCGAGATAGTATATTGATTTATATGATTACATTTTGCACGATTTTCGAGCAAAAGTATAGAAGAAATGTTATGTTGTATTTAAAATCGATACATTATTTAGTAATTATTATAACTGTACTTACAAATTATAGTTTCTTTATAATATTACCTAACTCTTATGCTTTATGTAGAACATTATTATTTATACGATATATATGTGGCCAATAAGAACAGATTTGTACTTGCATTGAAATTGTTAAGTTAACTCCAATCACTTTGCACAGCCCAGTGTAACATGTACCATTATTATGATGTATGATTTACATTTTTAGCTTTCATTTATCCTTGAAAAATACAATTTGCACGTCATTTTTACTTATTTTTTGTTTACATGTTTAAATCTCGACTGGATGGCAGCGTTCTTGTGAAAAAAAAAACATTCGCATGTTTGGCTAATTGGTTTCGAGGACTTTTTTCTGATACATTTTTTTTACTTGTTTTTGTTTATAATTAATGTTTTTCTGATAAGATGCTTTCCCATTATTTTTATTCCAGCATGCGTGCATATCTCTTATGATTTCGTACTCAGTTTCTACTTTCAGTGCTTTTTAATTTCTCTTCACAAAATTTTTTATATATAAATCCCGCTGACATAGAAGAAAAGAGGACTCCTTCACAATATTACTCACTCGAGTCATTCGAGACGTTAATTTATCACAGAGGTTTGACTGGAATTTCTTTCACTTTCTTTATCTTTCTCTCACTTCATCCGTCTTTCATCCTCTGCATATATATATATATACCATACATACACTCATAAATAGATATACATATGCATACATACATACATACATGCATACATACATACACGCATACACACATACATGCATACATACATACATATACATACATATACATATGCATACATATATATATATATATATATATATATAGTTTCGTATCAAATTCCCTAATTACTCTCTCTCTCTCTCTCTCTCTCTCTCTCTCTCTCTCTCTCTCTTGTATTTACTTTTTTCCATTAAAAAATTTTTTTTAATTATGTTTTCTTTCTCTTTGAACTTGTAGGAAAATAATTGTTTATCTACAAATATTATTCATACAGATAGTTTAAGTATTCCTCTTCCCTCTAGTTCAGACGGAATTAGCCTTGTTCCAGATTATGATTCAAAGAATGTACAAAAATCTCTTTAACTTTTATCTGATCTTTTCCAATAGGCTTTACTTTTTGTTTTTATAAAATTTTCTACGCTATACATAATTTAACCGATGCATTATACATTAAATTAATTTCCAGTACCTTTCTTTATATCTTATTCTAAGAGATTCGCATGGTTGGTAAATCAATGTGATCTTTATAGTAAGCATCATCATTTTTTTTCATTCGATGAGATTTCAAAGTGTTGCATTTGTCAATTTTTCAACTGTTTACGCTTATTTGTCCGCGCGTTTAAGTATGTGTATATATGTGTTAGTGTATGTATTTATGATTCTTTACCAGACTTCTTACACTCTTACTGCTATTCGAACACGCATACATACTCTCTATCCCTCTCATTCGTACTCTCTTTCTCTTTCTCTGACTCTCATTTTCTGCCACCCATTCTCTTTCACTTTATCGCTCTCTTTCTCTATATGTGTATATATGCTAAATTGCGTATTTCATGCTTGTCATTTTTCCTTCCATCTATCGTTTACACTTTATATACTTATATAAATTTTTAGTTGTGTACAGTCAAATACGAATAATAATATTGTTATAACTTATGAATGTAAAGAGAAAGAGCGATGTCATTGTAATATTTTCCTTAATTTTTTGTATCTTTTCCACTGTTTTTTCTTTAATTCATTTTTCATTTTAATTATGTTTTAACGATTTCATACGGTATGTCTTCTTTCTTTAGTTCATTTCCCTTTTTCTGTTGCTCCGCATTATTATTATTATGATCTTTATCATTATTTTCCTCTCTGACAGTTCAAACGCTTGCAATCAATAGCAACTACTTCTTTCAATTTTAATGTTCTCACGTTAATTATTAATTTGTATTACTTGGGCCTAGGACGCAGTAGCTGCTACCTGCGTGGAATTAAGCCATTGGTCGTACCTACAGTCGGTGTCATCTCCAATTCTACCAATAATGGAAAGTGATCTGCAAATAATATAGATATTAAAATTAATTATTTTTTTTTTTTGCAAATACACACACACGCACGCGCATACACACACACGCGCGCGCACGCACACACACACACACACACACATATATATATACACACAATTATATTAAATTATTTTGGAATAAGCATGATATTGTGGCAGATGCACGCCTAGGCACAATAATTAGCATTAAACCCTATTGACTCTCGAACGCACAGCCAAGGGGACCAATGTACCTGCAGGCCCTCTCCTCCCACCTCGAGCCACTGCGTGGGAGGCGACCTTCGCCACCGAAGTGGAGGCTCGGTCGATCGGACGGCAGTTCGTCACAAAACTTTAATGAGACCGAAATATTAATAAAGAACAAATAGTAAACGTATCTTGTGCCTGGCTCGTCATTTAAACACCGACTTTTCCCTTCCTCATGTTCGCTCGCTGTCATAAAAGACTTACTTATCCCCAAAATATTAATTCATTAAATAATTTATAAAAAGATAATATAAGGTAACAAAAAATGTGATTTTTAATCTTATAAATAAGACAATTTAAATAAAAGTTCAGCCACAGTGAATATAATAAATAGGCAATCAATTATTGTTATAAAGATAAAATTGTTTTAAAAATTTTTATTATTTTAATAAAACATAAAACTTACCAGAAGGTACATGTGGATGTGGACAGCCAACAACTTTATGTTCTCTAAACCAATCTGCGCTTAAGGGTCCTAATAATCCTAAAGGTACCATGCTTTGCTTAGAATAAAAAATGTAGTCTATTATACCTTTGAAATCGAATCTAAAACATAAAGTTTGATTAAAATATTTGAATCCAATATTGAATTTCATGAAATAATAAAATTTTCTAAGACAATACATGATTTATAGTTTACCGTTGGATATTCTCAGTGGTAAATACGTTGGTTCACATAATAATTATGCTTAAATGGAAAATTGAAAAATATAAATATAAATCATATTACTTACGTGTAATTAGTATACGGCATGATATCTTCACTGTAAGCTGATGCAAGTTTAAAAGAATGGGTGAACTCATTCGCTTTATCGCAACCAGAAATCTTCTGCAAGCAGGATTTGTAAGCCAAGTCTTTAAAATCGCGATGATCTACTGCTACTCTCCCAGACGTTAAGAACTCTATCACGCCTATTAATTATACAAAAAATTATTATCAATGTTGCAAGTACAAAGTTTCATCAAAGGCTTATCGACAGGGAAACACAATGATTAAATATTTTATGAAATGATTATCGAATAGAATTATTCATGCAAATATATATTACCAGAGTCTGGTAGTGAGTTGAAGTCACCACAGAGAAGTAATTGTACGTTGGAAGAATCGGACTTGTGTCCAGGCCTAAACGACTGACCAACTTGATCAAGGATAGACTTAAGCTCATTGCTAAGCATCATTGTTTGTATTAGTTTGACATCGCAGAATTCCGGATCCCAATGGAGATGAGCCGTGCAAACCAAAATTGGTTGTTGTACTTGAACAGGATCCGATGGTAATCCTTCCAATGAACAAATTTTATATTATTTTTAAAAAAGTTTTTCTCATTATTAATGTCATCATTTATTTGCTATTTTAATTTATAAATTGCTGGAAAAAGCTAAAAAGGGTGTAATATATATATGTATATCAATTTTATTTTGAACTATGAAGAAAATAACTGTGTAATTCAGATGATTTTCAAATATGAAAAATATTTCGTGCTTCAAAGTTCGATCAAAATTGGTAAATCTTAAACAATTTAAAAGCAAAAGGAGTAAGTAATTAAATAAATTAATAAATTATATAATAAATTAGAAAGTTCGAATGAAATGGCTAATTTAAGAATTTACCATTGTCCCAGGCTGCTTCTTTTGTCCTAAGTAAAGCTGCAAGCCCAATGTTATCCTTCGGCATGACTCTGTTTAGCATGTTATCCGAGCCCTCTGCATTCGCCATTGCCAACTGATTAAATTCCACTAGATGTTCCTTAATTAATGTGAATCTGCGTAACAAAAGATTCATGCATGTCAGAGAATTAAATCGTATATTCTTTCTAAATATACGATGATTCGGTTATTTTAAGCCAGCGAATAGTTTATAGTTTTTTTTTTTTTTTTTATATAGTCAGTAATATTATTGATTCGACTGTAATTAGATAGAAATATCCGTACTTAGCAGTTCTATAGAATATAGCGCAACCGTCGACGTATTTTCGATCATTTTCAGCCATTGTTTTAGCTCGCGATTTTGGTGAAAAGATGCCGTCATAGCCATCCATTTTGAGCTCTGGAAGGAAGAAATTATAAAATTGGTCCGTCTCAACCTCCTGGAGACTAATGATGTCAGCCGCATAATGCCTGATTTCATCAAGAATGCCTTTCTTGCGATATTCCCAGTCTAAGGCCCAACTTGGACAGTATCCGTACATTTGCCTTGTCGCATATTTATCACTCAGCACATTGTAACACATTACAGTAAATATACCTGCGGATCAAATGAGAAAAAAAATCAGTTTTTATAAATTAAATGGTAAGTTAGCTTAAAAGTATTGTTCACTACACCGAAATTAAGTAATTTTTAATTTTTATTACTAATACATCATTCATCTGTACTTAAATAAATAATAAATTTAAAGTCAGATATTCTCAATGTATTGAAAAGTAATTTAAAATTTTTTAAAAGATTTTTTGCTATTTCGATAATATGTTTTTTTTTATTTTAATAAGTAAAAATTCTCTCATTTATTGATGCAATTAAATTCAATGCTATGAATATACATAGTTACATATTTCTCATCATCTATAGTACACGACTGTAAAAAATATATTAGTCAATATTTAATAATTATTATAATTATATATTTAAAAATTTTTGTTTTGTACGTCATAAAAGTACAAGTATTTTTGGTGAATTTGTCTGTCTAATATATTTAATTAGTAAATAAATAGTAATAAAGAGTATGTTTAAATATATTTAGATTTAAGAAATTAAAATCATTTATAAACTTTTATGAACAATTCAATACCATTCAATTTAATATAATATATAATCAGTTCGACTCTCGATTCAATTCGTCATCGTTTTGTACAAAACATTATGATTTATTAAAAAAATATTTAAAAATTTCCTGGAAAAACCTATGCTTTATTTAATTTATACGTTTTTCACTAAATCATATATAAATATATATATAATTATTGTATATTATTTATACACACACATCACTAACTTATATATAGTATTGAATTTTTCACATTCAATTTCAAATAAATTTACATAAAAAGATGAAGATAAAATAATGATGATTTCTGCATAAAAACTAAATATTAAAATATTAATTTTAAATCGGTATGTAATGAATAAAAAAAATTATTTTCTAAAAAGAAAACATATACTTAATTTAGAATATAGACAATAAAAATTACATTTTATGGTACTGAACTCAAAATAAAAGGATGTATTATTAAAAATAATAATATATATTTAATAATGAATAATGAATTCCATTTTACTCACACGTCGGTCTCGATCGATTTGGCCTGGTCAATGGAATCCATGGTCTTTGTGGTGGATGGTTGGCTGTTACTAAAATAATAATTTACAATTAATCTATTGAACGTCAAGTATTATTATATATTATTTTACGCACAATTTTATTTAATAATTAACACTGAATATATTTAAATTCAGGAATTAAGGAATTAAATAAATGATGTGATTGATTGGATCTGTAGAATGGGCTTCTTTATATAAATAATGTATCTAAAGATCTTAAATATCTTACGAAATAAAGAAAAATATTAATTAAAATATTTGCATACAAGAGAGCATAAAAACATAATAAATATGAGGAAATCGGAATTTGTAATAAAAAATAGTATATTGATATCACACGTAATGTTGCGGATTGCAACAGCGTGCTCGGCAACGATAGATACACGGACGTGAGGGGGGGGCTAAAGAGTAGGCAAGTCCCCGACTAGGGGATGGAAAAACTACAAGGAAGGGGGGAGAGTTAGGCGCGCTACGCGGTTTTTGGACCCCACGAGATCGCTCGCGGGGTTATTGAAAACCTGGAGTCGGCTGCACTAGGTGCACCGCAACCCTTTCGCCACGGTGGAGAAGTCGGGAGGTGGGACTCACCGATGGAAAAGGGGAAACGGGCGCAGACTCCCCCGCCTCGTCTCCCGGGGAATGGAGAAAAGCAACGAGGAGGAGGGCCCTAGGGTCCATCCGAATAGCAGGGGAGGCCGGAAAACCGAAGGAAGAGAAAGTGCATTCCTTCGACAAAAAAGATGCCAAAAAAGGTGACCGGGGCTCCTTTTGGAGGCGGAAGGAAGGCAGGCAGTTTCGAAGAGGAGGACTTCGAAGCAAATAGACTACACTATGCGGTGACAACGCGTCATAAGCGACAATACGAGCAGCGCGAGGCACGCTCCGCACTCCGACGAGGTACCCACCCTCCTACTGTGACGAGAGGAGTGAGGACTCCTCGCTGTGAAACGACTGCTCAAGGGAACGAGGCCGTCGGGATCCAACGTAGCAGCACGGCGACATCACGGAAACGAGTAGAATCCGGGTATAGTGACGAACAGTGGCAGTATCGCTTTACGCCCCCGCCCCCTGAGGCACCTCACCGGAGTCAGAAGAATAACAAAAGGATTAATTGATTAATATGGATGAAATGATTAATTGAACGGAGCTGGAATAAAGGCCATTAATTGAAGAAATATACTTCTTTTTATCACCCACTCCCCCCACTCTCGCCACTCCCTCTAACTATTTAGCAGTGCTACCGGGTCATCGTGCGTGGAGCCGTATCACATAGGCTTAGGTACGCGATGCATCTGAATTTATCTTTTATTCCTGAATTCCATTGATGAACTATTTAGTTCCAATTCTCTTATATAACATTTATCTACATATTTTTATTTATATTTTATTTTATAGTATTATATTAACATGTTTTAAACAATAAGTGTCTTTTTTAATATTCTTTTTTAATAATTTGGTTCTTGAACTATTTTCACATTTTATTTCAAGAACGGAAACAATAAATTTTATTTTTAATATAACCAATTTCATGTTGTAATCCATATTAAAGTCTCAAATATTTATATTGCTTCGAAAAATGGCTGTAGATAATTCAGCGTCGAATCAACAGTCATATTAATTGAGTTATTTATACGTATATAATAATCATTATAGTCTTATTATCGGTACTTTGATCAAATTATATTATATAATAAGCATGTTAAAATGTTAAATTAAATTGAGTGTTATAGACATATAAACAGAAATTTTTATATTCCTTTGAAACGAAAATATTATTTAAAAAATAAAAAAATAAAAGAAAAATTATAATAATAATGAAAAGAGAATTTGAAAATAAAGAAATAGAATTGGAATAAATAGAAAAATAAATATATAATAATTATATTCATTCCATGCAAAAACTACAACATAACTATTCAATTTTTACTGATAAAAGATTTAAACTTTTTTATTTAAGTCTAAAGTACTGCATACATTTTACTACATTTGTATGGATATAATGATGTAAGGATAAAAATCTTGTAAAATTGTATTATTAAAAATATTTTATTTAAATTCAATTTACATGATTAGTTAATGTTTAATATCGTCGACGATTTCTAAATGCTTATAGATGGATATTTTTATCTTTAGAACATGTGTGACTTGCGTAGAAATCAGCCTAAAATCATATAATTTATTTATTAATTAAATTAAAAATCAATTAAAAATGGTGAATTTAATGTAAAAGAATAACATACATAACATGCCTGCATAGCTGAATTTGATTTTATCTTATCGCATTTTTTATGAGCTTCGATAACACAAAGTGGATTAATTAGCTGTAGTTGGTAAAATCAATTAAAGCTTATTTACCGTTTTAATCATTTTAATTTCGTTTAAGAATATAATTCTTTAGATAATAACCTTTATTCTTATTAGTCAAATTAATTATATATATATACATGTAATCCTTTTGATTTCGTGTAAAATTCAATAAAGTATTTTGTGAAGAAAAATGTTTCCAAATAGTTTTAAATAATGAAAAAAAATAAATAAAACAAAAAAAATAACTAATAAATAATTGTATGAATATTTATTTTTTGAATTGATGTTTTAATTATCAAAGTACTAAATTTTCAATTTATTTGTAACATGTATTTACTTGCTTATGCTAAATATCTTATAGTAGAATCAAATAAAAATATTTTAAAGTGTATCAAAATTATGTATCATAGTAACTGAATAAAATACCTACATGGATACTGGTTACTACAATAATAAAGCCAATGAGTATACAAAGGTATAAAATATAACGAAACATAATTAAATTTTAAATATTTATAAATCTATAGGTAAAGTATTTCGCCCCTTAAGCAAGGATTTAAAGTATTGTAAAGTTTATTGTAAAAAATGAATAATCAAAAAATGAATGTATAAAATGACAGTAAATAGTAATCGATAATACTGATTAAAAAAGTAAAGTACTTGAGCAAATTTCATTATTTATATACAAATTTAAATACGAGATTCGATGTTCTCAATTTATTTGCAATATTTTTTTTACACGTCATGTTTTTTATATTACACAATTATATTAAATATTTACTTTTGTAATCAAGTATCAATGCTTTGTAATGACTAATATACATACATTAATTTTTTTTGTAAATACTTTAATTGAAATACTTATTAATTTATATAATCATTTCATCAATATTTTTATTAAAAAAGATTTAAGAGCCTTTCTATTCACTGCAATAAATTTGATCGTTATTTTTATCCACGGTTATTTATATTTGTCCGTCTATATCTATTTTTACTGTTCTTATTATTATTACTTTATTTTACATAATATTTGCAGATTTAACTATTTCTTTTAACAAGAATATAACAAGTTCATGATAATTATTAATAAATAAATATATATTATTTTTAAATGTTTATATGATCATTAAAGTATATTGATTAATATTATCTTTTTTTATTTAAAAAAAAATTATTGTTATCTCTATACAATTTTTACGATGAAATGTTTACTAGTAATTAAAAATATTAAAAATATTATTTGTAATATAATGTCAACAATTATTAAAAAATTTTTTAATATATTTATATATATGTGTGTGCGTGTATATATTATATAATTTTACATTAAATTTACGGCATAATTTTAAATAAATTTATTTTGAAAAAAGTTGTAATAAAATATACGTATTAATAATTATGGACACAATTGATCTTTAATTTATAGTGTTGGCAGTAATTTCAGACGAAGCTTTATTTATTTTTAATTGATATTCGTTTCCAAATGTATCTAACAATAAAATATTTATTGATCGAAACTGTTTAATAAGGTAAATTTATAAAATTATACCACTCTTCTGTCTTATATAAATAAATGTCTATAAATAATAATAATAATATAATATTGATCATTAAAATTCATCAAACATTTAATTAAATGATTAATTATAAAATATTATTAATAAAAACTAATATGAGTTTCGTAATTGTATATTCACAATATTTGAATAAATTTTGTTGTTGTATTCTAAATAATATGTGTTTATGTTATTAATTAAACTTAAACACAGATCACAAAAATAATATAAATATAGATTGAGATTATTACATATATTGATATATAATTATTATTAAAACTTTCATAAATACATGTTTCTCTAAAAGTTAATTGTTTTAAAATCGCTGAACAAATTGATGATTAATGTCAAATAATACGAATAAAACGTAAATGATGTAAACCTAAACAAAAGTAAAGTATATGGTGATATTTTTATATTTCTTATGTAAGCTGAACTTATTAATAATATACATTATGAAAGTCATATTATTATAAATCAGACTAATTGACAAAATAAAAAAGATAATTAAGATAACCAAATTACAGAAAACTTTGATAAAAACGTAAATGAATTAATTATTTATAAGTAATATATCATATTGTAATTACTATTTTATTTTTTAATTAATTAATTTTTAAAGTTTTTATTTTAATAAATAATATATAAAACTGTTTAAAACTTATGAAGTACTTAGTAACAATTAAGATACAGTTCGACAAATTTTTATATGCGCTATGAAATTTATTAACAGCTAAATTTACATTTACATCAAAGGTATCATTCGAGTCATCGGTATTTTATTATTTTAAAAACAATAATTAAAGCCAGTATTATTATTCTGTTAAAAAATATTTTAATACCTTTATTCTTAAGTCGGCTTTAGTTTTGAATATCGATACATCGAGCCTCAAACGTAGAGTATTAAAATTTTGAAATATGTTCAAAAACCAACGAATGAAGGTGATTTTGAAATTGCAGATAAATTCATTATTTTTATTATGTTAAAGTAATGAATTCATCTGATACTTATAATAAATATCATAATTAGAATAATAATAATTATAATAATAAGATACTTTTTAAAAAATTGATATTAATATCAGTTGTTAATCTTTTGAAAATTTCTACCTTACAATTAATATGCAATTACAAGTGGAGCATATATCCACTTGTAAGACTTGGTAGTAACTAGTAACTAAGCTCATTCAACCCAACACGTATAGATTTAATTTCACATTTCCTTGCAATCCTTCTACACGACAAGCAGAGTTGCATTATAATACGAACAAATTTTGTATATTAAATAAGTGAATTTATTTTTTATTTTCTCTATTATCTTTACTTTCCCAGCCAAAGAATATAATTGGCTTAAACAGCTGATAATATATGAATGGGGTAATATTACAAAGTGACTGACACATTAAGGTAGCTTTACACAAGCGTTGACTATTAAATAATAATTTATTACAAAAAACGTATTAATAATTGAATAAAGATTAGTATTGATGTGTTTAAGCAATAAAAATAATCAAATCTCTTTAAATAAATCTTTTAAATGTCTCACTTAATTTTAGATGAATTGGTATATCAATCATCAAGAACGTTAATTCATTACGGAATTTTTCATTCGTGGAAATGTGTTGACATACATTATTTGCTACTGATACATATTAATGTTTGTAGACTCGCATTTTCAACGTATTTACTTGCATCTCCATCCCGGCATATTTTCTATCTTTGTACTCCTGAATGTTTTTTTTTTGTTTTTTTGTTTTGTCATCTTCTATTGTGAAACAGCTTTTTTACATTTGTTGCCCGAGTTATCTGCGAGTATAACTGTACTTAGGCATATGAGATGCACTTGATCAATTACAAAACCTTTATAGACGTTAAATATTCAGTAGACTTCATTAGATGAATATGCGAAGAAAGGAGCGTACGAAGAGCGTAATGAAATTAAGCTTTTATTTTAAAAGATAATAATCGATAAAATTTTTGATAAAACTTCTTATCTTTATTTTCCTTCTCTTCTTATCATATATCTATCCCTCTTTCGCTCAGCCTCTTGCTCCTTTACTTTGTTTTTTTTTTTAAAGATCATGCAATGTTACTACGAAAGAGAGCCACCATTGTCCTTGAAACAAAAGTCAATACTCAATTCAGTTCCTACTTCATGCGTCTTCTCAAAGCTATTGATAAAGTGCCACACGAATAAGGCAGAGAGTGTCGTCTGTAGTCGACAGTACACTTTGCAAGAACACTTATGCATCTCTTGCCCGTGAATTACCATAAACTGTTAACTACTAACTCTGATAAGATAAACAGTTTAATTAAATTTAACAAGTCACTCTGATATTCCAGCTCATATAATGTCTCGTAAACTCCCCTTACGATATATGCGACATACTAGTACATTGCTATTACTAGTACTTATTATTATAGACACGTACATTAGCAGCTAAACAATATTTTAACTATTTCTATTTAGGTATTTGCTCAACCGAATATCAAATGATATAATTTTTAAAAATGACATTTATAACATTTCTGGATTAAATATTTGCGTTATATAAAAATTATCTAATATACATGAACGCTAAATAATAACTATTTCATAATTAACTATTTTTATAAAGAATAAAAGATTATCGCTAAACATCCTATTGTTCTAATTAGTATAAAACCTTAACGAGCATAAACATTCCAGCTGACCTTTAACTGTGATGCGAGCTTTTACATTATGCACAGATTACATTGGATCATCTAGCTCATAAATTCCCTGAAGCTCAGGAGTTGACATGTTGATGAATCGCGCGTTACTTACAGCATTTCAAAAATCGTTATCGCTTTATATAATTAGTGTAAAATAATGATTAAATTAATATTATTCTTATATGAAGTTATACTATATTTATTCATTCTTTTTATATACCAGTATTTGGTACAATAAAGGTATAATTATGAGAATTATTTTTAAAATATTCATCAAAAAATATTTAATATGAAAATTTTTATAAAAATATGAAAATTTCTTCTTGTTTTATATAACACCATTAATTTTAAAATAAAAATAAGATTTTATTAATTCTTTATGAATTTTATTCAGTACTTTTTTTTCAACATTTAATTCATAATTTAATGTTCATAACTATGAGCGTTGAACTAAAAGATTATATGACATTTCCCATGAAAAATATAAAATAAAAAAATGTAAAATTATTCTACTAGAAATTATATAAATTTGTAATTTTTCATTCAATTTAAAATTTATTGAAACTTCTAAACGAAAATTAATATTAAACTTATTAATACTTATTTATTATTAGTTAAAGAAGTAATAATTATTTAAAAATATAATAAAATAAAAAATAAAATAATTATTAATTAAAGTTGTTTTACGGAATACAATAATTTAAATATAATTAAATTTTTACCAATGATTTGAAAAATATGTTCTGAATTATTTTGATCAGATAAAAAACTTTTATTTACTATAATATATTCTACTAAGATTGAATTAATTTTTAATTAAGTAAAAAAAAAATGTTGAACATTCATGGCACTATATCATTATACGACTATAAACTTTCAATTTTAATATCTTACATGCTAATGAATACAACTTTAATATATATATTAGATTGCATATGATTTATTGATTAAATAAAAATCTAAAATCATTTTAAAAAAGTTATATTTTATATATTACTGTCTTCATCGTAAAAATATTTATTTCAATACTTAAATCTTTTGATTTTGCTTAACTTACAAAATTTTATTCTATAATAAACGCTGTAGAATAAAAAAACGGGCATACATCCATCGTCTTCAACGATTGAAATTCGAACTGTTTGTGAAATATCCACTAATACTAGGAATTGGCTGAAGCTAATCCTGAGGCCTTTGTTCATGACAATTCAGGCTTGTACGAACTATATTAACCTCGATTTTTCCTTTAAAACTTATCTATTTTTATAACGTATTTTATTTTTATTATATTTTAAATAACCCGTGTAAGAGTAAGCCAGTATATCATAAGGTATAAATATCTTTATTGTTGTCCTTATTCATTGATTTTCTATAATTATGTTATATGAAGGAAAAATGAAATCGGAAAAATAATGTTACTTAGTGGTATAGTAAGAGTAAGTAAAACAAAAGTATAAAGTAGGACATAAATTGTTGAAAAATTCTATATTCTTAATTTGATGCAATTGAAATTGTTACATGAAGATATCATTATATTTTAATTAAAATAATTATCGGATGGTTATATATATATATATATATGTATGCACTTAACAGATACTTTTTTTTTTTTTCAGCATAGCATGAAATTGTCTATGCATAAGATCTAGCGCTTGAAGTGTAGTAAGAAGATGCGACTCGTTTAATTAATTGTCTAATTAAATAATGAGTAAATGAAGTCCAGGGTTAAGCTTCTTTCATTAATTAGAATATTAATATTACATATTTTAAACATTAACTACTACATCTTAATTAAAATGCCAATATTTACATAATGTAAATGTATAGATGAATTTAAAACATTATTTCAATATATACGAGTTGTATATATATACATAACACATAAATGAGTAAGCAAAATGTTTTAATAAGAGTGTAACAATATATAATGCAAACAGTAGCTTACACTACCACGGCAAAAAATTATATTTTCATATTTTATTATTTTTACAGCAGTAAATCTTGTAAAAGAAGTTAACTAGTGTTTTTTAGATTAAAAAAAAAAGAAACAATACAAAAATTAATCGAGCAAAGACAAATGAAGTTTAATGTTGAATCACGAAACGTATTAATTTAAACGCATGCAATGCTCTCTCTCTCTCTCTCTCTCTCTCTCTCTCTCTCTTTCGCGCGTCTGCATCTCATACGCTTGTCTTTTTTTTATTTCGTTTGTTAGGCGACTGTTCTTTTACGTTAAATTGTCTTTAAAAGTTATATCTCTTTCTTAATTTGTATCTGAATCTCTGAATTATTATTTAACCAGAGTGCAAGAAAGCGAAATAAAAAATAAAAGAGTAAAGTAAATAATATATTATTAATATCATTAAAACACAGAACTATGATGCTCTTTAAAACAATTGTTGCTGAAATGGCGCATTTAAAAAAGTTCATTTAAGCTATAATACTAATTGAACATTTAAGCTTTTTGATCGAACAACAGAATATTAATTTAAGTACTGAATCCTTACTCGAAGTAATAATATATGACTAAATATCGCCCAACAGATTATAGGTTTAAAATACTAACAACTTTATGTAATTAATTTTGGTTATAATATATTATAATCCAATATATTAATATATCTAACACGTATTAATAACGGAAATTAATATATCTAAAATCATTTCATAATAATTTAAAGCACACTACCTTATGATTTGCTTAATTGACTTATAATTCTCATGTATTTACTCATATATTAAATTTATTAAGTTTATAATATTTTAAAGATATATTCGTAATGTCTTTAGATAATTATTAATAAAATCAATTACTAAAATTTAGATTAATGTTAGTCAGTATATTTAGGCTTTAAAAATGTATTACGTAAATTAGGTCAAATATTAATTTATTATATTCATTTTCATTATTTTCATAATAATATTGTATTTTAATTACACTGTCTTTTAATTATAGATTAATAGTGATAAATGAAATTAGAGAAATTAATATTTCTATATAAAAAAATTCTTAAAGTACATAATATATAAATAATTCTAGGCGATTTACTCATAATACCTTTTAAAAATTATTTGTTAATATCAATTAATAATAAAGTATTAAGAAACAGATTTGTGTCTTGTATTTGTCGATAGAAACGACGTAATATTTACATGAAACGTAATAGTCCTCCAGTGAAACTTCATAAACATCATTTAATGCATATTAAATATTATATTAAGTAAATATTAAGACATAAATTCTAACAAAAAATGATTCATAGATTATTTGATCGATTTACTTAGCATTGAACAGTTTTCTGATAATATTTTTTATAGGTTACTATCCTTTCATCTTTCGTACATGTGGCCTAATGATGTATCGTAAAATAAAGTAAGATTTGTTTCGTTTAAAGTGTTTGAAAATTATAAGCAATCAACAAGTACAGACCGAGCTCTTTCAATACACGTAATATTTCCCACGGGAGGCCATGGATTCGATCAAGCCTGATTATCAAGTAGATAGAAAACATTTGCTGAATACTTATGTTCGTACAGAGTACGTGTATTGAAAGTCTGAGCTCGATTCCTTATCATTGAGCCAAGTAATGCTGCAACTATGCTCATCCGCAATCGTGAACTCATGCTTGTTTCTTTCCCTGACAGCTTCACGTAGAAATGATTCGAACAAGGGTGAAAATACAAGTGAGGCATAGCAGGCAAAGTAATCTCGTACTCGTGACCTTCTCCAAGTGCGCTTTTTTGTGAACAGGAAAGGGAAGTCGCGCTTCCGCAAGTGAGTGCTATTATTATTTCATTCTAATTATCAATAATTAATCTTTTCCTAATTTGTATTGTCTTTATATTAATTGAATACACAAGATATTTAACTGTCAAAATAAGAATTATATATAAAGACAAGTGAATATTTAAGAAGACGTTGCTATGGATTATATTACTTGTTATTTAATTACGCCACTTAGAGCCAAGAATTGCTTATTTGTTAGAGAATAATTGCTTAAATTTATTTATAGATTATGGTCGTTTAAGTATATCTTGCTTTTTTCTTAACAAAATGATGATTTTATATTTTCTTCGTTTATTAAATTAGACTAAGGCTAATTAATACATTCTATATGAAAACAACGATAAGCTTAATGCAATAAATAATGTTTTATTTTAATTATTAAATATAAATATGTTAAGTAAAAAACATAGTTTGCTTTCTTACTGATTTATTTTAAATTATGATAGACATATTTATAAGCTTTTATAGTATTGCACTTATTGTCTCCTAAGTGTATGTGTAATTTTAGAATCGCTTTTATAAGGATAATTTTCTTTTTTTTATACTATCGAAATATAAAATATACCAATATTTTTATTAGTGATAAATATGTATGTGATGCATTTATTATAAGCAAGAATTAAATAGAAAATGATGAGGTGTATTTTTAATTAAATTAAAATTTTTCGTTGAAGATTGCACTATTTTTAAGAAAAATAATTAATTTGCTATCTTCAAAGAAACTTGAATTTATGACAATAGAAATTGCTTCTTAGTCGCAATATTATAATTATCATTATGTTGCTAATAAACATATCCACATGTATTATGATCTTAAAAAAATGAAATATTCTATATAGCTTACAAATATAATAATTATTATTCATAACCTTATATTCAAGATTGTTTATGAAAGCTCCTGCTCGTACATTCTGCAGAGTTCTGCTTATACAATATCAAACTCCAATTTTTACCCAGAGTGTAATCACTTTTATTAATAATAGCCAAGCACCGCTGCTACATAATTAATATGTGGGTTGCGGCGAAGGAAGCAGTATTCTTAATAGAACATAAAGCTATGGGATGTAGAGACCCGTTATGTTTTCTTTAGTTGTAGTCGAGTTTCAACGGTAGTTTCTTCCTTTTATAATTGCAGACTAAAAATTTCATGAAAATTCATTTGCATAAACCTACTAATTTCGTTGCCAATTTCATACTAAAGCAAATAATCGAATACTGAGATAAAAGTTCAATTACAATTTTAGATTTCTTAAATTAATATTATAAATTGATTAGAATAGATCAAAGACATAGTTTACAACACTAAGTTTACATATTCTAAGGTAAATAATAATTTCAGTAGATGATGCTAATTATATATTTATTATGTCATGGGTATTATTGAAATGTATCAAAATTATGTTGTGGCGGACGATGCGGGGAATTATAACTTGGCCAATTGACTCGAAGAAACGCATACACGCCTACTGGCGATAATTAGCATTAAGTCCTAATGACTCCCGTACGCACGTGGCAGGAGTAAATGCACTTAAACTCTTGCCTCTCCCTACCTCGAGTCATTGCCGGCGATGCGATCTTTACCCGCTCGAGGTGGACGACGAAAAAAAACAGTGTATTATGAGAGGTTCGGTTAGAGGGTACTTTCAATACATATAAAAGAGTTTCTCTCGTTTTCTCGATTCCTCCTCTTTCTCCCCCTCGCAATCATTCCGATCAACAAAATGTATTTTAGTTTAGGTAAAACTTAACTTTTTATCATATATAAATAATTATCATAGTACTGATTTCAAAACGTATATTTGTACAGGAATCAACTTTTATGAAATTTAGAAATAAGTATTATTAACATAGAGTTAATATTTAGTTGTAAAATTATATATATATTATTTGATTTTTTTCAATCATTTACAATTAAATAATTACTTACGAAAAAAAACATTTAGAAAATTAAACAAAAAAGTAGACGTGACTATAAGTTTGAATAAAATTTAATGATTTAAATATTTTTAATTTTACTTTTATTTATAATAAACATTTAAATATTATTTTGAAAATTAAATTATTTATATTATTAGAATATAATATAATATAAAATATAATTTATAATTTAGGTAAATGTATTTTCAGAACTTTCATATGTTGGAAAATAAAAGTTTCTTATCATTTACGTTATCTAAATTTAGAAAAGTATAAGATTTATATTTTTATTCTACATAAAATAATTAATAATAATAAGAAACAATAATAATAAGAACTTATAGATATAAACTATAATACATATACACTGCCATTTTTATCAGTTTAATATACAATTATGCTTGCATTTTAAAGACAGTTCGTTAACCAGTTGCAAGGATTGATTGTTAATTATTTTAAAATTATTTATAATTTCGTGAAAATTTTTATATTTTCAATTTAAATGCTTAAAAACTTACAGTTACGTTTAGTTATTACATCAAAGCATTTTAACTTAGAGGTTAAATGGTAACTTGGTTAAATTTGATATTTTAATTTTACTTTAAATAATTGATAAAAAAAGTTTGTATACTAAAAATAGAAAGTCAATTACACAAACGTCAAATTCTAATTAAGATACTTGATATCTTAGAAATATTGACTTATTATACTCTTTTCCTGATTCATTCTCCTCATTTCCTGACATTTAGATATTATTTCTAACAATCTATAAAGCAATTTATATCTAAAAATTTATTAGTTTTTATAATAATTATTAAACATTGTAATTGTATTAAACAATTTTATATTCAAAGTACTAATAGTGTAAATGTAAATAAATTTATAAAATATAATTTATTTAACCTAAATAAATAATATGTAATTTTATAGATTTTTTTTTTAAATGCGGTATTTTAAAAACGTGAAGTATCAAACAATATCCAAATTAATTATAACAAAAATATAGCATATTTAGTTACTGTAAAATCATTTACTATTGAGACTTCAATAACTTCTTCATCTATTATATGTCTTTCACAAAATTTTTAATGTAACGTATCTGAAGATGTTAACTTACATGCAGATAACATTTATTCATTGTGTTACATTAATCATATAATGAAAGGTAATGGTAGAATATACATAATTGAAAAATCATTTCCCTAAAATACAGCATTTACATTCATTAAACCTGATAATAAATGTGCTGATACTTCGTGCAAGACTACATTTTCCATTCCACTAAATTCGTTTAAGCATAGAATGTATATTTATTGCTACCGTTACTTTTGGCACTTTGATATAGTTTGTAGCTTTAAGTAGAAAAGAAGTTCTTTATCTTTCTTGAATTACCAAACAGATTGATTTCTTAAAAAATAAAATTATAATTGATACATAATATCCTTATTATACGTTAATTTATTATAAGTTAACGTATTATAAGGTAACGTTCAGTTTTTTTTTCGAACTTAACTGTACCATTTTTATAATAATGATGTAATATTCTCATTCATCATTCAAATAAATCACTTTACATAGTAAATGAATAATTTAAAGTTGCTATTAACATTAAAATAATTTAAAGATAAAGTTTAAAATACAAAATTATTATTTAATTTAACATAATTTGTTATAATTAAGTAAAAATCATCGTGTCAATTTTTATAATAATTATTATATATATTTCCCTTACATAAGTGAAATCTAATATTTAGATTTACATACCTTTTGAGATAAGCGAAATTGTAAAATTGAGTTCAGCTTATTCTAGTAATTTTAAAAAATTTCGCAAATTTTTAATTGCTTCTAAAACTAAAAAGCAGTTTGTTATAAAGTAGTATATATTATGGGTAAAAATCTATGATTTTATGAAAGCTCTATTCATGCTCATTTTAAAAATATTATTATTATTATTGTCTTTATTTGAAGTACGTAAAATTAAGTAATTACCTATAATAAATCCCAATAGAAGACTGATGGTAATGAATGATAAGTATAATCTATTGAATGCATCAGTAAACGATACAAGCGCTTTACTCACCTGAAATAAAAACATACATTGAATACATTTAAATACAAATACGTAATATACTATATATATTAAAATTGTATTAGTTGATATTTGTTTTAATATTGCATTAAAAAAAAGTAGTTGTGATTTATGTAAGTATTATATTTGTCATTCTTAGGGCGATATTTTCTTTTTAAAAAAATATAAAATAAATACGAAGGTACTATTTTCATTATTGGCATAATGAACAAGAATTATAATATAATATATGAAAACTGATATAACTATATATGATACTTGATTTTATTGCTTTTGGAGATATGTAATTTAGATAGAGAAATAATACGTGGGACAATTTTGCTCGCCAGAAGGGTTTGTCTAATAAGGTTCAGGTATTGTAGATCTCAGCGAGAGGTCCCATGCAACCTGGTCCCAGGTAGAAATAAAAAGAAAAATAGTAGTCTCGTCTAAAGAAACTGAAAGGAAACACCTTTCTCGAGCTTCGGCGCGATGAAGCTTAGTTTGATTAAGACATAGTTGACGTAGTCGATGAAGTGTGATATTTCATCCCGTACCAATTAAATCTTGTAATTTAAAGTTTAAAGGGCTGGTAATTAAAGGGTCGCGAATTAAAAGGCTGATATTTAGTATAACAGGTGTAGTGTTGGCCAACGTTTGTTTCGTCGTGGTATATAAAGGTTGTCGGGTTCCTTGTGGGTAAAACTGTGTTGGTATCAACCCCGGGAGGGAATAAATTGGTCTTCCACGAGAGAGGCTTTGCATATACCGGTGACCGATCGAGAGGAAAGAGTTATAGATAGATAGATAGATAGATAGATAGATAGATAGATAGATAGATAGATAGATAGATAGATAGATAGATAGATAGATAGATAGATAGATAGATAGATAGATAGATAGATAGATAGATAGATAGATGGATGGATGGATGGATGGATGGATGGATGGATGGATGGATGGATGGATGGATGGATGGATGGATGGATGGATGGATGGATGGATGGATAGATAGATAGATTATATGTGTACAAAAACAATGCGCCAATGCAAATACTTGACTGATTTCAATATAATTATAATAACGTTAGAATAAAATATATAGTACTTTCAGTAACGGGTACTCGATTTTATCTTTTTTTTCGAATGCTCGAATTAGTATTACGTGAAATCTGTGGACAAGCAAAGAAATTTTTCTTTGCTTAACGTTCATACAAAGAGGGATTATTAAAAACTCTTGATAAAAGAATGTACAATATAATTGCTATGTGGAAGACGTTCAATGTATTTTATTAGACTCTCTTAAGATAATTGAGAATTTTGTTTGATTTTCGAACTAAAATACTTTGAGTTAAAAAAGAATTATCTCTCGGAAATATTTTACCTAAAATTAGGTAATTCTTTACCTCAAATAATTCTTAAATAATTATTACTTAGTATGATTCTGAGTTACTTAGATTACATATAAATTCTTTAATTAAAATATTTATAATTTAATATAAAAATTCCTTTAACATTTTCTCAGTAAACTTATTTTAGATATATAAATATTTGTGCTCATATATAATTAAAATAAAGTAATTGACCAAGTTATGTACGTTATAATTACAATGTAAAAAATTTTCAAAACAAAATTTTGAATAGACTAATTTTATTCGGGAACGTAGCCCTTTATCGTCTAGCGCTCTGATGAGGGCGGAGTTAAGGCTCTATTACATAGAGCAGTAGTAATAAAGCAACATAAGGTTAAAGATCAATTACATAGGGAATGAGTAGGAATGTAATGTAAACAAATGCTTCACAGTTGGAAAGGAGAGGCTAGAAGTGACGTCGAGGACGAGAGTGAGGGTCAGTCTTGCAGATATTCTCGACGTGACAAAAGGGATCACTTGCGTCGCATAATAGCATAATAGAATTGATTGTTATAAATATTCATAAATATGGCATTTGTGAAGTTTGAGGCTTCACCAGCCGACCTGGGAATTGATTTGTGGAACCGTGCTATCAGCTCACCAAGGCACATCGATTTAAGGTATTTGGACCTCGTCTATCTGACTCATTAAGGAGCAATGTCATTCAGACCATCTAGGGAGATATCCGTCACTTGCGAAATAACGTCTAAGGAAGACGAGGGGCGGAAGAGCTTGCCAGACGGCTCACTACATCTCGCTAACAATTAACACAAGGTATGAGAGCTCTCTATATCTGCGCCCCAGGATTCTATTCGCGATCGCCTGCTTTTATTAAATAAATGAATAGTTAAGGTGATATTGTATTTAAAAGGGGCTTTTTCCTCCATCCACTGGGAGGAGGTTTTTTATTCCATTCGTTAGGTAATAAATTGTTTATATGCAGTTAAGAGAAAGAAGGTTGAGTTTTATTTGTCTAACCGACCCCCTCTCTTCCACCATCTTCACGAACTCACCGACCTTGAAAAGGTAAAAGATTATATTTAAATTGTAACTGAAGATAATCGAAAGTTACAATCATTAAAAATAAGCTTATTATTATTTACAACAATCAGAATTTTCTAATTACTAAGCATTACGTAGCTCAATTTCAAGTAATAATTAAGCTATTAACCACTTTTAAATGAAAAAGTCGAAAAATGGCTTTCGCACGTATATTTTTTAAAATTTTGATAATGTATCAAACATAATATTTGATCATTTGAAATGCTACCGATTCGCTTCAGGCTTTGTTATTTTACTTTTCCAGAGAAATAAAATTTTATAAATATATATTAATTATAAAAATAAAAAAACCTAATTGTAATATAAGAAAAAGATTTTACAAAATATATTTGTCAGAAAATCGAGAAATAAAATAGTTCTAATGTTCTAATTAATTTATTAACTGTAACCATAGGACTGTAACATTTATATTATTTTTTTAAATAACTAAACTAAATAAACGTACTAAAAGTATGACAAAGTTGTTTTTGTAATAAATAGTTATTTTTATAGTAGAGATATGACGCATCTCCAAATGGACTTTATTTATATTTCATGGAAATGCACCTATAAATAAACATAATAAATCTTACAATAGTTCCAATTTTCATATTTAATACATGATCAAATTATTTATTTAGATTATTTTATAAAGTTTTTTAAAAATATAATTTTTAATTATCTTTGTATTTTTATTAATGTTGTTAAATGATTTGATCATGTATATTAATATATACTCTATGAGATATAACAAAATTTATTATTCTAAAAGCGTTATAATAATAATATGATCGGATATTTAAGTAAAATTATTTCTACATTATTGATAATGTTAATATAAAAAATTATATTATTTCTTTAAAGACCATTACGAGTCTCGTTTTTTACTTCTAATTTATATACCCGAATGAAAAATAAATAATTTAGAATATCTATTTAAGTGGATTTTTTATACTTATTATTTACAGAGACCATCGAGCGAGTGGCATATATTTGAAATGAAAATTTCTAAATAAGAAAGCGTTCCTTTGACCCTATACATCCTTAAAATAACCTCTAATAAAAAAACTATAAAATTAAAATATTTCTTTAATTAATTCCGATTAATTGTTATAAAAAGCATTTAATAATAAAACAAGGATCATTTGCATGAAGGATATAAATGCAACAGCGGCATTTGGTGAAAAATTCTGAAATAATAATACTTTTTTGCGTGTGTGATTTATGTTTTTGTATTTCATATATTCGATTGCATAATCGATGTTGTATTTACTTAATTCTATACATCGATTAAAATATCAAGCATTTAATGATTGTCTAAAGAGAGTTTTGTCATCAAATACAAAAAGTTTCAATAATAAGTTTCAATCGCCTATTTAAATTCTGAAAACTATTGGTAATGAAATTCTGTCATATAAAAACATATTTTTATCGATTTAAATTAAGTTGATGAAAAAAAATATATATATAATAATAAAAGAACCAGAGCGCGGTCATAAATTCTCTATTAAAGTTATATAAATCCTTCAATTATAGAACTGAGCATTTTAAAATTCATCATTATTAGACTTACGCAATCTATCAATCGGCTCGTGATTCGCTTCGAAAGAGAGAAAGAGAGGCTCCGAGCATCTTTTACTTGTTAAACGGTAGAAGAGGAGAGATACGTCTTCGGGAATCTTTCGGGCGGTTCGTCACGAATTTGAACTTACGTACATTCCGAGAGATGTTCCCTGGATCATTTCCGCATATAGGATATATACGTTCCTCATTTTGATCTGCAGCGGCCGCAACGCGATCACCCTTTCTCCCTTTCGCTCCTTCACGCCTGATCCGCCCAGCACTCAGCCAATAAAAGGGCAGTGAGCTGATCCATTTATTAGCTTCTCTCCTGCGATTCTCATGTATGGGTCCATCGCAAAAGCTTAACACGCTGATAGTTACTTTATTACTTGAGCTCATGCGGCGGATGATTTAAGAGCGTTTCATGCGGCTATCAAACTTTTTTCGTTTAGCGTAGGCACGCAGATGATATCGTTTGTTATATAAAAATTAAAATTACCAGTGGTTCGAAGATTTCTCGATACAGCTTTTGATTCTTGAGACTGCATCGATTAATTTTAAGAAAATTTAACGGTATATCGTATTTGCTAGGAAAAATTTTATTCTCCTGTCGGTAATTGTTGAAATTTTATTCCTTGTCGATCAAACGTTTACATAACTGTGTAATTTTTAATAACGTTCGTTGTCTCAATTAATTTATAAATAAAGTCGCTCCATTTTTATAATAATTTAGTGTTCTGTATATATATTCAGGGAGAATTACAGTTATGAGGGAGACAATTTTTATTAAAAAATGAATTGGAAGAATAAGCTTGTAAGTACTTGCTGTACTAGAAAAAAATATCCTAAATTTTTTTGCAAACAAATTCAACAAAAATTTCATTCAAAAAAAAATATATTTTATTTAAAACAAAATTCAACTCTAAAAATATATGTTTCGCTTCTATTTTTAGTTTTCACTTGTCTATTGTTTAGCTTTTAGCTGAAAAGGAACAAAAATAACATTTTTGTAAATAAAGCCGGATAGCCAATACCAGGATATAATAAGTAAATCATTCGATTAATTCTTTAAAAATCAATTTTCAATCATATTTCTAATCCGTTCTAGTCATTCGTATAAGCAATTGATAGGAACTATGATTGTTCACCACATTGGTAACTTATCACATGTCCATACGGCTGAAACATGTACGCCTTTCGCACTAATATTTTATTAGATTCTCTATTTACTTATCAATGTTACGTTATTCATAACAACGTGTCACTATGTTGTTAAACCTGTTTTCAACTGATT
Source organism: Ceratosolen fusciceps (assembly GCA_018883505.1). Taxonomy (NCBI): domain Eukaryota; kingdom Metazoa; phylum Arthropoda; class Insecta; order Hymenoptera; family Agaonidae; genus Ceratosolen; species Ceratosolen fusciceps. The sequence continues at coordinate 18,192,456 of RCIC01000002.1, read as the reverse complement.
TAAATTGAATATTATTTAACAAGAGTTTTATTTTTCATATACAGCAGTTTCAAAATATTTTTTAAAGTTATAGGGATTCTATTTATGTATTTATGAGATACAATAAAATAAATTATAAAACTAAATCGACAAATTTTATTACTATCAGGTTGTAAATAAATTTATATACTACAATATCTGAATATCTATATAACCAAAAATATATGCAATATAATCTATACAAAAAACACTTTTTCAGATTTTTGTATATATTTATTTAATTTAAATGATTTTATTTATTCTTTTTGCGTACATTATAATCTTTAATCGAAATAACATTTGGACATTTTCTTTAATAACATAATTCAAGTTTCCAAATAAAATTATACTATTTTTAATTCAAATATAAAATATAACGTACTATATAGTTTGATTGATAATTAAACTAACAATTTATGTTTAAATATAAAATAATTTTTTATTATACATTTTTATTTATGAATCGAGAATAATATGTTCAAATGTTATAATTTTAATTTTTAATTAGCATTAGTTTTGATAAAAGATTTTCTAGAAATTCTATTATGATAAAATACTTATTACAAAATATTAAGGATATTAATTATTAGGGAAGAGATTGGAATAAATTATTACTTTTACGTTCTTATTTGCGATTTTTTAAAAATAATTTTTTATACTCTATTAATTGAAGTCAACGTTTACTTGTAAAATAAAATGAAATCAATTTAAGGCTTTTAAAAATTTTAGCAAATATAATAAAAAAATATTGCAAGTTAGTTCCATAAGAAAGTAACTATTGAACTAAAGAATAAATAAATTTAATAACACGGTTATTGAGACTTTATCTTAAAGAAGAAAAATTTTGACCAATTCTATAGATCTAAAATCAAATTGTAAAAGAAGCGCCAGGCTTTTAGTTGTCTTTCTTTTAGAAACATTTCGAGATAAGTAGAAGGAGAAAGTACAGGAAGAAGATACCTAGAGACGTAAAATGAACAGAAAAAAAAATAACGAGAAGAGAAGATAAAAGGAAAGAAAGAACAGAATAGAGGATGAGAAAGAGTGAATTTTGTCGACGGCTTCGATCCTTCGTCATAGCCTGAGGTAACGGGTGGACGACAACAAGAGAGCCGAGACAAATTGGCCGTTAATCAATTGCAGTAGGCCCGCATGTATACGTATGATATATTATTAGTATGATATGATATTATACTCCGCGTATGAATGACTTCAAAAAACACACGCGTACTCGTTTCTACACGCGCGTCGCGTACGTGTGTATGCGCGCGCGCGCGCGCCATTTTTAGCTAATGTTCAACTGTACATTATAAGAATTATAAGAATTATTCCATGGAATTTTAGGATGTTTAATAAATCCGAATGCGATTCCTAGTTTTTAATGTGGTTAAGGTACTAAATAAGGTATACAATGCAGCATAAAGTTTACGTACGCATAGCTGACTGAATATGGTTTTTGGAATACATAGTCTTTATTATAATATTGACGCGTATAAAAAATATAAATTCTTAATTAATATTACTTATCAATCATTAATTATTCGTAAGTTCTGATTTAAATAATTGGAAATTATGAAACAATAACTAAAAGAAGTATTCTTCTCTACAAATTACAAAAAATGCTTAACAGACGTAAACTCTGTTTCTGACATATTCATTAATATATCAAGTATGACCCACTTGAATTATTTTTTATTTCTAATAAATATTAAACGTTCATTCAGTACAAATAATAAAAAATATTTTTTTATTATTTAAATCAAGTAGTCAAGAATTGATTCAAATAGTGATTTAAGAGTAAAAATATACAATACACATTTATAAATACGTATACTCATTATTATACATAATTGAATGTCGCTAATATCTTTGATTTATTAACTTCTTGTTCCACGAATGTGCTATTAAGCTTTATACAGTAGTAGTAGTAACAGTAGCAGCAGCAGTAGCAGTAGCAGTAGCAGTAGCAGTAGCAGTAGCAGTAGCAGTAGCAGTAGCAGTAGCAGTAGCAGTAGCAGTAGCAGTAGCAGTAGCAGTAGCAGTAGCAGTAGCAGTAGCAGTAGCAGTAGCAGTAGCAGTAGCAGTAGCAGTAGCAGTAGCAGTAGCAGTAGCAGTAGCAGTAGCAGTAGCAGTAGCAGTAGCAGTAGCAGTAGCAGTAGCAGTAGCAGTAGCAGTAGCAGTAGCAGTAGCAGTAGCAGTAGCAGTAGCAGTAGCAGTAGCAGTAGCAGTAGCAGTAGCAGTAGCAGTAGCAGTAGCAGTAGCAGTAGCAGTAGCAGTAGCAGTAGCAGTAGCAGTAGCAGTAGCAGTAGAAGTAGCTACTCCTCGTAGGAATAGAAACTTTATTAAATAAACAAATTTCTTTTATTAGTGCAAAGTTCAAGTGTCAATTATGTGCCAGCGACCTCATCCCTAAGCTCTCTCTGAACCATTATAATTATTAAATTTAAGGCTGCAACAGAATGTGTTTATCGATTAGAATTTCGAGTAAATTGAGTAAATATTATTTAACTCTGCTGAATAATACAAAATTTATTCTACATTTATGTAATATATGTTCAATGAAATATGCAATCAATCTCCGAATCAATTGATTTGGTGACAATGATAATCGAATGTTAAAAAGGATGTACAGAGCTATCGACGCGATTCATTGAAAGGTATTAAAATTGGCAATTGTCTCAGTTTTAAACATTATACTTCAAATTGATATTTCTAATCTTGATTAATCGGTCAACATCGACGATTTGCGTTGCGATATTGTGGTTAAGGCGGAGGGGAAAAAATAACGGTTATAAATAACAGGGACCACTCACATGGAATATTAGTATTCCGAGGAATTACTCAATGACTTTGCATTAGCTCAAGATAGTTTTGCTTTATGACTTTTTTTCACCACCATTGTTTACTTTGGAACTTTATTTTTAAATTGTTTATTCCTCTTTATTGGGTATTTTGTTGCATTATGCAAAAACATCGACTAATGAAGTACTTGGCGAAAGAACTACTTACCAATGAAAAATCTGGTCATAAATATAAAAAAAATAATTCTAATAATAGTTATTTAATTTTTATTATAATGGATAACCTACAGATTTAGATATTATATATCTAGTCATTTTATTTCCATGATTACTTAATACGAATTTTCATAAAAACATTGTATATAGATCAAAATTATTTTTAACTGTTTTATAAAAATAAACCAACAGAGTTAATAATGGCCATATAAATAGAATATTTTAATACAAAAATAATTAAGCTGCTACAACATAGGCTAACAACATTTATTTTATTATTATTATTTGTTAAATATGTTTTATTCAAGTTTTTAATTATTTGTATCTAATATTACTTAAGCCGTGTGTATTAAAATTTATTTTATAGTATTATTGGATTAAAATTTACTCTTTTAAATATTTACTTGTGAGATTATATTAAAAAAAAGATTTGTTTACCTATTTTTCTTTATCTGTTTAAGAAAAATACAAGAGTTATTTTAATTAATGTATATATTTACATATATATTTTTTATAAACATAGTAGAATTAAAAGCTTGATTATATATATATATATATTATTATTATTATTATTTAGCACATTATAAGAGCGCTATTTTTATTTAAACTAATATTATTCATAGTAAATACATTAAAAATAAGAAATGACAAATATTTAACCAATTTTACTCAAACCTATGGGAATGTTTTCTTACGTTTCTAGAAATTTGTGATCAAACTCTGTTGGATAATTATTATATTCATCCAGTTTTTTTCTTTTTTTTCTATTCTTATACACATACGTAAACATATTTTACTTCTATTTTTTATGTGTTCCTTATTTTCCCTTATTGTTTTCTGTATTTACAGCAAATACGTTCTTTTCCTTTTGCTCGGATTAATCACGAATCAAGTTTCTAGAAGTAAACAGAGGTGGCAAGTGAGAAGAAAATAGCGAAGTGCCGATACCTTATTATCAGAGTATTTCATATTAGCTTGCGCTTTTCTTCTACTATTGCGGTTCTATAGATTAAGGTTAAGGTTTCCGTTAGGTTATCCCGGTAGTCGCTTACAGACAAGAGATACTGAGAAAGATATATTTCGAGGTAAAAAAGAATGTAGAGAGAAATCGAGACTATGCAGGTGCGACAAATAAACAGACAGAGGTGTGTGTGTGTATATGTGTGTATGTAAATATTCGCGTGCGAGGAAAAGTGAGAAAAAGAGTTGATATTGAAGAGAGGAACAAGAGAGAAAGAGATAGAAAACCAAATAATACCAATAAAGACTAAACCATTAAAATAAAAAGGACTGTTTTTTAAATTACATTTGTATATCAGTATAGAAAACGTACAGTTGTGAACAGTTTTTTTACGAATAAATCGAATTATCAGTGTTATTACGTTTATAATTCCTTTTATAAAAGTATTCTTCAGTTTTATAATAGCCAGTTTATGAAAAGATGAATAAATTTATAAAATGAATGCCATGCTTTTATAGTTCGATCAAGTGTATGTATTATTGTAGTTCTGATATTATAAATGTATGAATAATCAATTTATGTTTGAAATTATAAATCTACTGAAACAAACACTAGGTAAACGGTAAATCGAGTTGAAAGAAAAGTAATTATCGAATAAGATACTATTATTTTTCATAAAATGATTAAATAAAAATTATAAATAATTAATTATATTATGGGTCGTTTTGTCAACATTTTGTATTTTTACTAATGAGAAGCATATCTGTCCAATATATTTTTTAATCTATTATTTATTTTAATCTATTTTTTAATATAAAAGAATAATCTAAATTATTAAATATTCAAAAGATTTTCTGTTACATAATATTCATTAATATATAAAAAAGGTTATTTTCATTACTTATAAAATCAAATAAGTGGATTATTTAGTGACCAGAACGAGAATTAAATTTATAAAATTCATTTAATATTATATCATATTTTATTTTTATCAAGAAAAATATTAATAATGCTGATATTTCAACAGATTATTTTTTATAAATAAAAATATATACTTCCATCTTAATCTTTATTTTATTTAATAAAATATTATTATAAACATAAGTAAATAGCACCAAAATTTTTTTTGGATTAACAGATACATGAATGATAAAAAATAAATACAAAAAAAATTTTATTGCGTGTGTAGACTTAGCGACTTTGTATGTCTAATTCGTATGTTAAGGTATTAATTATATTGTAAGACTGATAGATTATATTTAAAAACCAATATAAATTTAAGTAAAGCATTTAAGTACTTGCCTTTATTCTTCTTTATATTTTTTTTAAATATAAATTAATATTAAATTAATATAAATAATTATAATTATATTAGTTACAATTATTTTTAATAATAATTTTATATAATTATTCAGAACATTGCATAAAAGAATGTAGAGTTATGAATATAGAAGAATTAATTTTATTATAAGATAACATCATTTTAATAAATAATTTAAATTATATAATTTAAGAATATTATAATTTTACTGCAATGAGCAAAGAAATTATTGTTGTATATTAGTACAAATTAAATCATATGATCTCTATTATGATTAAAAAATACTCATAACTCCATTAATCAATATAATAATCTCAATAATACAAATCGAAAAGTGATATGAATTATTATTAAAAAATTCTATAATAATAAAGATCCATTAGAATATTTTCCACATACGTATGTATATACATATACATATGCGTAGTCATACTTTGTACATAATTAATATTATACATATTGATTTCATTCGCGTTATTTCATTCATTTTTTGAATTCGTATTTTAATTTCATTCCATAATGAAATAATAAAACAAATAATAAAAATAATAGTCAAGTTTAAAGTCTATAGAAAATATAATGTATATTTTTTACGCGCCAATATGTATATAAAAAAGGTATTAAAAGTTTTTCACGTCCGATTATCGGTGGAATCTGTTGAGAAATGCTTACAAATGATATTCTATACAAATTTCTTTTCAATATATTAAAAGTTATAAATTTATTTATTTGTTATTAATTTATCTATAGATTGTCGGTGGTATGGATTTATTTATTTCAATTATCAAACGTATTTACTGTAGATTTTAATTATAGCATTAAAATAAGTTCAAATATATGAAATCAAATTAAAATTAAACCATATATTTCTTTAAAAAACTATAATTTCTATATTTATATAAAAACGTGTATTTTTTAAAAATATGGATTCATTCGTAAATAGCGAATTTTCTCATGACCATTAACAGCGGGCTTTTGAAGAAAAAGAAAAGGATACAGCCAGCGATCAATCTAAAGTCTAGACAGGTGTCGAAGATCGATTCTCTTCAATTATATAAAATATAAGCATCCCTTTATTCTTATATACAGGTAATATTAATCTAAGCGCACCTTTTGTTAGTTATAATAATAAGAAAAACGGCAAAAAATTTTAAAATGTTTCTTCTCATTAATGTATTTGAGAGTAAGAGACTACAATACTCTACTGTATTAAAATAGCATAAATAGTTTAATTGAAACGATAATTGTAACTATAGCCTTTTATAAATGTGTATTTCAATAAAAGTATACAGTTGTCAAGTTAAAAATGTATTTAATTTAATAGGAATTAAAATGAAACGTGTAGTACGTATGAACTGTCATTTATAAGAGATATGCTTATAACGAATCAGAATCGAGTATCTTCAAATTGATTTATGAAATTTTCTACTAAATAGTTAAAGTTTGTTGAAAAAATCAAATGAAAGTAATACTTTAGTATTATTTAATTACTAATAATGTACTGAGATAATTGTACTTCTGGTTATCAACAAATACCATTTCGTCTCATAAATATTATTTGACTTCCGAAAACAGTATTTGCAACGTAATATTTTTCAGGTAGTCTCGTACGTAGTAATATGTACAATCGAGCCAGCAAGCCAACATAAATAGACTAGAAAAAGTGCATGAAAATAACGACGTCCATATCATGGTCGAGCGGATAATGCTGGCGACGACTACTCCAGCATGGGTACGTACGCATACATAGGTAGTGCACACTTGTCTATATTCAGACAAGCTTCTTTAAGGGAGTGTGGTGCAATAGTAGCGGAATCATTATCATGATCAGCAATGACGTTGACAGTAAAATTGCCCAGCACTTGTGCATCCTCAAGAGTTCGTCAAGTCTGCTCTTGACAGCAGGTTGAATTACGAGAAACGTGGACCATTGCTGCAGCCGCTGAAGTAACAGGAAGAAGATATGCGGAGCAAATGCTGAATCTACTGCTATCGATCCTCTTATAATTCGAGCCTGTCTTCAGCCTGATCCTGAATTTCTTTTACGAATAATCTTTTACGATCTTTAACTGTTTTATCAGCTTATTTTTTAAATAGTAACTTATTATAAAGAAGTATGGCTCATACGATGCTTGGAACTCTCAGCCCCGCATTTCAAAAAACTTACATAATTCTCTTAATTACAAATAAATATATTATTTATTAATTTATTTCAGATTAATAAATATTTTTCTAATAAATGGCCATTTATTATGGAAAAATTTATAATTAGATAAGATATAAAATGATATTTGAGTCAATATTTATTTATTTATCATAATTAACCAATTTTTTTTTATATTTTATATTAAAATACACATTTACCTACTTTTATGTCATTAAAATTTTATACTATATTGGCTATAAAATAATTTGTTATTACAGATAATTAAAAAATAAAATAAATTTTCCTTGGATCTTTATAATTATGTATAATTCTGAAATATTAAATGTATATACAAAACATGATTCAAACAAATTTTTATACTACAAAAAACGAATACCATGAGTCACTTTTAGTTTTAATTAAAAGCTTCGCATTGCCCAATTATGATGATTCATTAAGTTAAAACATGGTTTTTTCTATATTTACTGTTTTATCATTTTTTTCGGAAGTATTCACCCCTATAATATCTTTTCTCACTTTGAAGATACTTTTTCGACTTATTTTATTAGTTTTTGAAGGCTCACGAATAATTTATGCAATTAAAATTTATTGATCCGCGAAGAATTAATGTCTGAAGATATTTATTTAGAGAATTAAATCGAACCAGGAGAGAAAAACATATGTACGTAGCATTTCAATGCTCATTAATTTTCAATATTTCAATTGATCTTTTCATTTGCTTTATTAATATTTTCTTGTCATTTATTTATAACGTATAGTGATACAATGTAAAAAATTATTTAGTGTCTTTTATATATACTATTTGAGTTTATCTAAAACAATTTTGGAGATTTAGAAAATAATGTATTATTCATATTAGCGGATCGCTTTTATTTAATTACTAATTAGATTTTATTGTAAATTTCCAGAGTACATTTTAATATTTTTTTAGAAAAATAACATTTCTTTTTATGATTATATTATATTCAGGAATATTTTATCGTATTTTTAAAGTTTTACTAATGATTCAATATTCATTAACTGGAATATATTGAAAGGTCAAAATTGATTCAATGTAACAACTTTCTGTTATTATTAAATACATGAAACAATAAAAAGACAAAAGTGTAAACCGTAGTTATAAAAGCCTTATAATTAAGATTATTATAGTATAATACCATGAGAAAACGAAGAATACATTAAATATTATTATTTTAAATGGTTTAGTTCCGTAAAATAATACCGTAAAATGATATATTTTTAAAACTCAATAACTAGTAAATATATGCTTTGATTAATAATAATTACGTTAATGTTTAATAGATTGCAAAGTGATCCCTAATATATTAAGGAAGATATATGCTATTGAAATAAGAAGTGGAGTGACTGTAGGGTCGGTGTGAAGCTCTAAAATTTCTCGGCAGTATAGAGAGTCAAGTAGGATTCTGAACGACATCGACAGAGGAATATATGAAATCAAAAGAGGGATTCAGGAAACACTCGAGACCAGTTGGTACACTAAGCTGCTAAATTATTCTATCCGATTTTCGACAGCTATAAATATGGTTCGTGCTTTCTTTCTTTCTTTCTTTCTTTCTTTTTTTGACTTCTCTTAAATATATTTAAAAAAATAAATAATATATTGTGAAAATTTATTAAAATATAATACATTATTTATGATCTAAATACTAAACTGGAGCTAATTGTATAGGCATTTACGGAATCATCCACAGTACTAATTGTAATTATTTATTTCATTAATAGTACTTTAAGTAACATAGTTAATTTTATAGAATAAATAGTCATTATAATTTAAGTCAATTGAATCCTTAAGAAGAATTTAAAAAGTAAATAATAATTCAAGTACATGTATATAAAAATTATAGAAAATAAGTCATTTGGATTTTTCAAAACAAAATTAATATAATGTAGATCATTAAAAATTACTGTACGCTAACTAACAATAAAATGTTTTTTTTAAATAATTTATCCTAATTAACAGTAGATATTTAAAAACTAAACAATCTGATTCTGTAACAATAGCTTTACTATGAAGTTTAACATGTAATCTTCTGCCAGAGGTTGGAATCGAGGAAGTCACAGTAAAATCTATCATTGGGTTTTATTACTTCGTATTAATTTTTATACATTCATACTAATTAATTAAATTGAGTATTTATAGTAAACTACAAGTATTCATGAGAATTTCACAGATATTTTTTAATTTATAGAATAAGTCTAGGAATGTTTTTAATTCTCAAGTTAAAGAAAATAATTTTAATTTTATTAAGTGATTATAAGGACTGTTACTAAAGGTCCTCCATAATGCGAATAAAATAATATCAGCCATTGTTAGACAGAGGGCGACAAGAGAGTGAGAGGTAGCGTATTATGTCCATCTGCTGTCTTACCGTTTTCATCCGAGATGCAGAAGGCATGCATGTGTACGGGTTGCGACTCGGCAATGCGAATGCAATACCGAGACATTCGCAGAGGGAAATTTCGCGCGAGGGATGTCTTCAGCCCTCGAGCGAAAATACCAGGGCGGAAAATGCATTGTGCCGGGTGCGCAAACCTCCTCGCCTATCCAAAACAAATTGAGACCATTCGGAGAACTCGGCAATGTATCTTGTCGTTCGGACACGTGAATTCCTCTCTCCTCCTTTCATTTCAATACTTTATTTTCGTCTAAGTAAACGTTACTCGTTACTAAGGCAATACAAAAGAATACCATATCTGTTTTTCATTAATTATCATAGGACATTGTAAATTTCTTCTTCGTGAATTCATTATTATGCTTTTATTGCTATTATCATACTTTTATATCATGTGTACACTTTCGTTTGAATGATTAAATAGTTTGATAATATATCGAGAGAAATTGAAATCATTTACATTAACATTGTCAAGGTGAGACAAATACGAAAATCACTAATGTGACAAATTTAAACAATAAGATTTATTATTATAAGATGAATATCTAGTCAACTACTAAGGAGTACTTTCTCGGTAAATCGATATAATAATTCTTCTTCGCCTTATCAAGATCTTAGAATATTTTAGATTAGTTTATATGATTTAATAAAATATTTACAACTACTTACATATTTTAGTTTTATTATAAATTTATAAGTATTAGGGTTATAGGTAAGATATAAATAATAGTTTATAATTGATTGAATTTTTTCTCAAAAGAAATTGAATTAAAAGCAGTGAGTTGTTTCTATTACAATTAAGAAAAAATTACGCAACGGTGTCGCATTCCTCGTAACATATAGCTTCCTTTTTCATATCATAAATTTCTTTTAATCATTTATATTATTAAGGATGCGCTTAAAAACTTCCACAATCATTATTGAACAGTGTTGCTGAGTCTGAAAGTTCTAAGAAGTTTAGCTCATCATTCTATACTTTTATCGTTGTCCACGCGTCGCCGTTTATCTTCTTTAGTCTCACTAACAACCCTTAAAATATAGAAGATATGCTTTCAATGTCAAAAACATGCACCCAAGGACTAAAGGAGAGCTCATAAAAGAGACCTATTAAATAATCTAGGGGATAGAATGCGCCCTTAAAGTTTACGCTTTCATTATCGTCAAGTCGCTTGTGTATGAAAATTATAGCTCAAAAATATCGAGATAACTTGTACGTAAGCTCTAAAAGACACGTGCAAAGTTAATTTGCATAACAAATTCAAACAATGAAGTAATCAACCGATATCGCTTATGCTTGTCGTCTCGTGACCGATTATACTATTATTTGCGATAACTTGATAGATTTATACATTAATTACAGGTGACGGCAGCTAAGATTTTATTTTATTTGTTTAAACGTACTATAAAATTGTAAACAATATATGGATGTTTAAAAAATATGAGATTACACGTAAAAAAAAGAAAGAAAATATATATATATATATTTAAAGATCAATTTAAGATAAGATATATAAAATCTCAGCTCTGAAGTCGATAGTCAATAGTCGATATTGATTTTAGACAGTTGTATTTGGAAAAAAAATTATACCAAGAGAATTTAATATAGAACTGCCTCGATTTATTGATAACTCAATATCAAATATTGATACTACGTATATAGTACGAATAATCGCTTATATAAATGAATTCACTTCGATTAAGTATTAGAATAAGTTTGCTAAAGCTAGAGGGAAGTGTTAGGTTGGACTTATTTAAAATTAAAAATTATCCGCTTAACTCTATTTCAAAATACCCTATAAAATGTGCATCGAACAGGATGAATTAGACTGAGGCCCGCTGATAACTGTTCCATTTTAATCTACTTAATGAATGTAACACAGTACGCAATTGAGGTATTCTATGTGTACAAGCTCCTTCCGCATTGACCCACAAAGGTGTAATGGCCATGCCATAAGGCAACTACCCCGTATTTTCTTATGCTAAATTAGTTTGAGTTTGATCATGTTCGAATGTTAATGTAACTATTCTTTTGAAAAACTATGCATATTAAATACTTTGTAGCATGCGATTATTTGAAAGTAAATTTTATTTTCGGTTTGATGTTTGATGAATTATTAATTGAGCGATTCATACTAACGAGTATTTCAAGTCTTTAATTAAATAGAAGTGTCAGTATTTTCTGTGATTAGACGAGTAGCCCGTAACTCCGGGAGTAATTCAACAACAAGAAGAGAAGCCATTTATACTGATTTTATATGGCCGCAGTAGTCCGGGCAGAATTTAACTCATTGTCACGTGGGTCGCATTGATATCGGGGCGCATTGTAGGATCGGGATGCAGAATATCTGAAGCGAATATACAGGGCTTTCGAAAGTCGATTTCGGAGGAATGTTTCAGGCACACGGATCGGTCTTCAAAAGTTCTGGTCAACAAAACGAGTATTAAGTACAACCACAGATAGAGGTGGTCGATTATTGTAGTAGTGGCAGAGCTGCCACTGCCGTTAGCATCAGGAGTACGTGATTTCTAAGTGGCGATCGAAGCTGCGCAGCCTAGAGTCGATAAGTCATCGACAGGTAACAAAGAGCGTCACATTCGACTTGAATAATTGCACGTCAAAAGACGTCGCGAAATGCATTTCAATGGGCTCAAAGAGCTCTACCACACCTGCAAACAACGTTCAGCATTGCCTATAGGGGCTCGCGTTTTGTTTCCCCCTGTTTCCATGGTAGCGGGATGTTGGGCTCACAGTACCGCATCGACGTATGAACCTTCCAAGGAAATATGCCCTTGCATCATATACCGTGCGTTTCCTGGACAATTCTTTACCCTGATAAATGCTCCGTTAGAAAAACGAATCTTAAAATGCGGATGTATCAAGATGTATTAAGCTTATCATTTAAATTTCAAGTCTAACTCTGGTTTAAAAGTATTATTATCACCGCTTATATTTTTTTATTGCAATATCCGCATTTGTACAAAATGAAACACGATTATACTATTCGCGATAATTTTATCAATTATTCTAAACGAAGATATATAAATTAACCTTTTGTTAAAAGTATTTAAAACTTCCTTTGACTCTTGAATATAATTGTTTTGAGCTCGTATTATTTCAATATATTCAGACAAATAGAGAAATAAACGGAAAAACGTATTTCCTGCGATTAACTTAGCTTTTGTTCTGTACAAATTACTCATTTTTCAATGTTCGTAAACAGTTTTGCCAGATTTTTTTTTGTACATAACAGAATATTATATATATATATATATATATATATATATATATAAACAACATTTTATGCAATAAAATACATTTAATAATTATCATATGAAATGACTTTGCAATAGTATGAAATAATATTTAATTTATAATGTAAATGTATTTTTTTTATTAAAAAAATATATAATAAAAGAATTTGTAAAAATAAAGATAATAATGATAACGATGACGATTCAAACAGAAGCTTTTTCTCATTAATTATTTTCCGCGAAAAAATATTATTAAAATATTATCTAATCGGTCTACTTTTTTTATTTGTTACATTATGTTGAATATTTAAAACATTATGTATCCAATAACTTTAGAATCATTTATACAAGAAGAGAATAGGCAATTCATATGAATGTTTTATTTTTAATTTCATTCAAGAAGTGTTCGTCTAATTTGAATTTCCCTAATTCCATTAATACTATTTAAAGAGAGAATATTCCAAAATTCTAATGGTACGATAGATTTTAGTAATATTCTTTAAATACAGAGTGTATGTATTTTAATTAAGTTAATATAGCTTATAATTAAGAAATTATGTATATTTTAATTATTTCCTCAAATAGTAAATTATTTAGGATATTAGTTTGTTTCAGAAATATTTTTATTTGTTTTACAAGAATATAATAACATACAGATAGGTAAGATATGTAATTTTTAAATTTAAGTATATTATTGAGAGGGCATAGGAAAAATAAACTTTTTGTACGTATATTTATTTTAATTTAACGATATATTTATTAATTAATAGAGATGTATAATATAGATGTTTTAATATGTACTATCTTATACAATGTATATAAGCTTCTATTTCATAGATATTTCAGTTTAAAAGTTGTTTATAACTTTATTTTGGAAAAAATTTATGCATACACTTGAATATGCATATGATTTCCTAGAAATACTACTATATTTTATATATTAGTAAATAATAAAGTCCAATATAAAATTATGATTTAATGGAAATTATAAATGAATGTCCGTAATAATAATATACATTTTATTTAATGTATATATTTGAAATATTTATTTGAAATAAGTTTCTAATAAATAAAGTTAAGAGAAATTAATGTAATGCTCATAAAATACAAACGATGCCATACAGAGAGAGAGAGAGAGAGAGAGAGAGAGAGAGAGAGAAAGAGAGTATTATATGCATTGTAAAAACAAAAGGAAAGAAAATCACTAAGGATAGTAAGTAGTTGGATTTTTTTCTGCTGTTAAGTCTACATTATTATCCTTTTTATTATAAGACAGGAGGATTTATTTCATAAAATTAATGGAGAACTATTTCATAAACACCATTTAAATTCCTTGGTTATTTTAATACGTGTTGTAATATTACACGTACTACCAGTAAAAGATACATATTTCACTTTATAAAATTGACCTAGGATAACTCACTAAAAATTATAAAATCTTGATGCAAGGGGAGGGGCTTCAAATGTGCTTGACTAGAAGGAATACCGAATGAAATTAAAAGCATTCGGTAAGAATATATGGCGCATGTTATATATGTCAATGCATGAATCAGCGTAAACTTTTCCCCTGCGTACTAGATTTCTTGACTCAAGTAAATTTCCTTATTATTTTATCTTATTCTTCACTTTTTTTCTAAACTTGATTTTAATTTTTATGAAATATATAAATCTTAATTCAGTTAATTATATATTGAAACTCTATACTTCTATAATACTGTTTCATTTAATAAGTACAATGAGAATTTAACATTTAGTTAACTTTATTAATTGGATACATAAGAAATATTTTCAACCCCTAGACAAATAATGACGTCTTCTTTAAAAAAAATTATAATCTTAATTATAAAATTTTAATTCAATGATATATTTCAACAACAGTCTTTTAACAAGAATAATTATTATGAATTTAAGTATGTACTTTTAATAAAACAAATGAACTCAAAAAATTGATTAATTAATTGTAATATATCGTGTATTTATTTCTTATCCAAAAAAATATAACTATTTAAAATCAATTAGGCCAAAAATCATTATAAGTGAATACCCATAAACATATGTGTAAGTTCTATTTTTTTTAAATTCGAATACGAATTAGATATGTTCGTAACTTCATGGTAGACGAATAGGCATTTGACAGTGATAAGTTCTATTCTAGATTCTAAAAATGCTGGCTGTTACGTTACGCTATCTTGTTCTCTAGTATAATTTTTAATCATTATAATAAAAATTAAAAATATATAATGAAAAAAAAATTATTTTTGTTTTATAATTATTGTCTACAAATACTATATTAATAAGTATATTGATTATTAAAAAGCATTAGACATTTCATATAATAATGTAAAAGTTTGTAGTATAATTTTCTTAAGTTTTTATCACAATATTCATTTGTTTGTAACTCACCAATTATAGTTTATGTTTGATAGAAAGAAAGATTATGAGTACAAACAATTTTTGACATATTATCACCTTCACCCCATATACATTCAAATGTATGAATTAACAATAAAATGTAGCATTGATAAAACAAAGTTTGCATGCATCGAAATTCAATTTAATTCAAATGATTAGTTACTTACTAGTTCAAAGTAATAATTTTGGATATAAAGTTAATACCATCTCTTTAATTTACAGAAAAAAGTTAAAATAATATTTCATTCTCTATCTGCTAATACAATATTTACAGATATTTTTATATTTTACTAAACTTTACATCATGTAAATTTTTATTTTCATTTAATGTACATTCTCGATGTTAGTTGGGAATTTGGACATGAATAAAAAATGTAGTTTTGAGTGAATGTTGAACAACGTTGTAAAGTTAGTATTTTAATAATGTTATTTCTTTTGAATTTATAACTTTATAGTTAGTTTTCTAATATATTTAATCTCATTAATTAACTTACATAAAAATAATTTACAGTACATAAATAAATACACCTTTAATAAATTTAATAATTATTAAATAATTCAGATTTACTAGATATATTTCAATCTTTTCAAACAAAAAGATACAATGTTTCGATTTAGAATATTTTTAAGTATATTTTTAATCCGAATAAATATTATTAAAATGCTATTTAATATTATTATGTATCGAATATTTGTTCAATTTATTTTGGAAAAAGATTTATGTATTTATATCTGAAGAGCTATTACTTATTATTAAATCTATAAGAAGATTATATATTGCATTATTCATAGGAATTATAATGTAAATCTTTTGATTCTAAAGCAGCGATATTATTTGTACATATATTTTTTATTTAGTCTGTAATAATATTTTTTGAAGAAGTACAAGTATTTAAAAGAAGTGAACGAAATATTATTAATTCAAAAACTTATGTAAATTATATGTAACATAAAAGATCCAATTAAATTTTTAATAAATAAGAATAATTAATTAGCACCTTATATGTATATATATATATATATATGTGCAATACGTATAATTTATGACTAAATCTATGAATATAATAGATATATAGTTTAATTAAATAATGATATATTGAATAGTCAAACTAATTAATTTTACAAAGTGAGTTTATAGATTTTACTTTGATAAGTCTAGATATACTTTGTCAGAAAGAGTCACTGTTGTAATTCTAATGCTTCTTTCTTTATTCATGAACTGAAAATGTAAGGGACATAAAGAATAAATAATGAGGGAAATTAATTGAAAAGAGACGTGTATGCGTATTTATTGCTCCAAACACGTTCATATTGTGGCAATCTTTATTGTTAGTCGTATTTTCCTTTTGCTTAAGCAATACTTTTCACTTTATAAATCACAGAAATAGAACAAGTTCTTTTTGTTTTAAATCAATTAATGAATCAATCACAAAATTAATTAAATAAATTAATGTATTTACATTTTATTTATTGCCATAAAATAAGCAATCTGTTTTTTATATCTATTTTTTCGTAGCATTAATTTTTCTTCTGAATTTTACTCATAGAAATCTTCAAAAAAATAATATTTTTCAATATAACAAATCAAATAAAAAAAGTATATTTTTAGTTTATTTGACTAAATTACTAGTTTTTTAAAAATCAATAAAATATGAAAAATAATATATTAACGATGTAAATATGAATATATTAATACCAATATAATATATAAACACTAATACTTCGACTACTTATGAATATGAAAAATATATATAGTGATATTTTATGTTAGAATTAGTGTTTAATATTGTCCATGTTTATTATTTATTTGATCTACATAAAAATTTCATAGCATTCATATGAAACAAATTAAAAGTTAGTTAAATTTTATTATAAAACTTTATAAACAGCTTTCAAACAAAATTTTTAAAATTTGAAAAAAATACAGAATAATCAAGAAAATCGAATATAATGTATTAAGTTCTTAATTATTGTTGGTTAAATAAGTTAAATAAATTTGAATTTTGATGTCTTCACTCTCTTATACCAGTTTCTAAATAAAGTAAATAGGAAGAATTGTAATATAATTTTTTATAAATTTACTACTTATGGAAATTTAATAGATATATAATTTGTATATTTATTGTGATATTTTCTCAAATTTAGATTAAAAAGTTGTACAACTATACATAATATTTATATTACTTTTAATAATCAATTTCATTCATTGTAATAGAAAAGTATTAAAAACAAACGATTCTTTGGTTAAAAAATGTAATTAATATGAATAATAATGCAAGCTATTTTCAAAAAAGAAAACAATCTTTTTGTCATATTTTTATAATTGTCATATTTTATGCGACGATTGCTTTCGCTTAAATACAGACAAAAATAATAGATAATGCGAATATAAAAGCTTAATCATAGAGTTTTTGTATATGCAGTTATTTGAACCTCCAAATTTTATTATATAATTTTGAAAGATAGACTTCGATACACTCGTATTCGTAAGTGCAATCAAGATAATGAGGATTGTCGACTGTATGGTTACTTATAATTTCTTCAGCAGTATAAAGGAATTTATATTACAAGAGGGAGGGGGGAGGAAGGGAGAGAGAGAGAGAGTGAGAAGGAGAGGGGAGGATCTGCTACTTTTAGCATCTCTGAAATTCCTTTTACATTTCTTTCACCGATTTTATACGTAAACGTTTTTTGCTTATTGTTTTTTTTACTTGTTATTATGAAAATTAAAAATATAATTAAAATTATACTCAATAATCTCCCATCAAATGATTGAACATTAAATGAAATTATTCTTACAAATGATCGTGAATCAATCTCTATTTTATGATGTTTTGCTGAAAGTGAACTGGATGAAAAGAAAATAGTCATTGAACATCGCAGAGATGCCTGTCTTCAATTTTTAGCATTTATATATTGGCGGTGAAATGGAAAAAGCGAATGACTCGAAGTAAGCATTTTATTCATATTTGTATTCATTTTCACCCTTTCGTCTGTCACTTTAGTAAACGCTTTTATTATGTGTTTTTTTTTTAAATATATTTAGACGAGATAAGCTTCTTTCATTATTTTATTTTAGATCAACACAGGCAAATATCTTGCATAACGAGGCTTATTTATTTAATAAATTAAGATTTAATATTTTTTTCAAATACAAATATGTTTCAAATACAAATCAAAGTTTAATTATCAATGAAATCAAACAACGAAATATATTTAGTTCGTTTGCATTAAGCACTTGAAATAAAAACTAGCTGAAAACATAGAACTATTTTAATTTTAATTATATATTATTGCATATACAAAATACAACAGAATAAATGTTTGTTTTGTTATTAACTTTTGTTTAACTTTTGACTATAAGAGTTTATAGAAAATATAAATAATTATTAAAAGATAACTTGCATTGAATTTTTGTCGTATAATTTATCGAAGTAAATTACAAAATAAAAGTGAAAATTTCAAACTTCTACAATTTTTATATAAAATTGTATATACAATCGAATCGAATGTATTTCAATAATGAGGATTAAAAACTTCATCTTATAAATATATAATTCAAATAGAACATATCAATTTCTAAGTTATTAGAAATAAAAAAATTCTTCAAATGGATAATATTTATGTAATTTTATAATTATAGTTGACTTACTGAATATCGTTGCATTGACTAGGAAGAAAAAGTATGTACAGTTACAAATTTCAATTACCTGAAACATAAAAATAAAAATTATATAAATTATATAAAATATATAAATATAATAATTACAAAACAATAATATTATAAACATTATTTATATATCTGATCTCTATACTATAATTAAAAAAATAGAATAATAATTTCGCTTTTGCGTCAATATACTGATAGTAATTCATCGAACCATAAAACTTATTTATCATATTTGAAAAAATATAAATTTTTTTTGTAACTATATAATACGTATTTTAGGAAACTAATAGTAATTATCCTCTGTTAATAATCACTATCAATTAAAAGGTTACACAGTGATAAAAAAGTCATAGTAATTACCAATATAGTTATAATTTATTATTTAATAAATAATTATTGTATTTTTTTTACATCTATTGATTTATATAAATTATTTATTTATATATATATATATATATATTATGTAAAGTAATTACAAATTTATTGTACCTTTATATTTAATGCAAATGTATTTTTTTTAAGGTATTCCATAAAAATGCGATTTAATTAATATTAAATAAATACACATCAGTTACAATAAAATAATTGTTTTTATTACTTGTATTTTGTACATTAAATTATTGTTATTGCGCAAAAATATATTATACAATTTTTATACATATGTATAATATATACATATAGAATTTATACATATAGAATATACATATAGAATATTTTATAATTTATCAATAGTTCAGCAGTTGCAAAATCAAATTAAAGATTGTAAATATTATGTGTATATACATATAAAAATACGTAAAAATAATTACGTCATATACATAATACAACTTTAGATCCTAGACGTCTGTTGTGAAAAAAATTATAATATATCTCAGTTTTAATAGTAGAATATTGCCTAATTCCGAAAAGGTAATATTTGCAATTACAGTAAATTTAAAGTTTAGGGGTATGCAGTTGGATAACAATGTTCATAATAATTTTCATATACTTTAATAAAATACTGTACTAGCATTTTATTAATTTGTTTTTTAATTCCAACATTTATGCGATGAATAATATTTATACTGTAAAAAATTATTTGTGATTAGTAAATAAAAATAGGTATAAAGTTATTTGAATTCAATTTATATAAATACAATACGTACAAAACAATTTTTTTTATCTAGTGACGATTTAATTTTGTCACAAAATGCGTGCGCTGCAGCTACACATTCTGGATTTGTAACCTATATTTATATATAAATAACAATTACATTATATAAAAAAAAAAAATATTGCAAATTCAAATATTAATGTTTATTTAATATTATCTTACAAAATTAATGATAGTTATAAAAATAAATAAGATTTTTATATTAATTTTTTACACATATTGTTAAACTTTTAATCATTATAAGAATAGCATAGTGTCATTAAGTAATCAAATACGATAAACTGAAATACTTACAACTATAGCTCCTGTTATTTCTAGAAAAATCATTCCAATTATGGCAAAGAGAAAGAAACTTTTAGAAAACATAGTAAATTATAATTACTAAAGTATTAGTTAGTAAAAACATTAAGCCTTTTCTTTTTATACTGTTTTGGCATTTATGCATGACTTTATTGAATATAAAAGTTTAATTTATTAGTGATAAATATTTTTTAAAGAAGATTTATAGTGATAAAACTATTCGCCTTAATACAGTGTATGTCAAATAATATAATAATTTCATTAAGCATATATATTTAATAAAAACTTTATTAGGTTTATCTTCGTCATTATAATTCATATCAATATTACTTTATTCATGTATTTGTTTATTATGTTAATAAGATTATACGTATATGTTTCTATATAACATATTTAACTATTCTTGGATTAATAAAATAATTGGTTTATCATCCTGGATTTAATATTTTACTTGATATATAATTATGTATGAAAAATTAAAAATACTATACAAGTAATAATGAAATTAATTAAAGATAAGATGTTAGTTAAAATTATTACTAATTTATAAAAATTAATAAATTATGAAAGTAAATTTTTTCAAAATGATCTATTAACAAAAAATAAATCTATATAGAATGCTCTTAAAATGTAAAATATGAAATGCCCTTAAAATATAAAATAATAATTATAATTAAAAATTTGCTTAAACATAAAAATAATTTCGTTATCAGTAGAAATTCTCTTCTGTTGTATTTAGTTATATTTAATTTTACAAACTTATTATAAAATATCCAATTTAAAGTATCACTTATATTCAAAAAATTGTAATAAACGAAATTTTTGGGTAATGTTTAAAAAAAAAAATGAATTACAATATTGAAATATTAATATGATTTATTTAGAATTGTCAATATATAAAAATTTTAATTCTTAAAATTTGCAGCATAATTAAAAAAAAACCATATTATTTGAAATGTCGTTGTAAAAACGACAATAAGCAGATATAATTACGCAGGAGGAATGCAGTTATGATCCAAATAATATTTCATCTGCAAAAAATATATACATATATACATAAAAAATTAAAATTCAAGTAGAAAAAATACATTTTTTAAATCGATTCATTTGTGTGTTACATACAAAACAAGCCTCCCTTGCTTTACGATCCCAGTACTTTTCACATTCGTAAGTCGCTGCAAGTACACATTTGGCATCTATAATCTATTATGTAGAAGAAAATAAAGAAATATAGTAACAAAAATGTAACAATAACACAATTAGTAATAATATATAATTGTCCAAGGTTAAATGAATTAAGTTATATGTACGTCTGATAAGTATAGAGAATATATTAGTTTTAAAAAAATTAGCTCACACTGTGATACGATATAAAATTGTTATTTATAAAAAATATAAAATTCTCTTACTTGAACTTTTGCTTGTATTATTTCTATAATGGCTAATAAAACAACAATAAAAACAGTATAATATTTATAAAACATGATGAATTTTAAAATGAACTGAAAGAACAATCTAAGTCTTTTTATACGCTGAAGAATGTTATAAAATTTGAGAGATTGGAGGAGGCAAGGCTAATAAAATAAAAAATTGTGACTCACGATGTGACGACGAAGGGAGGGGAATATCAATTCGTGGTGCGCGCGCGAGGAAACCGTAGGTGAAGATTCCAAAAATTTTATTGTCCTAATTGCTGACCCTCTTCCCGAAGTGACAAGGTATCTCGCGCAACTAGGTATCCTTGCTCACCGGGGTGACGATTTAACGAGTCCGTTTTCCGCCAAAGCGCAAATTAGAAAAACGGGAGTATTAGGACAAGAATATGTCGGAGTGCGCCGGGGGCTCAAGGAGTTTCCGACGTACGTCAACATTTTTATTATTAATTCGACGAAGAAAATAAAATACATATATATATATATATATATATAATATAGTTATATTAACGATAGTTACAAAAGCGTATCAGCCGTTAAAAAAATAAAAAGAATCTAATGAATATATTTAAATTTAAAAAGCTTATATTCCGTATTATACGAATTCCAATATTTAAAATGACGTAAACAGTTTTTATTACATAATAATTTTGTTTATTAGATGAAGTAACAATATTCTTAAACAATCATATTTATTATATCGATATCAGAATATTAATTTTTACATATCCATTTGAAATATTCAATATATTCAATGAAATATTTTATAAACGGAAAACGAATTATTTATGAAACTAATTTATTAAGATTCCTTACAATAAAAAAAATAAAATAAAATTGTTTTTAAAAAAATGTAGATATATATACATTCTTATGTAGCTAAAACAAGCATAGAGAACTTAACAGTAAAAATTTTATTTTAATAAATAAATAATAATCGCCATAGTTAAAATTTTATTTTCAATTCTTAATGTTGATTTAAACATAGTATAATATAGAAAAATATATCTCAAATCTCTGATAAAAAAATCTTCCAGGCGAAATCATCATATTTCATTCTTTCAACATCTATGGTTCGAATAAAATCGGAACTAAAAAAAAAAATACAGAGTTATGTAATAAAAAAATATATTATATGTAAATTTGATATATACATATATATATATATATATATATATATATATTACATACAAAGCACAATTGTCGAGTCTGTGGATCTGCGACACTATCGCATAGTCGGTGTGCCGCAGCTACACATCTAGGATTAATGTATTGATCTTTCTAAAAAAACAAATAGATAATATATAGACATAGTTTTTCTCTATACATTAATAATCCAACTTAATTATGTTGAACTTATAAAATATAAAATATAATACAGAAAACTTGAAATTATGTCCATATTTCAGATAACGATAATTTTAAATTTATAGTCGTAAAACATATTAATAATATGATTAGATAATAATAAATTGTAATTTCGTATATATAATTACCGTGGCATCCAGATCTTTTGCCCGTGTTAATCCTAGAAGAGTCAATCCAATAAGGATACAAATGAAAAAGATTTTTGAGAACATGACGCAAATTCAATAGATTACTTCTATGTACATAATTTTTAAATAAAATCGCCAACTTTTATAGGTTTCCATTATCTCGGATACAACTCATATTACATAAATTTATAATGTATTAAACATTTGTGTAAACAAAAACCTCCCAATAAATCCATAGACAAATTGAAACAGGTATATTTTAAGATAATTTGTCATGTGTAATTTACAACTCGATTAAATTTATTGCACAGACAATATGCCATGAATATGTTAATCACATTGAGTATTTTTTTTAGAAAAGTACCTGAATGTATAATGAAAGTTCGAATGAAACCCTATAACTGCAATAAATAATACTGAAATTCTGTAAAATGAGAAAAATATTAATTGTAAGAAATAAAGTCATATATACGTGATTGGAAATTATTTTATTATATTCATATTAATTATAAATTTAATGCCAAGACATTGATTAAATTTGATTTTACAGGAATTCCATGTGTCTCGAGCACTCAGTTGTGGATACAGCCGTGAGACGAGTAATATTGATACTGGAAGGAGATAATTACATGTAGACAATTAGAAATTGTAGAAAATATATAAAAAATTAAAATATTATAAGATTTTTCAATGAGACGTACGAAACAGTTTGTTCGCTCCTGTGGATCTTTGATACCACCGCATTCTCGCTGTGCAGGAGCCACACATTGAGGATCAACCGTCTAAAGTTCATTATCAAGCCATAAAAGTATTGAATTTCAAAGTTTCCGACGATTTAAAATAAAAGTATGAATCATTTTTTGTAACATTTTATAAAAAGTAATGCTTAATGGTTGCAGAAATTTTAAAATAAATGATAAATATAGGATACTTACAATTGCGGCTTGTGAAAGCCCCAATATAGTTAATCCAAGAAGGACGCAAAGTAAGAAATTCTTGACGAACATGTTGATGCTTTGATTGATTTCAACGAAAATATTTGCTCTTTTATACGTTTACTTGTTGCATGTCATTATTTGAAAGTTATGTATCAGTAAAATCATGTTCGTGAATATTAATTGAACTTGAAAAGCAGTTTATTATTGTATTACCGAGATAATATTTTTGATCATTATTTCGAACAAATATATTAGATTCTGCTCATTTACAAAGTTCAAATAAACATATTTATTTTTTATGATAAAAAAATCAAGCAAATAATTACAAATTTTTTTTTATCTATTGACTTATATAATCAAATTTATGAATAATAAATTGATTCGTCGAATAAATTTTTTTAAATTAAATTCAAATTTTATAAATGTTTAATAAAATAAATAAAAAAGTAAATCATACAGTTACGAAATTAAATTATAATTTAACTAAAAATTTGTCAAATTAGAATATAAATGAATATTAAAAAATGAATAATAAATAGTTTTTTAATTTAAAGCAAATGAATTCATTGTGGTAAAATAAAAGTGTGAATTTTTTGGATTAAATATTTATTGAAACAAATCTTATAATGTACAATTATGTTTGAATAGTTTGTATAAATATATAAATAAATTTGTATAGATATAAAATATAAAGCTTAAGTATTTATAATTTCTTTATTTAGCGTTATTTATTCCCAAATATATACAATAATTAAAAACATTTAAATATAAATCCCTGTTAAATTAATAATATTGATTTATTATAATTTTGTCTTTATCCAGGAATGCAGCCATGTTCTCCATAGTAATCCATCTATAATAAAATCGTAATATCTATATGTGCTGGACTATATTTAAAAATTTTTTTTTTTATTGAAATATAAACTACGTACAAAACAATTTCCCCTTTTATCCCGTTCTTTTATAGAACCGCATTTCTTATTCGCTCCGATTACACATTTTGGATCACTAATCTAAGAAATTACATAAAAGTATGTAATAAATCAGAAAAGAATTATTAATTACTTGAACTATCATCATAAAGCTTCATTTTTATTTAATAAATATGCAAAATATAATAAAAAATGATTTAATTAACAAATACAATAATCATATTTTTAAATTGTATAAATATGCCAATGATAACTACTAACTTCAATAGCTTGCACTAATTGCACGATCGCTAATCCAATAAGAATATAAATTAAGTAATTTTTAAAACTCATAATGAATTTCATGAAACCTACTAAGGACTTAGTTTAAAGCCATTTACTTTTATAACTCAGATTCCTAATCGTAATTTTTATTGAATATGACGCACGCATTCGTGATTGGCTAGAAAATCATGTATCGATCATTAGGTATTTAAACATTATCTATTGCAATAATAAATAAACTTGGGGTTAAAAGGTTTGTATAAATTAATGTACAAAGTTTACTTCTCTACTGTACTTACTGCAATATTAAATAACTTTTATAATAAAAAGCTTTTATCAAATAATAAACAACGTTCATTTCAATAATATAATCGATAATTTTTTTCTTATCTTTTTAAATTATTACATTACTTGTTATCTTACAAACATTTTGAGATATACTAACATATTTACTACAACTACTATGAAAATTTTCGAAAATTACGCAGATATTTTAAATGTTCTTTAAAGGAAAATTCATGTTAATGTTTTATGTTTATCAACAATACCAACAAAAATCTATATGAATACATTTTAGTTAATTGTGCATAATTAGGAAACTTCAATGTTATTATAATATTAGCGCAAATAATATGTTTTTATTATTCTTATGTACTGCATCTGAATAATTATTAATTAGTTTAATAGTCGAAACTTTATTTATTCTGATTCTTATCTGTACATTGTTTAAGTAAGATATCATTTTATATTTTAATGTGAAAATAAATAAAAATTAACATAATTATTATCAACTTATTGAAAATTTAAAAACAATTATTTCTCGTGAACTGAATCATAAAAAATAATTACTTCTAATAGTTATAACATCGAATTATTATTTTAAAAAATTATTATATTAAAATAGAAATTAATAATAATGCCTAAATTATAGTTTTAAATTGAAAAAAAACTTCATGAATATTTTTAAATAATTTTTTTTTTTTTAAATTTCTTTTTATAATATAATATTAATAAGAATAATAGATTATTAAAGAAATAAATACAATATTTATAGATATCGACATTGTAATTTATTTAGAGCGATTTAAATACAAATATTTAAATTATAGTCAACAAATGATATAGAGAAAAATGCTTATAAAAAAATAACAATATTGACGTATAATCATTTTGATCCAGGAATGCAATTATGAGATGAATAATAATGTTGCTAGAGAGAAATTATAAAATCTAAGTTTATTAAGTTAAATATTGAAATGGTTTATATTTTCTATCCATTCGTAAGGAGATACTTACTATGCAATGTTTCCTTTCTAACCATGTTCTAGTTAAACGACAATGCTGAGTCGCTTCGATTACGCATTTCGGATCATTAACCTATAGTTCATAGAATAAATAATAGAACAAGTATAAATAATAAAAAAAGATTAATTACTTATTTTATTAATATTATTAAATAACCATTAGAAATATAAAAAATATTAAGTAAAGATAATATAAATAACTAATAAATAGGTAAAATATCGTAACAAATGATATAAATTATCTTGATAATGATAAAAATATTGTTTCTTGTAATAATTAGGTAATAAAATATTGTACTATTAAATGATTATCGTATGCATACGATAAACACTAACATAAAGAGATTCTGCTAATTTAAAAGTCGCTAATCCAATAAGAATATAAATTAAATAATTGTGAAAACTCATAATGAATTTCAGGAAACGTAGTAAGGACTTAATTTAAAGCCATTCATTTTATAATTCGAAATTGATAATAGATATTTATATTTAATATCAATTTACGCATTCATTATTGGCTAAGGAAAACATTTATTTGATCGTTAAATGTTGAAATAGTTACAACGTAAAATTATTATTTAAATAAAAAAATTATTTCATTAAAGCATAAACAAAAACATGCATAATAGTCATTAAATTATTTTATTGCTAACATAAAATGCATAATATTATGCTTAATTGGAAAACATTATTTTAGGAATATGTTTATTAATATTTTTATAACAAATGGTTTTATAAGACAAAATTTAGGAGAAGAGTCGATTTTTAAATAAGCAAGTACAAAATATATAAATATTGAGAATCTGATTTATTTCAAATTGTATAAATTAAAATATTTATATAATAGTAAAAAAGCGACATTTAAATAAATGGCTCTATAGGTTCTATAATTATATTGACGCATAATCCCTTTTATCTACGGATGCAGCCATGAGACAAATAGTATTTCATCTATAAAAAGACAATAAAATCTGTAATAAGCAGACTAAATAATTGGAATTCTTTTTTTATCAAATCATTATGTATAACATACAAAACAACTTTCTCTTGGTAAGCGTCCAGTAACAATATCACATAACTTGTACGCTTCATATATACACTTTCTATCAGTAATCTAGAGTGAAAAACATTTGTAATAATTTAATATGGAATTAAATATATGAAAATCTAGCAGACTGATGACATAAATAGGTCCATGATAAGTATAGAAAATCTAGCGGTTTGTAAAAAACTTATTCATGTGATGTATGATACATTGATATATTTACAATAAATAGAAATTATTTCATGTTTATTATATTAGACGGACATCCACTCACAACAATTTTCCCTTCTACTAATTCTAAAATCACTAATAGAATAAGAACAAGCACAGGGTAATATTTGCAAAACATGATGAAATTTAAAATAAACTAAGAGAACAAATTTTTTATATTTATAATTTTAATCGTTTACGAAGGTTCTGACAGGATACTCTCTTTTCACTAACTATTTGTTTAAAAGTTATATACCTATTATTAAATGTTTAATGTTCACTGACTGTGATAATAAATACAATCAGATATAAACATCTTTTATCAAATAAAACAAGAAGACGCCAACTGTTTAAATAAATGTTATAATTTTTTTTTAAATTCGTAATTATTTCATGGAATAAAAACAGTTTCCCTTATAAACATAATTTAAAAACATTCTGAAGATTGAAAAATTAATAGTTTATCATCCAATATTTATTGTTTTATTTCTTATCAAATCCTTAAAAAATTAATTAACAATATTTCATTATCCGAGATCATTTAATCTGATGATCATTACTTCGATTTCATATAAATTCTTACCAATATTTATTAAATATCTATTTATAATAATCATATTAGATTTCATAAAAAACATATGAACATCCGCTTGTTTATAGCTGAATTAAAAAATTAATTATTATTAAAGTAATAACTTACGAAATATTTTATTATCAATTTTATTTACTATTTCTGCATAATTATTATACTTTTTTAAAAATACTATGTATTGTTATCGCTAAATACAAACATCACACTCAGTCAATAAAATGGTTATGAAATGATTAATATTGCTATACACTGGTATAAAGAATACAATAAATAAAAGAATATTAATTGAAGAATAGATATACAATGTGATTAAAAAAATATGCAAAATTTGTTACAATTTTTATTTAAAAATAAACTATTATATTATAAAGATACTTATTTATGTTTAGTAAAAAAATTATTTTATTATATTTTAATATATAATTTAGTTTAAAAGAATTTAGTTCCTCAATTATTAATCAGAGTTTTTAATTTTGATGATTTCAATAAATTAGGTTGGGAGTATATAATTGTTAATACATAATTAAATATATATTTAACGTCATAAAATAATAAGATTTTTATCCAATTCATCGTCTTGTATTTGAGAATTTTTAATAATATTAGAAAATTCTGAAAGCACATAATATATAAAAGATATTAAAATTAAAAAGCAACACAGTTTTTAATATATATTATTTAATAATTAAATATCATATAACGAAACTAATACTATAAAATAGTAATACGTGTAATTATGGATGAAATTAGTTATAATTCGAAAATATAATTTGATATTTTAATCATTTCTCAGTTGGAAATTGAATATTTTTTGTTATAATTTTACATTTATTCATACCTCGATACTTCATTTTAATCGATTGTTAATCAAAATTTATGTAATACGCATTGATTTATCAAATATAATATATATTCTGAAACTATATTCGGAGTACATTTTTAATTTGTTTTTAAATTCATTATCTTTTATTGTTTTACATATACATATTTATTGACCATCGTTTCTTCAAAATATATTACATTTTTTTTATTATAAAACTAATTTATGTTTATAAAAAAATTTATTAAGCCGGTATTGTAAGAATCGATTTAATATAAAGTATTTTATATTTTACAATTTATATAAAAATTTGAATATTTAAATATATAATTTAATATATAAATATAAACGGATTCTATAAAATTGAAAAAAAATGTAAATAAATTTAAATTTTTATGTAGATAAAATAAGTATGGTGATCTTATCAGCAAAAATATGTTTAAATAAATAAATTATTACTTTTTAAGATTTGAAAAACTTTTATTTTGAATATAATAATTTAAATTGTCGATTTTAAAATAGTACAAGAAATTAAGTAAAAATTAAAATAAAATCTTTACTAAAAAATCTTCTTCAAAATCACCACCTTTATTTCTTGAAACAATGATGGGCTGAATAATATTGATACTAAAAAATAAAATACATATCCAGAGTTATGTAATTAAAAAAATATATCATAATAAAAATTGATATAAATAAATAAATAAATATATAATATATAATATATTACGTACGAAACAGGTAGTTCGAGCCTGTTGATCTGCGACACCATCGCATAGTTGGTGAGCCGCAGCTATACATTTAGGATCCGTAACCTAATATTTATAATAGAACAAATGCATGTTATATGGACAAAATTTATCTCTATAATTTGATAATTAGTTCTTTTTTTTACCGTATAAAATGTAAGGTACAATACAGAAAGCTTAAAACTATGTTACATATTTTATAAAACGGTAAGTGTAACAAAAAATATCGTAAATATAATTACCGTGGCATCCAGATCTTTTGCCCGTGTTAATCCTAGAAGAGTCAATCCAATAAGGATACAAATGAAAAAGATTTTTGAGAACATGACGCAAATTCAATAGATTACTTCTATGTACATAATTTTTAAATAAAATCGCCAACTTTTATAGGTTTCCATTATCTCGGATACAACTCATATTACATAAATTTATAATGTATTAAACATTTGTGTAAACAAAAACCTCCCAATAAATCCATAGACAAATTGAAACAGGTATATTTTAAGATAATTTGTCATGTGTAATTTACAACTCGATTAAATTTATTGCACAGACAATATGCCATGAATATGTTAATCACATTGAGTATTTTTTTTAGAAAAGTACCTGAATGTATAATGAAAGTTCGAATGAAACCCTATAACTGCAATAAATAATACTGAAATTCTGTAAAATGAGAAAAATATTAATTGTAAGAAATAAAGTCATATATACGTGATTGGAAATTATTTTATTATATTCATATTAATTATAAATTTAATGCCAAGACATTGATTAAATTTGATTTTACAGGAATTCCATGTGTCTC
Source organism: Ceratosolen fusciceps (assembly GCA_018883505.1). Lineage (NCBI taxonomy): Eukaryota > Metazoa > Arthropoda > Insecta > Hymenoptera > Agaonidae > Ceratosolen > Ceratosolen fusciceps. Next base: position 18,161,180 of record RCIC01000002.1, on the reverse strand, counting down.
GAGCACTCAGTTGTGGATACAGCCGTGAGACGAGTAATATTGATACTGGAAGGAGATAATTACATGTAGACAATTAGAAATTGTAGAAAATATATAAAAAATTAAAATATTATAAGATTTTTCAATGAGACGTACGAAACAGTTTGTTCGCTCCTGTGGATCTTTGATACCACCGCATTCTCGCTGTGCAGGAGCCACACATTGAGGATCAACCGTCTAAAGTTCATTATCAAGCCATAAAAGTATTGAATTTCAAAGTTTCCGACGATTTAAAATAAAAGTATGAATCATTTTTTGTAACATTTTATAAAAAGTAATGCTTAATGGTTGCAGAAATTTTAAAATAAATGATAAATATAGGATACTTACAATTGCGGCTTGTGAAAGCCCCAATATAGTTAATCCAAGAAGGACGCAAAGTAAGAAATTCTTGACGAACATGTTGATGCTTTGATTGATTTCAACGAAAATATTTGCTCTTTTATACGTTTACTTGTTGCATGTCATTATTTGAAAGTTATGTATCAGTAAAATCATGTTCGTGAATATTAATTGAACTTAAAAAAGCGCAAAAATAAAAAACGGATAGATTAACAATAACTGAATTAATTCCAATAATCTGATATACATCTCTACATTGTTTTAAAAGTACAAATAGAACGGCTTTTTTAGTAGAAATGCTTCTGCGCATATTTTATAAAAAATATTTTATTTTATAATAGTTTATTTTATACTATATTTAGTTTTAGTTTATATAAACAGATATACACTTCACAATATATGCTAGTATATTTTTAAAGAAAATCCTCAAATAAACATAAAAAAATATTTTTTAAAAATGAGTATATAATAAATAGCTAATATTTTGTATTCTAAAATTATCACCACACTTAACAATTTCGACGTATGCCAATCTATAGCAGAATAATTCGAATCATGGATTTATTAAATGAATTTTATCTACTTTATTTTAAGAGGTCCTTATACAGAGAGTTAGAAATTATCACACTCATAGTCAGAGAGAGAGAGTAAGAGGAAATAGGAATAAAGAGAAGCAGAAAAACGCGGAATAAATAAATTAATTTCATATTATCAATTTATTTTAAAATTATTTCTGTAGGTATTGTTGCAGTATATAATTTATCATGTAACAAAATATAAAAGTCGGTATTTTTAGTTATGAATGGAAATTCTAGATTTCTAGATAATAAAAATATATTATTAATAATGCTGAAAATATTGTGTAAAGGTAATACCCATTTTATAAAGAAAACTTAAATACGTTAATAGATGTAGAAATTAGGTTTTATAATTTATATAATATATATAATAATAAATAAATATTCATATTATAATATATATAATGATGGTTGTAAATGTTATGTATATATGTTTTATTAATAATTGAAACAATGACTGATAATATACTTTATTATGTATATGCAATTTGTATATAATATTATATATACTTGTGATTACAGCATTGTTAATCCTAAACTAGCAACTGGTCCAATTAACTAACTTCATGTTTCAGATTTAACTTTTTATATATTTATAAAATTTATGTACGTAAAAAATATATTTTACTATAATTCATAAATATAAATTATATTTAATAATATTCTAAGTATATTAAAACAACATAAATCATATATAGATAATTTAACAGATTAATACATTTTTATTACATATTACATATTACATATTTCATAATTATTTAGTTCCTTATTTTATTTTTATAATATAATATTTTTTTAAATTTGATATTTCACTTTCAACTACTGTCTCAGAACTAATGATTTTTTGTTATAAAAATTTTAATTTTCTATCAATTATAAATAATTTTTAAAAGTTACGTAATAGAAGATAGAATGCTCATTATCGTAGGCTATGTTTATTGCTTATAAGTTATTTAACTTATTCTATCATTCTTATTTTATAATTAATAAGAAGAGTAATTTTAAACTGAAACACCATAAAAGTTATATGTTTTGAAATGAAATATCAAAGTTATATGATATGAAAACTAATCAGTTATATTTATTTATTACATTATAAAATATTATATTACTATATAAAATAACAATATTGTATATAAAAGTATTGTTTAACCATTTTCAATAAAAATGAAAAATAAGTTAAGAGAGATGATATAATATTCTTTAGCACATTGTAATAAACATGTCAACTCCCAATGATATTAAACATCTTAAACGTAAAAATTGTATAATACATAAATTCAATTTTATACATAAAATTATTAAAACATAGTCCTTATTTACTGGATTTTTCGAATTTTAAATAAATAATTAAAAATTCATAACAAATTTAAATACTAGAATAAAACTCTAGAAACTTAATCCACGCAGATATCATAATACGAATTCATAAGTATAATTACATCATTGACTTAAAAATTTACTCAATTTTTGCGTGATATAATAGTTAAAATTATATACTTAAAATACAAGATACTTCTGGCATTATTTTAGATTTGCATATGAAAAATTGAAATAAAAAAATACATAATTAAAAACGTTATTTTAAAAACTTTAAACTGTAAATGGTAAGATTTTTTAGAATCAGTTTATAGACAAAAAATTAATGTAGTAGTGAAACAATTTAAAAATAACTTTATAAGTAAAAAATTAAATAATTATAATATAATTAAATTTTATTTTATCACAATTTTAACAAATGATTAGGAGGAATAACTAATTTTTATAATAAAAATGATAATTGATTTATTATATATTTTTACAATGTAATCTATTCATACATTACATTAAAAAATTAAGACATAAAAATTATAATATTAAATATCATATTACATTTTAAAGTAAAAGATTTTTAATTAATGATAGCACTTGTGTTTTTTGTAGTACGTTTCCTGTAAACACATAAATAAGTATATTTATAAAAAATTATATAATGATCGGGTGAAAATGATATTTTGTCACTATAAATTACATACAAAGCAATTATGTCTTTCCGTTGGGTCACTGAAACGATCACAAGCTTTATGGGCAGCATCTACACAGCTAGGATCAACCTATACATTGCAAGAATACATCATAAAAAGAAGATTTTTCGATTCAAGTTTTGTTAAATTTATACCTTATGAAATGTAATCATTTCATAAGGTAATTATTGATTTTTTATTTACTGTTACTATTGTAAATTTTTGAAAATGAGTTAATCCCAGTTTTCGAGATACTTATATACGCATTAACTTATTTACCCATAATATAGATATAAAAAAGCAACGATTAAATTATTTTAGTAAAATATATACCAAAATCTATACTTCTATAAAAAAACATTTTATGAAGTTAAATTTTATTGTAAAATTTTATAAAAGACATTATTTTTAAACTTCGTGTCAAATATTAAGTATATATGTCCGTGTATAATTTTACGTACCTTGACAGCTTGTGCAAGTCCCAAAACAGTCAAAGCAATAACGATGCAAAGAAAGAAACTTTTAGCAAACATGATGATTGTTATAGTAGTTACTTGTTGTACCTAATATATTTAAGATTCAAAAGTTCGTCTTTTATATTAAAAATTTTTTTATCTGTGAATACATTTAAATGGGTTTAAAAATTAAATTCATAATAATTAAATGTATAAATTATGTTATAATAAGTATTGTAAACACAAAAAATATATATTTAAATACCTATTATATAGCAGTAAACTATGTGTAAATAATATACCTAGAATTTTTAATTATTATATTCGTAGCAATAATATATCTGTTATTTATATTGGCAAATTTACTTTTCTAATTTCTATTCAATTATAACATTATTCATTTACAATTTTTTGTTTCCGTAATTAAATTAATATTTAATAAATACTTTATTATTATCAAGTAATTCTATTATTAATCAACTTCTATTGTGAAATTCTACTATAGTTAAATTATATTTCTTATAAATATATGTTAATTTTTTCTTATAAAATTAATGGAGGCATGTGCACTGGAAAAATTTTATGCTAGGCATTTTATATTTTTAATATATAATTTTCAAGTACTTTTTAAACTCTTTTAATACGTTTGGAATATTTTCGATCATCACAGAGACAATGAAGGAAAATTTAAGATTAAAATACAATAGAAAACTGAAAAGTATGGTATAATTATAGACGGGTAATATGTGTTTAGATATCAGTTACGTAGTATTCTATACGAATAATGTAAATTATTTTTATTTTTTCTGAAAATAGAATTACATCGAATGTGTACAATTCTTATGGTCTGGAGAAGCAACAGAAGATAAGCTGAAAATATATTTGCTTATTGACATTTTAGATGAAAATTGTTTGTCAAAGATTAAATACCGTAGAAATTAATATGAATTATTTTCGTAATATTTGTAATTTAAGTTCAGATATAAATATATTGAATTTAAAGTGTGGTAGTAGTATGCAATATTGGACTTTTATGATTCTAAACCGATATTCCATAATTAATTAATTGGAATATTGCTTAATGCCTTTACATTGTGAATGCAGTTTTTGAAAAAACAATGTCCATGTTATTAACAATGTTTAAAGTTGTAAAATTAGCTTATCCTTTATATTTATTGGTTTAATAAAGTTAGAAGGATTTTAAAAAGTCAAATAATGAGATGGTACAGTATCTTATGATTTGAAAGTCGAAAGCATTTAAAATTTTTAAATAAATTAAATTATTTCATTTGCAAATGAATCTCTAAATAGCGTTGAAATAATTTTTTTCATTTTTGATGAATTTAATGAATTTATATCTTATGTATCTCAAGTATGGAAATTTATTAGACTAACAAATTATGAATTTTGCAACAACAAATCTTAAATACTTGTTTATGGATATTGCAATTGAAAATTAAATAATAAATATATTTCGCAAGGCTCCGTCACATATGCACGTTATGACAATTTCGTTGTATATTTATATCTAATAGTTATTAATACAATAAAAATTTTAATCTCTAGAATTTGGCTTATTTTATTACAGCCGAATTAATTTCAGCTTAATTTAACCGTATATATTTAAAAGTAGTGATTCTCTATTTATTAAATTTTATAATTTATTATTATTTTAGGATTAGTGTAGAAATTGTATAAAGTACATTAAATATGCATTAAGGTTAGATTAACTTTATAGCTATTTTAATTAACTAAAAATATAATTACTCTACCTTTTCTAACAATGCTAAAAATAAAAATTGACATTATACCTTTATTGATAACTTATAATAGAACGTATTTGAATTTACCAAACGAATTCGTAAATAATTTATGGAGATATACGTTTAATAAAGATGAATTAAATTTCTCGTCATCAAATAATAGAATTCGACTAATTTAATAACATTTAACCAAATGAAGTTCGACATACTTTTTCATTTGATCAATAACATAAGTATCGAATTATTTTAATTGAATCACGTTTAATATCTACGTTAGAATTCTGCAAAAACTGATTCAATCTTTATAAGTATTTAAAAAGATAATCGATCAATCGTATTCATTTATTTTTTATTTTAAAATATGAATATTGAAAATTCCTATAAATTATAATGTTAAATTCGATAATTGTTTTATATTATTTGATCAATATAATTTAATAAATTATAAAGATCATCAATGATATTGTGTATTAAATATTTCTAAGTCAGAAAATGATTTCAATAATTATGTATTTTTTAATTCCTACAAAAAATCTTGTATTTGCATTGCAGTTAATTAAATAGTAAAAATATCTTTTTTAATATTTCCTTAATATAAAGTATCTTAACAAACATTTTTAATGGGCATGATCTAAGTTATATTTTACAAATATATTAGTTGTATTTTATATTTTTTATATCCATTAATTTATATTGAATTTCATTAAAAACCAGCTGGAATGTGCAAACTGCTAACATTTATTCAAATATCAGTTGTCAAGGTGCACCAAAGGATCTTATAAAATTTTAATGTAATGCTTTATAAGATTGCTTAACGTATTAAACAAAATCAGTTTCTCAATAGTTATAACGATAAATAACATTATTAGTTGATATAACTTTAATAAATTAACATGATCGAAGGATTAATGTTATTTAAAATATACAATCTGATCTATTAGGTAATCGTTATAATTTCTAATCTATTTGACCGAACCATTTTTTTATTAGGTTATAAAAGAAAACTTATTTATTTTTTTTATACTTTTAAATTTAATAATATATTAGACTTTTCGTAAATTATTTTAACTGATAGTAATTATTTTTAAGACAAAGTTTTTTTTATCTAAAATATTAAATCTACATTATTATGATCTAATAAATTTACTCAATTTCTTCATAATGCAAGCAGTAATCAAAATAAGAGACGTAGAATACACCATCCTTATGGTAAGATTTTAGATTTGCATAGGAAAGGTTTATATTAAATTAAATGCTTAATATAAAATCTATTTTAAAGAAAATATTAATTTATAAATACTAAATTTTTTATGAAATATGAGTATTTTAAAAAAGAATAATTTTTCAAATAAAGAGGCTTATATGAATTTTAATTAGATCTTGATGTAAAAAAAAAATTTACAAAATGGAACTAATTGAGTGCCTAGAAACAATTAACTAGTTAATTCCTTATAATAAATATGTTATTTATATAAAATAAATGTAAGTTTACTTTTTATGCTTGAATTTATCTTAGATATTCACATTAAGCATAATAGTTCTCTATCGTACTTAAAAATTTTTATGTTAACTTTATATGCTCAGACGTAGCAGTGGTACATATTCCGAGCCGAGTCATATGCGCTTGTCTCCCTCACCTTCACGTGAATTCACCTCGGCCTCGATCGTACCCGTCGACCGGAAAGCCCGATAGAAGAATAGAAAGAAGTAGAAGACACTGCTTAATGTACATTAATGCCGGTGCCTTTTGAATTCATTGATCAAAAGATGAACTTTTTCGGACTGGGCCAGGCCAAATTCAATGACAAAAACAGTTAATACGAAGAAAGAAGAAGGACCAGTCTGAGAGAAGAGGGGGGAGTCTTAAGAATAGAGTGGTTTCTATAAACTCCAGGTGAGGTGGTCCTCTAAAAAATCGAGATATCTTGCCACCTTCTTAAGACACTTGCTGCGGTGTTCCCTTAAGTGGACACCAATTAGAATTACCCTCTCACACTATAAATCATCACCCCGTATTCTCATTTCGTGCCATATTTACTTTCCCGCATTGGGCCCGTGGTCGTTAGGCAATACGCGGTTGCGCCTCCCACGCGTCAGTTGCGAGATCGCAGTTAGCTAAATCATCGTCTACCGGTGAGACCACTCGTGTGTTTCGTCTGGCCCTCAGAATAAATTTGTGAGTCCCATTTATTTTTCCCCTTCCCATTTCCTTTTGTCGCGAGGGGGATTCCAAGACTGCTGCTAGCCCTTTCCCTATTGAAGGAACTCAACGCTCGAATCGACGAAATATCAGCGATTATTAGATTTGCTGTTATAAGCTTTACGAAGAAACACCATTTGCTATACACCATCATCATCCGGAAGTGACCGACCTCCATAGTTAATCGCTTCGAAATACAAAATTTGGCAACATCGAGTTTTTATTGATTATATTATACGTATATATGTATATGTATACAAAGTTCAATAAGAAATTAAATGTAATGTGTTCATTATATATATTTTATTCCATTCTAAATTATGCAAATGTTTATGGTAATTTAATAAAACAATTTTAAGTGCTATAAATTTAATTATATTTTATTTAGTTATAGATATAAATTACCATACCACATAAATTAATATATCGCGTTGAAAACGGTTAAAAGTAATAAAGTATCTTTTTAATAAAAACAATTTTTATTCAAGATTTTTACAATGAGGTATGTCGGTGCATTATATAATAAAAACAATATTTAATTACTTAAATTCATAACATAGAAACTATAAAGTTATATATAATAATTAATATTAAAGTGCTTTTCAATCGCGAAAACAATCATGGTCTTTGTAGTACTTCATCTGTAAATACATGAGTATATTTATAAAAAATTATATAATGATCGGGTGAAAATGATATTTTGTTACTATAAATTACATACAAAGCAATTATGTCTTTCCGTTGGATCACTGAAACCATCACAAGCTTTATGGGCAGCATCTACACAGCTAGGATCAACCTATACATTGCAAGAATACATCATAAAAAGAAGATTTTTCGATTCAAGTTTTGTTAAATTTATACCTTATGAAATGTAATCATTTCATAAGGTAATTATTGATTTTTTATTTACTGTTACTATTGTAAATTTTTGAAAATGAGTTAATCCCAGTTTTCGAGATACTTATATACGCATTAACTTATTTACCCATAATATAGATATAAAAAAGCAACGATTAAATTATTTTAGTAAAATATATACCAAAATCTATACTTCTATAAAAAAACATTTTATGAAGTTAAATTTTATTGTAAAATTTTATAAAAGACATTATTTTTAAACTTCGTGTCAAATATTAAGTATATATGTCCGTGTATAATTTTACGTACCTTGACAGCTTGTGCAAGTCCCAAAACAGTCAAAGCAATAACGATGCAAAGAAAGAAACTTTTAGCAAACATGATGATTGTTATAGTAGTTACTTGTTGTACCTAATATATTTAAGATTCAAAAGTTCGTCTTTTATATAAATAACTAATATACTCAAAAATACATTTTATTTTATTTGTAGGTTTACGATTGGTCGAGATGCACAATCAGGTCTTAAGGTTTAAGTTATTATCAATACTTACATAGATAAATTATTACACAATAACTAGGTTACGTAAATGATGTTACTTACATAACATGTATATACCATGCGAGAAGAAGAAAATAAATTCGAATAATGAAACTTATATTTACATAATTATTATAGCATCAAATAATGTATTAAATTTATTTAAAATGATGAATCTATATTAAGTATTCATTAATTATAATATTATTTATTTTTTATTATAGAATTGGTAATTTAATATGTATGTTTTTATTTTTTTTATATTTGATATAAATAATGTAATTAGTATTCGGGATATAGTATTTTATAATTAAAATTTTATTTTATTATTGGGATTCTTATTGTTCGAAACTTAAAAATAATTAATGAACCTTGAACGATAATAAACTGATATAAAATACATATCTTTATTTAATCAATTAAATGATTAACTCAATTAAAATTATATTACTTGCCATTTGTAAATTAATAAGAAACCCCAATATTTTTATATAAAATAATTTTAAGTAGTTTAAAAAAAATATGTATCCACCTCTTTTTATTTTTTTTATTTTACTTTTAAGTACGCTACTTTTTTGGTCTTTTACTTATACTTCAAAAGAAATTTTTATAATAAAATATAATCAAAGTTACAAATTATGATGGTTACGAACGGTTGAAATATGTTTCTACATTGTGTATGTAAGTTTTAAAGCGAATAAAATAAAATATATTTATTTTTATTAAAAATGGAACTCTATCGAATGTTGTATTTATGTAATGTTTACGTTATGTTTATAAATTAATATAAACAGCCGAATGAATTGAAAATAAACGGTTATTGCAAAATTCATTATTCATATGTTAATAGAAAATCATTCCTTTAAAAAAAAAGGATTAAAAACCATCAAATAAAAATAAATGAAATAGAAAGAGTTTTATTATATATTTATATATATATATATTATTGAATGTATTGTTTCATTGAATATATAAATTTAAATAAAATCTTAATTAATGCATGCTTTATAATTTTTCAATTATGATTACATAATTCAGATGAGTTCGTGTATTTATTGTTTAAAAGAAATTATTTAAAAATATTGAATTTAATATTTTTCAGCATTATTAAATAATTTCAAGTACTGCTGAAAGCTAATATCTTAATAGTTAATTGATAAATAATTAAGAACAAAAAGTTTAAAGCTCTTTATTCGAGCAGTATATTCATCTGTATATTCACCTTAATACTTTGAATTATGCAGATTAACAATGTTAAAATGTTTTTATTCGTTAATTAAACCAACCAATATACATTGTTTGTGAGTCTCAATAATTCATTTCAACATTGATTATTTATTACTAAAATATTTACTTTAAAAAAAGAGTTAAACATAGTAATTTTCACTATATATTCACATAATATTTTGAATATATTAATATAAATATATATGTGTTAAAAAATGGTTTTTTTTTAATACAAATATATGTTTTTATTAGCAAAATATCTAAATATCAAAATGTAAGATGAATTTCATACATACACAAACACATTTTATAATTATTATATTGTTTTTCTATGTTTAATATTATTTTAAAAATTTTTAAATGTAAACTATTGAAAATAATCATTTAAAACATTTATTAATTTCATAAAATAATTATTAGACTTAAAGTTTCTCTTTTTTCGATTAGAAAATTTACCAATGATACTAATAATTTATTAACAGCATAGATTACAATCCTTTTTTTATGAATCCAGGAAATATTTAAGCTCTTTATTTATACAGTTGATGGAATCGAAAAACTCAAATAATTTGTGAATATCTACGTATTTAGTATAATCTCATCATATAAAAAAAACTAATACTTCAGATACATTTGAAAATCTATATTTTTATATTTATTATATCATCATTTAATTCCAGTTAATTTTTGGAAACTTAAATAAACATGAAACGTGAGTTAAATTTATTAAAATTTTTTGGTACATACAGAATTAGCATATAATCTAGTTTCATGAATTAGAACAATTACATATATATTATACAAATTAATATATTACGATATATTATTTAGCAATAAAAATTATTGTTATTAAATATTTTTTATTATTCACTAATTAGATTATTTTTCTGTTTATTTAAAGTCATATATAACGTATTAATAATCTCATAAATTTATGAAGTTTTTTTTAATAATAAACTATTTTTAATTTACACTTATTGTTATACTGAACAAAATATATATTCCATGTACTCCATTTATAATAAATACACTAAATTTTTTTTAATAATTGCTTGAAATTATTTTCCCAATCTAAATTAAAAAATGTACTGACATTTTAAAAATATAAGGTTATAGAATTTGAAAATGTAAAAATTGATTTTTCGTGTCCTAGTATGCACAATTAATAATTTTGATTGACAGGATTTCAAATGTAAGATTTATTTAAAGATTTTTGTTTTTAAACAATGTTAAACAATTCTGCTTTTGAATATCATATACACGGGAAACAGTTCTAATATAATAGAAAATTATACAGTAAAAGTAAAATTAATTATAAATAAATTATAAGTAAAAATAAAAAATATAATAAAACTAGATAAGATTTTTAAGAGAAATCGAGTTTTGTATTCAGTGCGCAGACGCTGATGCTGATACTGACATTAACAGCAGTAGACGGACATTCAAAACAGTTCGAATTTCATTCGTTGAAGATGATGGAATCGTAACCGTAGAAAATCTTTTTCTTTTATACGCAACATTAATTGACTTAAATCAATAGTTTCAACTATTAAAATATAATATCAGAAAGGATAAGGTATTGCCGTTTCATTTATAAGACAAAATTACACTGATATAAATGAAACTTATTAGTTATATAGGAAATTGAAACTAAAAAAATATTAGATAGAATTTAATTAATTTTTATATAATTGCATACTTTAATAGGATAAAACCAATTTCACACAATTTTTTTTTCTATTTTTAACATTATAATTTATATTATTTGGAATTAGTAGTAAAGAAGATAATTTTCTGCTTCTTCTTCATATATTTTAGGGTGGGTATTTAGGGCGGGCAATGGTGTGCCTTGTAGTAATCAAGCTAAAAATATTAAATTATATGTTAACGAATAAACTAATTACTCAAAACTATGGAAGTGTGTAAACTTAGTTAGAGAAATACGTACGAAACAAAGAGCCATTTTAGTAGCATCTTTTATATGGTCACATTCTACCATTCCTGCTTTAATACATGCTTCGGAAGTTGCCTAAATTTATAAAAATTTGTTTTTATTAAAACTTAGGTAGATTTTAAATTAAACCATTATTTCGAATGTATAAAATCGTATATAACAATTTAATAATATACACAATGTCGATAACATTAAATTGATAAATTCTACATTATAGTCTGTTAAATTATATTATGTATGTAATCAAATTTTTTTTAATTCTAGTGTTATCGTTAATTATACGTATTAGTGAAATAGTGACATGCACTATTATATTATATATATATTATATACATAGATAAATATATTCAATTATATATATACGTATATGTAAATATGTATACATACTGTAGCTTCATTTGTAAAAATGAATGTTATAAATACTAATAAAAATAATTTAGACAGAGAAAATTGAAACATAGTAAGATATGTTTATAGTAAAATAGAAATAGTAAAATATGTTTTACTGGTATGACTAAAATCAGAAATTGTTCTTTTATAATGAAATTTTGCTATTTATTACTAATAAAGTGTGTAATTAGCATAGATAATAATATATTTACGTCATTAAGAAAGGATTATTAAATAATTAATAATGAATGTAATAAAATTGATTGATTTACTATTAGAAATGAAGTTATTTCTTTTTATTATTACCAGTGAATACATGATAAAAAAAATAGTTCACGATTCTAGTAATTTAATCAATAGGTTTTATTAGTGAAAAAATAATGGGAATAAAATGTTAGCGATAAACTGTATACTATTTTTATGATATAACAGAAATAATGAAAAAATTGGTGCTCATATAATACTTAAGATATTAATTATAATGTTAATTATAAATAGTTTTACAAATTATTTATTGAGAAAAGTGCTGACAAAACTTTTATCGACAATTAAATTTTTTATATTTGTTGTTTTTCTATAATAATTGATAACATTGAAAATTGTAGATCAATCACATAAAAACTTATTCCATAATCATAAAAATTTCTAATTATTTCAATTTAATAATTTGTTATATTGTAGTTAATGTCTTATTTGAAGTAAAAACTAACACATGTTTATAAATATTTAAAGATATTTTAGATAATTGATCGGCAAAATTAATTTATTTTCTATTTCAAAATATGAATAATGAAAATCCAGATAAATCATAACTTTAACTTGTTTAATTTTTTTATATTATTTGATCAAAGATTTATATATTTACATAAAATATGAATTATATTGTATCGCTATTAAATCTGTTCAACAAATGAATGTTAGAACATATCGAATGAGTATAAAAATCTTATTTAATCTTCAAAGAGCTTCAAAAAGTTTCGGGCAACTAAAAATCATTAAATTCCAATTCTTTTATCTTTTCCTTCAATTTTTATGTTTATCTTTGATATTCTTAAGGACATGTTGAATAGACAAATAAAAGCAGAAAACGGATTTGGTTAATTTCAATATATTTTCAATTTAAGTTCAATATATATTCAATATATAAAAATGACAAGCTTCCTTGATTTCAATAATTTACTACTAATTTTTTCTATATTATTATCTACATGTTTGTATCCAAGGAAATAGATAGTTACTTCAAACAATTATGTAACTTGTAGTACTCAATCTAAAAATATTGAATTATGTAATATCAGAATTCAGAAGTATTTACTCAATCCAAGTGTATGATATATTTTTGTAGAATACATACGAGACAAATACCCATTTCGGCAAAATTTTTTATATGCTCACATACTACCATTGCTGCATTAACACATGCTTCAGGAATTGCCTAAATATATAAAAATGAGTAATATCAGACCGACCTTCTTTATATAAGTCATAAGATAAAAAGACAATGATTTATCATTTATACATTAAAAAAAGCACATAATAAATATATAAAAAAAAGAAAAAGAAGAAAGAAACATGAAATACATTTATTATAATAATAATTATAATGCAATTAGAGTATTAGAGGGTACACTTATGAAAATTTAATCCTGTCAATAAATTGAAGCGTCAGCAGTGTTAAAGTAAGCTGTATATTTTTTATGTCTAAAATCGTATATTCCCTTAATATTATACAAAATGTCGATGATATTATAATAATTAATTCTATATGTGGTCTATAATATATATATATACATATACATATAGATTAATAAATTATTTATATAACCAAATGAACAAAATTTTAGGAATACCGTTATTCGAGATATTACAGCTTTTCTTAATAAAATAAAAAAAAATTAAATGCATATATCGACTTAAGTAATAATTATATAATTAATATGTATAAACATACTGAAGAAGCTTCATGTATAAAAATGAATATTATAAATCCATAAAGTAAAAATTTAAGATACGAATATTGAGACATTATAAAATATTTTATATTAGCTTAGCCGTAGTTACTTTTTCATAAGGAAATTATCCAATCAGATCAGATAATTTTATATTCACGTAACTATTACAGTGTTGATGAAAACGACTTTTATTATTAACATTCAATAAATTTATCATTCGACAAATGAAGTACACGTTATTGATAAATATGATTACTAAGGAACATTTACGATCCACGATATTTGATTAGCATATGTTATTGGCTTAAAAACGGAAAAATAATAAATACACGACTAGATGTAAGAAAGTAACTTTATTAATTAATTCACAGAAACTAATAACTGATAAATTTGTTGACTAATTTTTATGATTAATGCACTCGCACATTGTTTATGGTAACTACGGAACAATCTCTATTCCTAAATGCAATGTTGTTTATATGTTGATTACACCTATGACCTGGTACTTCAGGTATCTTAATTATGGTTAATTACTCGACTAAGCTACTCGATTAATTTTTTATAGTATGTCTTAATAATTTTTTTCGACCGTTTAATTTTTGACATAAATAAAATAAAACTAATTTGTACGGAAATTATTAGTTTCAAGATTTAATTTAATAAAATTTTATTATCAATTACTGTTAGCAATCTACGAATTCTATTGCTGAAGTTTAAATATTTGTATGCAATACAAACTCATATTCTTCCTACTAAATCTAATTTTGACTTAAGACTATAACAAATGTCTTATATATACGAATTATATATATGAACGCTTTTATACTCTGTACGAAACTTTATCGTATAAAAACTTCTATTTGATTCATAAGATTCATAAATTTAATATTTAATAAATATTTCGAATGAAATTATAATTATTCTATAATAACTGTGTTATATATCATACCATGAAGAGTGAAAAAATTGGATGTTTCCAATGATAATAGTATATATATGATAATAGTAAATTATCGAATATTATTACGATAGGTATAGAAATATATATAACATAAATAAGTAAAATTAATTATTGTAGCGTAAAAAATTAATATCAAATTAATCGTCCGAAACATTTACATTTTTCAATCAGACTTTAAGAGTGTAGATATCAAAGTACTATTCCATTGTTATCAATACGTTTATAGTATTTCTAAAATAAACGAATATTTAACATACTGTCATATGGTTTTTAATAATTTGAAATGTGTTTTTAGTTTTAAAAATCCTTGCAAAAAATATGTATCACTTTACTACGAAACATCAATATTATTTGATGCATTAGAATTTTATTCTCTACAAATAGGATTAATTTTACATTGCAGATGTTTTATATACTTGTAAAATATAAATTTAATTATATATAAATATTATTAACTATCATATAAAAATTTTATAGGTAATAAAATGATAGTACAAAAACTTTTTATATTGTAAAATATTTTTTAATTATTATTCTATATTTTGCACAGTTTTATTTACATATATATATATATATATATTCAATCAGCAGTTTATATCATAGTGGCCTACAGTCATTTGTTTCATAGAATTCATTCTAAAAATATATAAATTTTATATTAATCAAACTATATTATTATACATAAATACATTTTGGTATACTATACGTACGAAACATCTAGACAATTCTGTATTATCTCTAATCTTTCCACATGCTGCCATTGATCTTCTAAGACAAGGTATATTTATAGCCTACAAAGGCGAAAAGGTTTATGAAGTATAAGTATATTTAGCAGGAATACCATAAAATATATAAGTATGAAAGTAAAATTTAAGATTTTATGATGTTAGATCCCGCTAATTTAAGCATTAGTTGATATTAATAAAATTTTCTGAGGAAAAAGTGTAATAATGAAATAAATATAATTTTTTTACTTGTAGGATTTATTTAAAAATGAAATCTATAGTAATTACCACATAGATTTGAAAATAACTATTATTTCAATTAGTAAAACCAATTATACCGTATATTTTCATTAATTTTTGTATTAATATGATATTCATATGATTGTTTCATTACAATATATTTCAACTTAAAAAAATATTTGACTCAAATATAACGTTTACAAAATTAAATAGAACATAAAATCAAAGTAAGAATATCAACTTAATGTACATAATTATTAGATAGATTAACAAATGCTAGAAAGCATTTTTCTACATACTTAAAACTCATTTTATCATTATTATGTATATCATAAGTTTATATACATAGAAATAAAATTGTATCTTTTAAATTAAATTATTTACTTAAGTTTATCATTAATTTAGAAATTTTCTACGAAAATAAAGATAATAATTTATTTTGAAAAAAGAACAGAGTTACTTTAAAGTATTAGAATAACGTTCTCACATATCTTCACTGACTATCAAATGTAATATTAAGACCAATGGTAATAAAATTGTGTCCTATTGCTAATTTCTTTTAGCACGGATGATTTATTGCTCAGTTTAAATACTCTATATTTAATCGAAAAATATATTTTTTGTGTAAATAAATATTATCTTAAAGTATCTAATATTGTCAGTTTTCTCAAAAGTGCAAAAAAAAAAAAGAAAATAAATATTATAAAATATTGAATATTGTAATAAACATATTATAGTGTATTAAATATATTATACACATTATAGAAATATGAAAAGAAAAAAGTTAAGTATTATTATTTACGCTATTTACCACTGTATTTTAATCTAATTGTCATATATGTATTAATAATAATTTTAATAATTTATTCAACTGAATGTTCTTTAATACTCCATTAATTAATAAAATTTTTGTTAAAAAATAAAAATTTTGAATAATTAAATATTTTCTCTTATTTTAATTCTTTTACTCTATAACAATATATTTCAAACATTCAAACAATATATTACTTCCTTTGTTATAACAATAATATTATTTATTCATATACGTACAGATACTGTATTCTGAACTGTGAGTAGAATAGCGAATATGACAAAAAAATATATACTATAATGAGACATAATGTATGTGCTGTTTAGAATTTTATAATCAATGTTAATTTTGATCCAGTTATATTATTAACTGATCCACATATTTTTATGATATACGTTTTGAGAATTTATAGCTAAAAAGTGACTCACGATAATTAATCGTCTATTAAGCTTAATAACAAATACTTCATTACATCTAAAAGAAACAATAAATTTGATTGTAAATATTTATCCCTAAAATTGTGTCATTTATAAAAAAAATCCATTTTGAATGAAGGTAAATTTACCAAAGGTAGATATGAAAAGCTTTAATGTTATGAATTCCAAGGCAATTCTAAAAGAATATTTGACGTGTAAAGGACAAAATATAACCTTTGTAGAAGTATACTGATATATTTTAAACATACATAATTATATTCATTTTTCATAATGGAACATGGCATTATATAACAAAAACAAATTGTTAACAAACACAAATGGTTTGTGAAAATAAATGAGAACTTCGCTTAATACCAAATCAAATGTAATGTAGCATAAAATATTGAAGTTTTTACAAATATTTGTTATTTACAATATCACAATTTTATGAATATTATTCTACTTATAAAAAATTAAATAGAAAATTTGACTTAAATAATTGAATAATCAACTCAATTATATAACAAAAAAATGCATAAAGTATTTCTTCTATCAAATTTCGTTTGATCTAAGTTATATTTTTAAAAATGTTATTAACCAATTTCGTTTTTACTTTAGCGGTAGTAAGTTTATTTTTTGCTTTTATATTAACATAAAGTTATAAAAGTATTTTTAATCTTAGAATATCGAATATTATAATACATATTATTTTTAGAAAATATTTGTAAAATTTTACTTTTTTCTAGCAATTATTTTTTTATTGTATTCTTTTTAAATTGAATAATAAATCCTGATGTTTTTGATGAATTATTTTAAAGTCTAAAAGTCTTTATTTATTTATTCCACTCACTAAAATTATATTTAAAAACATCAGAAATATAGAACCATGTCGGTAAAATAATTTTTATGGTTACATTCAAATGTTCCCGCCTCAATATATACTCTAGATATATTTTATTTTTGTTTGTGTTTTATTACAATTTATTAAAAAAAATTTAAAAAGAATATTTACACCAGTTTCGCAATTTAATAACATATTTAGCATTGAATTCGAGTAAAACCTTAAAAAGTGATAGTAACGATATGATTATAAAATAAAAAAAATTTTAATATTTTATATAGGTTGCCGAATTAATTTGAGATAATATCGTCAATATGCTCCAATAAAAATAAAAAAACAAGCTAGATATCACTAAATAATAAATTTAGAAAAATGATGAAGTAAAATAAAAAATTCGTTTTACTTTTGTTTTATTGTAAAGAAACGTACGGAATACGTAATACATGGTACAGTGCCATCTATCAGGTTTCAATGAATTTCATATATAAACACTCAATTTCTCAATTTCGTCGGTATACTTGTTTTTATTTTCTAATGGTAGTTTTTTTCAAAATTATCATTTCTTCCTTCGATTCTAATGCAAATTATAGAATTTTTAAAAATTGATGAAATTAATTTGTTATCAAATAATAAAATCTATTATCCGACAAAATAAGCTGTCATAACAATGTTTTCACGTTACTGATATTTTAATCAATACATTACGTTTTACTAATCCAAAAAATACAAAACAATTAATAAATGATTAAATAAATTAATAATGAATATAGAGTTATACTCCTTTTGATTAATATTTATATATTTACACAAATCATGAATTATATTCTGTTGCTATTAGATATGTTCGACAAATGAATGTTATAATATATCAAATGAGTATACATTTTAAAACGATTAAAAAATTTTCCGGTTGAAATACATCAAACTCCTAATTTTTGTGTCTTTACGTTCATTTTTTTTTTATTTTAATCTTTGATTTTAATAAGAACATGCTGAGCAG
Organism: Ceratosolen fusciceps; assembly: GCA_018883505.1. Classification (NCBI taxonomy): domain Eukaryota; kingdom Metazoa; phylum Arthropoda; class Insecta; order Hymenoptera; family Agaonidae; genus Ceratosolen; species Ceratosolen fusciceps. The sequence goes on along the minus strand of RCIC01000002.1, from coordinate 18,141,883 downwards.
TGAAACAAAAATGTAAGTAATATTAATGTCAATATATTTTCAATGAATTCAAATTGTTTGTTTGAGAAAAAGAAATTTTGTTATATTAAATTATATTCTTGAAGAATATATATATATATGTTTGTAATATTTTACATATAATTTATACTAACACTATAGTATTCAAGTTTAATGAAATTAGAATAAATTTTAATACATATATATCTACATACAGATATATATTCATCTATATAATATATAATATATTTCTGGTGGGCAATTGTAGGCCTTGTAAAAGACAAGCTAAAACAAAAAATTATATATACATGAAAAAAAACTAATAAATTAATAATAACTATAACAAACAACAACATAATTTTTAAAATACATACAAAACAAATAGCTATTTTGGCATCATATTTTATATGGTCACATTCAAGCATCGCTGCTTTGATACGTAGTTCAGATCTATCCTAAATTGAAAATTTCCAAAGTTTTTGTAATTTGTTGGTACATATAATGTGTAAATATTTTCCTTAATAATATAAAATATAACATAACTTTAAATAAAAATGTTAGGCAATAAATGTAGGAAAAAATTACAAAAATATATAAGATATATGGCGGAAAATTGATTTCTTTGAAAAAAATTGTTCTAAAATAATAAATAAATAATTTATAAGATTAAAGTAGGTTTATAGTAAATTTTATGTATATATTTTTAAAAAGACTTACAGCAACTTCATGTATAAAAATTAATATTATAAATTCAAAAATTTAAGATACGATTTAAGTTACTTTTTCATAAGGAAATTATCCAATCAGATCAGATAATTTTATATTCACGTAACTATTACAGTGTTGGTGAAACCGACTTTTATTATTAACATTCAATAAATTTATCATTCGACAAATGAAGTACACGTTATTGATAAATATGATTACTAAGGAACATTTACGATCCACGATATTTGATTAGCATATGTTATTGGCTTAAAAACGGAAAAATAATAAATACACGACTAGATGTAAGAAAGTAACTTTATTAATTAATTCACAGAAACTAATAACTGATAAATTTGTTGACTAATTTTTATGATTAATACACTCGCACATTGTTTATGGTAACTACGGAACAATCTCTATTCCTAAATGCAATGTTGTTTATATATTGATTACACCTATGCCTGGTACTTCAGATTATCTTAATTATGGTTAATTACTCGACTAAGCTACTCGATTAATTTTTTATAGTATGTCTTAATAATTTTTTTCGACCGTTTAATTTTTGACATAAATAAAATAAAACTAATTTGTACGGAAATTATTAGTTTCAAGATTTAATTTAATAAAATTGATTGCACTGAAGGAAAAAAGGTAATAGTTTTTATATATTTTTTTATTTAAATAGTTGCCTTTATAGTAAATATAATATATAAGTTAGTAACATTTTATTTTATATATATTTCATTTATATAGTATTTTCAATAAGTTTCTAATAACATATATCTTTAAAGATTAATTTTTATTAATTAGATAACAAGTATAAACTAGTGCTAGTACATAAAACCTCAGATAATATAAGCGCAAATAATAAACATCAAGCCCTTTAAATTATCATAGTTATTTAATAATTACAGATTTAATTCATTTAAAATAATCGCTTATTTTTGTATTAAATCAAACTAATATTCTTTATAAATATTATACAAAATATCCTTTATATAATTAGCTTTGAAACAATAATAATATTTAATAAAATAAAGTCTATTTTAAAAAAAATCGAATCATTTATATATATATATATATATTTTTATGCATTGTATATATACTTGTATTTATACTTTGCATGTACATATACATTTTGTATTTTTCACATTAATTTAGTGGAAAATGTTCAAATTGAGTTTATAAATTATTCAGCAAAACGCAACTTAGCGATTTTTTAAAATTTTAATCTACCTCATATGGAAGGTATATCAGGTATTTTAGTATAAAATAAAAATAAACAGTCAATTTCAAGATATAAATTTATATGTTGTTTTTTTTTCATAAAAATATATGTAAATATGTTCGATGTTTAAAAACACATATAAAAAATCGAATGTATGAATATTAAATACATTAAATTAAAATTTGTTTTCCGATGGCTTTCATATTATATTTATAGCATAAATTTATCTTTGACCATATATGTTATATCTTATATATGTTACGTATTATAACTTGAATAAGATTTAAAAATTTTACATTATTTTGATATTTCTAAAAAATGAATAAATTTATTGTTGGACATTGCAAAGATGCTTGAAATATTCCGACTGAAAACATAAAAGGAATAATCATTAAAAAATATTATAAATAGCAAGTGATATCATAATTATATTAAATACACACATAACAAGTAACTTTCACTGATTTTGGTGTTAGGTGATTACATTCTTTGTAAGCTCGTCTACGACATTCAGCTGTAACGACTGGCATCTAAGATATAAAATTTTTTAGAAATTTACGTTATTTAATAAATCAGTTTATTAATAATTTAAAAAATTTTTAGTTAATAATAGTTAATATTAGTTAATTTAGTTAATAGTCGTGCATCAAATATGTGTGTAGCGATTCGCTTACGTACTTTTACTAATTGATAATAATTACATTCATATTAAAAATAAAAACTATATTAATTACTTATTTATTACTTAGTATTTAATAATACTTTGTATTTTTTTTTAGATGTTATTAAATACAAAATATTTGAAAACTATTTATATGTTCTTTTTTAAAAAATATTCTAATTCATTATACATTTTACATATACAAGTTTCATGTTTTGAAATTTGTATAATTTTAGATTTACGAATAAATAAGGAAATGATATCGTAATTTATCTTATTTTAATCTTTAATTATCCTTTATAACTTTCATTGGATCGAATTTTTTTCTATAAAAATACTATTATTATTAATACTGTTTTATTTTTACTTAATATTACTAACAGAAATACTTTGTTTAAATAATTATTCTAAATCAATTTTAGAGAATTTATTATAATTTATATTTATAAAAAAAATTTTATTTTATAGTATATTATTACTAGTCCCGAAATTAATATTAAATGTAAGTTTATAATTCTATACAGATTGCAATAGTAAATATAGCAAAATATTCAAAATATTTAGAGTCCACAAGGATGAAAAAAATTACAAATAATATTTTTGAAAATTAAGAATATATTCTTTTAATCGAATGATTGCTTTTGCGTAGTTCATATAAATTAATGTATGGGATCTATTCTCTAATATTCTATAGCGAACATCTTTCAAATTAATCATTAAAATTAAATTATTTAATTTCACGCGATGAACGGCAGTTATTGGAATCGTTTTTTTATAAAATAGTTTTTATTAGTAAATAAAGTATAAGAGGTTCAATTTTATGTAAATTGAATTGATGAATCGGGATAAGGCTTAGCGAAGAACTGAATCGTTGATTCTAACAATTGATCACGTCTTCTTTTAAGATAATAATAATTGTTTTCTTATAATTTTGTGATATTAAAATTTCTATTACTTGCAAATGTAAAATTTATTTTTTTTCTTTTCTTTTCTAATAACTTTTTTTTTTTATTAAAATCTTAAATCAAACTGAAAAATTTAACAACCAAATATTATCCTAAATTAACTGCTTTAAAAGTGAATACACACCATAAATGCTTGCATAGATTCTACAATGGCAAACGCGATTAGAAGACAAAGTAAAAAACTGGAATAAGACACCATGATGTTTCTTGTCGCTACTTAATTGTATGAATTAATTCGGTTACTACGATTATAAGTTTATAAAAAATTTTGATTGCCAACGTTCTTACATACTCGTTTTTTTAAACATTATATTCTTATACATATTTATTTAAAAAAGATATAAAAAATGTATTTACATACTAGGATTGATTTTTGATTACTTTGATAATTATATCATATTGATAACATTAAGAACACTTGTGGTTTCTTTTAATTATTAAGAGCTTAATGTACGTATTTTCGATTTAATAAATGAATTAAAATTTTGTCAATATAAAAAATTCATTATTGCTTGTAGTTGAATATTTTATAAATGAATTTTTTACATTATTGAACTGTATTAATAAAAATAAGAAAATACAATTTATTTCATTATTTTGTAAGTTAAGTTTTTTTCAATAAGACAGGATTAATTCTTATTTTTTCATATTCATATTTTTTGTATTTTAGGCAATATTTATTATAATTTTATTATAATTTGAAATAATATTTCAATATTATAAGAAAGTAAAATTAAATTAAACTTCTCGACAGTATAGAACTTTTAATATATGTAAGTATACCAAGCAGAATAGCAGCTTCTGATACATAAAATCTAAAATTTAATATATTTAGATAATGAAATGTTTAAAACAAAAATAAAATTATTATTATTGTTGTTGTTGTTATTATTTAATGCAATACGAAAAATGTTATTAGCCGTTTTAAATAACCCAGTATAGGGGTATTATATATATATATTTATTCATTCTAGCGAAAAGAACGAATGTAATTCAATGCAATACTTATTATTTATACTAATTTAAACTAAAAAACAAAGTAAAAATATAGAATTTTAATTTAGAGGTACATTTTTACGTGCGATTTTAAAATCGAAATAATAATTCGTATTAATGTTTGATGACTATTTCATAAATTTCGTACATATTATCCGTTTCTATAGTTACTTTAAATAATAAAATGGCTTAATCGACACAATTTATTATTTATATAATCAGATATTTAATTAAAATGATGGATATGCATTAATTTGAATATCAGTAACATTTCTTTGTAAATGATTGTAACTTTTCATAGAAGACAATGTATTATCATTGTCAAAATGGTATATTTAAATGTATATATTGTTTAAATGTAATTCATAAGTAAATATTTTTTTAAAAATATAACAATATGATAAAGGTGTATCTATTACTATTTGAGTAATACTAATATTAATTTTAAACAATCATTATTGAAGGTAAAACAATTAAATATACTACAGAGATAAATATTACTTATTAACTTAAAATACAGTTTTTTACATTAATATAAAATAGTATATTGAAGAATGCCGTTTCTAAACACGTTTGTCAACAAAAAAGAAGAAAGGTAAATATTGTAAGCAGCGTAAAAACTTTTGGACAATGTTACAAATTGTTAAAAAAGTGGATATAATATTTTGAGTTCGTAATCGATTTCATACCCCTACGTAGATAGCAGTGGCTATTACTTACCGTATTTCATTGACTAGAATAGTAAACGAACTTCTCTCAACTAAAAAACATAAGACACATAAGACGCTGCATCATTAGATCACGAGTTGTTTATACTTCGAAGAATTGAGAAAACTAAGTTCTTCATGCCACGAACTTACCTGGTGAGTGTCACGTGCACTGATATAATTCACCTGAGCTTTAAGTTACTTGCCAAATGTATTTCCAAAGGCGGATTCACTCCAGTCTTCCATAACTACTGGTTTTTTATAATCATTCCTTTTATAATCATGATATCGAACTTTACTCTTTTCACAATTAATTCAAGCTAAAAACATCAAGATCTCAGAAAAGCGTAAATTCTGCGCACTAAAATCGTAACTTGGCATGATATTGAAGAAAAATGAAAAAAATGAGAAAATCATTTTGAAAAATCTATGAAAAGCCTAAATTTATCGGCCAGAAGACTTTTGAACTCATTATTTATTAAACTTTCCTTACTTCTCTTCTAATAATAATATACTAATTACGTATAACCGTACTTTCGTTTTTTTGATGACAGTCCAACACATGTGAACATCATAAACTTGACCTTTGCATTTGGTTTCTACTTCCATCCTTATTTTATTAGAGAAGTAATCGTTTATTCAATGAGGAAAGAGAAGATAATAGGAGGTTAAGCGACGGACTACTCCATCTTGTACTCTTGTGCGCTCCATATGAATTCGCAATCATTAAGATGAACTAAATACATATTTAAGAAGAAATTATTGCACTATGATCGTATTAAAAAATTAAATTTTATACATGGATTTTTTTATGGATACTTAAAATTTAATATTATTTATGATTTTGTTATTATAAATCAAGATAAAATACATTATACAGTGTAATTTATCCAAAATTTGTAGGAAGCATACTATGAATAAATCAACTCAAATTATAGAATTTGACTTCTAATAAAGTTTCTAAGTACGCTAAAAATGTAACGTGAACTTCATATTAAAAAGAGTCTTTCATTATGAAGACGTCTTATATTGATTTATTTTATATATTATTCTGCTATAAAAGCTTAAATGAATAACAGGTGTACAGAAGTTTTCAATGCTTTAATGACATTCTTGAGATCTCTGATCACATATGGAATGTTTAAATATTATTTTCTATATTTAAAAATATAATATTATGTACGTGGAAAACTAATTCTGAAATATTATTAAATAAGAAGTAAAACGTGGCCTCAGTGCAGCTCAGGGTTAAACAAAAAAACACTTTTTTAAATAAAAATCCAGCTGTAAATACAGAGAATGCAGAACTAAAATAAAATGCAATATATTACTAATTTAATAAAAATTAAATCATTATCGTACATTTTAATATAAATTCAATAATTATATTGATCTTTACTTATATATTCGTCGACACACCGGCATTGTACATCAATTTTATTAATCTACTTTAAATTTAATAAAATCCTCTATGAAAACGTTATTATAATGTTTGTATAAATGAAGAAAATTTATTATACTTTATAATATATGTTTTACAATAGATTGAATTAAATTTTGAATTAAATCTTCTATATTGTTGAAAATATTATTGAAAATTTGTGAAAGCAAAGTACTATGTATTTATAAATTATATAAAATTAACTAAGACTTTATAAAACTTTATTCACTACAGTTTTATTTCATTTAACATTAGAAAAACAATATTTTCCGCAATGTACAGAAATTTAAGTTTACGTGTCTGATATTCAAAAATATTTCATCGTGCAATTTTTTATTTTAAATTATAAAGATAAAATAAATATTTCATTGTTAATATATTTACGTTAAACATCAAGGAGCTTTAAAAATTTTTTGATTTCACTAAAACCATTAATACTATGTAATAACTATTCATTGCATTTAATTATATAGCGAAATTATGATTTTGTAATAAAAAAAAAATATATATATAAAAAATAAATGCGCGGTATTTCCTATAAAAAGCATGGATCACCGTTTAAAGAAACAGAATCCGTTACCTGTGTAATTATTAAATGTTTCCGTCGCACTGCTTATTCCAACATTTTTTATGATTTTCCTTTATAAAATACAGGAAGCCATTTTGAAATAGTGGAATAAGTGGAATTTTAATAATACTAAAAAGAGACAACGAACTGGAGCATATACTTCGATGCCTGTACGAGGATTTATCTCTCATATTATGCTTCATTGCCTGCAATGTGATAATGTCGTAATATTTGATATTCGAGGTAAGTTAATTGATTAGATTTTGAAATTGCGGTATCTATCTGAAATGCGCTTATTTCAGTCTTATGTATAGTTTGATTCTATGTAATGTGATTTAAGGCCGAGTGCCGATTCAATTATTCTGAATTCAGTTAGCGAATATGCGCCTAACTAAATGTGTGCTCTTCTAGTGCACCTACGAAGTAGGTTTGGTATCATTGGAGTCGTTAAGTAATGTTATGTTATACAGCTTCTTCAAATATAGCATATTTCTAAAAACGAATGAACGTTCTAACATAAATTCAGTGCTTTTTTTTTCTTTCTTCTTTTTTTTAAAGAATAATTATCTTTTAGTATCTTATAATTACGTACTTATAATAATTTCTTACTTACCTGTTTTTAAATATTTTCTGAAACTTTCACCTTTAATTTTCTATAATTAATATAAGAACATTGATAACACCACTAAATTTTAAATTAAATAATTCGAGTGTGTAAAATTGCATTGAATTTAAAAATTATTAACACTCCAGAAAAACGATGTTGGATGTTTAAGAATGATTTATTACTTACCTACAATCCTTTTTCATTTATAATTAATGTCGTATGAAGAATTCTTACCTAAAAAAGAAAAGAAAATATTAATATAGTTTTTTTATTGTTTTATTAAATAAAAAAGCAATAATAATGTTTGATCTTATTAGGCCCCTTAATAATTTTATTTGTCCTAATATGATCTTTTATGATTATATAAAAAATAAGTATTAAATTGATAATAATTCGATTATTTAAAGATTTTTCCAATATGATCTTTCATTATTATGCAGAAAATGAGAAATAAAATCAAGCAGTAATACATTAATTATATATATCAGAATGATACGTAAGAGCCTCCTATGTAAGAATAATTACTGATTTTCCATTAATTATATTAATAAACTCAAAAGTAAAACATATTTCAGGACAAAATGTATTACAGCTTGTGATTAAGATAATTATTCAAAATGAATGCTAAAAATAATATTATACAAGATTATTATATATCTTACTTGTAAAAAATGAGAAACAATTCGTTTTTAAATTTAACAAAAATAGAGTACATGTTTTTTTACTAAGTACAGTACTTATTACGGTCTAATTACAATTATTTATTTATTTTACAATTAGTTAAATAATTATTAAAAATGGTTAAAAATTACTATTTAATCGTTGTGAAGATGCACAATCTGTTTTTAAATTTAAGTCTTGTGAATTGCATGTGAAATGTTATTATCTGTGATGAATTATATCATAATTATATCAATTATGTCATATTATATCGAGGCATAAGAAAACTCTTACCGTAAATTCATTAGGGAATTAGATTCTATTTAAATTAGATATTACAAACTTTTCTCTTAGTTCATGAAAAAAAATTTTTTTATTAAATATATCAAGACTCTTTCTTTAACATACTTTATTTATACAAAATAATAAGCTGTAATACCATAAATAAATAGTATAAATAAATAATGAAATATTAATTAACATGTTCTATGCAATTTATAGCTATAAATTTAAATATTAATAATGCAATATTATTGTAAGTTTCACAGAACTTAATAATTTTACCTAATTTATATTTTATATACTTATACTCTAGATTATATGCAATTTATACTTTAGAATTTTACGTAATAATTTTAAAAAGAACTTTAATTTCTTTTTTTGTATTAGACAAAGTTAAAGGTAAATTGTATTCTTATTAGGAGGAAATCAAATAAGTCTATTATTAATTATTTTTTATATTTACTAATTTTTATCTTTTAACTTTTCAATTAGAATAGTAATTATTGAAAAATATTTTTAATTCTTATAATTTTATTTTATTTTTTTTAATATTATCAATATTTCTTTCTTTTTTATCCACGAAATACATTTTTATTTTTCCAATATTTTAGATCATTTCTTTTTTTATAATTTACTTATTTGTTTTTATCTTCTTTATCTTGAAACTATCGTTATACATCCAGTAACTGAACCTTTTGAATTTTGATTTTCATTGTTATCATTTATATTTCAACCTTTTATAATTAATGCTATGATTCCTTTAATGTTTAACCTTTAATCTTTTAAATCATTATTTTAACATTGTTATTTTATCATTTAAATTTTTTTTAATTTCTTTTTAGAATAATTTATTTTTTACTACATATTGTATTAAGTTTTTGACTGGCGATTCATCTGTGCATGCAATTCAGTTTATTTAATTTCTTTTTTAATAAGTTCATGTATTTCTAATAGAACATATCTTTCTTTAATAATTCAATGTTCCTCTGTATTCTTTAAATATGTATCTTTTCGTAGTTTCTTAGTTTTTCAAAATTCCATCTAAATTATAAGTCTGTAGTTTAATCAATCTGAAAATTTATTTTTAAATTTAAAATTTGTTGTAAAAGTATTTTTGATTTATATTTTCATATTACTTAACTAAAAAATAATAAGCGTTTTTGAAGAGATAATGAGAGAGAAAGAAAGAGAGAGAGGGAGATAGAAAGAGAGAGAGAGAGAGAGAGAGAGAGAGAGAGAGAGAGAGCAGGAAACTGATACAATGATTTTTTGGAATCCACAGACCTTGATTTACGTATAACAGTCACTTATCGGCAATATTTTTCTCTTTCGTTACGAATGTAGCTCAGTTTCAGGAATTCTCTACGATTTCTCTGTTTACATACCGTAAATAATGCTTTAGTCGAATAAAATTATTAGTATTATACGAGGCCTATAATTTTAAAAACAAACGTGAAAAATAATGGTTTTATCATTTTTTTTCTTCTAGTGTTCCTTAATTATATCAATTAAGAAGATCTAATTTCCTTTTCAAAAAAAGCAACAGCTTTTTCTGAATAATTGTTTAAAATATTTAAAATAAATTTATATATAAATCTTTCAAAGGATTTTTTTTATAAAAATGAAGTATATTTGATATACTCGATAATTATATATTAGTTAACGAAAAATATCTTTATAAAAAATAATCTAAATATCACAAAATATATTTGCACGAAAGCGAAAATTAACACAGAATTTAAAAAAATAAATTACTAATAAAGATGTAGCTTAGTATTTTTTTATTCATAAATATAATCCACAGTATTTCCTGCAATAGCTTATAATAGTAACAATAATAACAATTTAAAATACAGACTTTTTAAAAATTGTAGAAAATTATATTTTAGCCTGATAAATATAAGAAAAAATAATAAATTGTTTTTTTTAATATGTTTTTTATGATTTTAGAAATTCCGTTAATTACAAACAATTAGTTCTAAACATCATTTAAGTAATAAAACATAATAAAAGTGAGTAGATTATTATTATTATTATTTGTTCTTCTTCTTGTTATTGTTATTATTATTATTATTATTATTATTATTATTATTATTATTATTATTATTATTATTATTATTATTATTATTATTATTATTATTATTATTATTATTATTATTATTATTATTATTATTATTATTATTATTATTATTATTATTATTATTATTATTATTATTATTATTATTATTATTATTATTAGAGAACTTTACACAATTCGATTCTATGACTTTATTTCTATTTATTAGTAGCGAATAATAAATTTTGCCAATAACGTAATAATTTTCGTAACTACTAGTTAAACGGCAGGGCGAGCTACAAGGAGGTCAAACATTTTTTATGGTGCGCATATAGTTATACGCTATTAGTAATTGTGATCACTGCGGTGATTATAATTCCGAGGGGGATACGGGAGCGATATCAGCTGATGCGAATCTAGATTACTTGCATATATTTAAAAAAGCTCAGAAGAATATCTAATGCGTAGCTCGTAATTAATGAAACGTTACTTATAAAATATCATATACATAAGTAACTTCTTTTTTGTTATCTACTATCGCAATTTCGACCGTCGGATTCGATCATTATTCCAATAGAGCATTTTTACAAATTGGCCTTGAATTAGAGCCGAGAGCAAATAATGAAAAGCGGTAATATTAGGAGTGTGTTAATGCTATGTATTCGGTTATGTTTGATATCGTCATGAAGGAGGGCTCTTTCGATTCTAGGAGCACGCAATATTAAAACTTCAAGTATTATTTGATAATACTTATATCACAATGTCTACGATGAGCCAGCTAATGAATTTTATATAATATACGTCATACACAACTACTTATTCAAGAGTAAATATTTCACGCTCAATTTGATGATGAAAAATCAATAATCGTTTTCATAAATAATAATCGTATTATTCAGTAATTATTATATCTGCAAAGTACATATTATTTTATATTTTATGGAATTCTTTTTCTTTACATATTATCATTATTGTTTCAAATGTTCATTGATAATTTACATTATATGGATATTTTTTATTGATTTATAAATATAAGAACTTTTCTCTTTAACTACTGTAGAACATGAATATTTATTGATTTGGTAAAAAGCTTGGACTTTTATATTTTGCCAAACGTAGAAATTGACAGTAGTATCTTTTTAATTAAACAAGCACCGCTAAGGTAATTCCGTTATTTTAAACATTGAAGAAAAAATCTCCAATTTAAATAGCTTTTATATAATTCCGAATTTCAAAATTACTCGATCGTCTTGCCTTCGTCGATGCCCAACGATCGCTAGTTCATTGCGCCATTACAAACAATTTTCTCTTATATATTTACTGCTGTACTTGCACGAAGTGGGCGCGCGCCGTCTGCTAATGTTGATTTTCGCGCGAGCATCACTACTAAATGGCATCCTTGTCTGTTTGGGCACTAATTCCTAATTCCTACGGGCAAACAATTTAACTCGAAATTCTTTTCTTTCTAAATTACATTTGAGGAGAAACAGTTGCTGGTCTCACTTTTCGTTTCCTCTCTACTTTCATCGTTTTTCTAATGAGTGAAATTCACTAAGACGACTTGGAAGCACTTTCTTGCCATGAGTGCGAAACACTTCACACTACGTTGATTTGATCCAATAAATTACACTTTAGAAAGACGAATCATTGATAATACAAAGTCACCAGATATTACATTAATTTACATTACGCCTCTTATATAGATTGTATTATTTTAGTCGTTGCCATTTTAATCAATTAATTAATTCATTATTTAAAACTGAGTTAAATTTATAATAAATAGAAGCTCATGCATTTAAATAACTATATAATCACAATTATATAGTATTCTAATTAATTTTATATTAATTAAAGAAATATGTATGTTTGTGTAATATTGTTACTGATTAGTATTTAAAAAAAATAGCGTTTTCCTTTTTGAATAAACTAATTAATATAAGATAAATGATGATTTTTTATTTTGAACTTTTCGTATTAAATCGTGTATGATTGATAGTTGCTTTTAATTTATGACAAATACTAAAAGTTCGTTCGATCGAAAAGACTAAGTTAGATACAAGCGAATCATCCTAGAAGATGATCCCAATCGTAGAAGAAATTAAGCTTTACGAATTCAAATCAATCTCTACTTTATAATTTGCCTACTATTTTTTACTTCATCGAACATTTTTAAAAATCCTATTCTAGCAAAAGACATACGAGTGAGGAATGGCGAATAAAAACTTTTTTACCATAATTGATGTAATGTAAATAATTAAATACCCAATAGTATTGTTTTGATTTTAAATAGGAAAACTATTTATAGAATAGTGCAACAAGCATTGCAGAACTCAAGGGGATTAAGGGGAGTATGTGTTATGATGATCGATGCTGAAGGCCCCCAATTCGTCATTATTTGTGCAAAGTATATCTTTATTTAAATTTTAAGTTCACTGTCTCTCGAAATTCAAGACTCTAGTTACTAATTATTTCCAGTTAACAACGGTTGACGTAACGCCGTCCACTCTACATTCATTAGTGCCGGGTGGAAAAGAACTTTTTCCATTATTCTTGTCACTGTCGAGACGCAATGAGCAGACAAGCTTCCGCGGAACTTCCATTGAACTACTGCCAGTGAGTTGTTGCTGAATGGCCTATTGATCGGAAATAAAAGTTAGTCCCAGTATAAATATTACATACGAGCGTACGTACTCTTTAAGAACGTCATTATGGCTAAATTTTAAATACCGAGTTTTCATTGTGTATCATTTTCTCAATCCTAACGAGAAAGAAAGAGAACGAGGAAGAGAATCGAAAGAATAAGTTGGCGAGAGAGAGAGAGAGAGAGAGAGAGAGAGAGAGAGAGAGAGAGAGAGAGAATAGATAAGAAAGAAAGAAACAAACGGAGACCATTTTCAATGAAAGGATTTCTTTGTTTCTTGATTCGTCCACCTTTTCTTTTTATTACTTTACATAACATTATAGATTGGATTTCCTTTTAACTTAGTTGGAAAATGCAGAAATATATTGCAATCATGCGAACATTATTACAATTGAATATGTACGATAGGTTTAGCGTTTTATAACTCGGTTTACCGCAATTAATGTTGTTAAAAGCTATATAATAAATTTCATTACTTATTCTGTCATAATTTTTTTTTCCTTTTTTTGTAATAATAAATGTATAGAATTTTATTTTATTTACTTGCTCAAATATATTTCTGTATATACCATTACGTCAGAGGTATGATTAACCAAGCTACACGAAGAAATAAATTGGCCTAACATTTTTTATAAAATTCAAAGATATAAAAATTTCTTTATTTTCTGAGTCTGTTGTCTGATTAAACAATATTTAGCCACGTTAAAATTTTTAATGACTCAATTTATAAATAAAAATATTTAGTCAAATTTTTAGAGCTTGAAAATGTAGAATATTAAAGCTGGTAGACTCGTTTCAGTCATAACATTAGATATTTTTATCTTCCTTAGATATAAATATCGTAAAGAGATTTATATAAAAGTGTAATAAATTTTTTCTAATTTCAATTTTTTTGTATGCTTTTAACCTATTAAAATATTTTCTACATAAAATCCATTTATACTTTTTAAAATAGTAACACACCAAGAACTTAAAGTACTTGAAGAAATAAAAGTCAATTATATTAAATATATTAAATTTCAGTATATTTTCAAAATTTTCATGTAAACTTATACCATTTAATTTATTATGCAATACTTGTACATATTTCGTTGATAATTTTCAAGTGTAGTAGTGCAAGAATAAGATTTTATTTAAACCTTATGGAAATTTTGCCTAATAACATGCTTCTATGTAATTTTATAAAGTAAGCAGTTCTTCAACATTAAATGACAATACTTAAAAAAAATTAAGATACTATTTAGATTTCTAATTAAATAGTAAAGCTCATTCATACGTTATTTGCAGTAATTTATTATTTGTAAATAAAATCAAATGTTAATTGATGAAGATTTTACTTTATTAATTTAATGGACTGCATTTATTATGTCAAATTAATTTTTCATTAAAAATTAAAATATACGAATATAAAATATTTTTATTCTTTATAAAATATTTTATAACATTTAAATAAACATTACTTATAAATAAGTTGAAAGTTTTATTTACTACTATATATAAGTATATATGTCATCTTATATGTAATATTATTGAATATTATTTCTTCATAAGTAGAAAAACGATTAGATTAAAAGTAGTAGATTAAAAGATTAGTTTAAATTAAAATAATTTAAAATAAAAAAAAATTGAAACAAAACACATTAATTTTTCCATATAAGAACTACATAATGTCAACGAATCGTAAAACGATGGGCATTAAATTCTATATATTTAATCATAAATGATACATCTTAATAGAGAACGCATAAGTTTATGATTATTAAACATGAAAATTATAACTTAAGTCAGATGTATTTATATATATATATATATATGATTTAAATATTTATGACTTAAATTAAATAAATTTGTAACGATGTGATAATGTTCTCTGCATTTAAGCAATTTCCACTATAAATATTATGAATAATAATGAGTTATATTTTTCATTGTTGCTCGATGTTATTTATTTTACGTCGAAGCGGTTTAACTGTATTAGATATATTTTTATTTCTCTTTAACACGTAAATTTCATTTACACCCTAATTATAGCTTCAGAATATTTAATTTACAATGCACTAATTGCCTATGCTTGCAGTCCGTGTACGGCTCTTATACATTTTTTTGTACAAGGTAGTTAATTCATG
Organism: Ceratosolen fusciceps; assembly: GCA_018883505.1. Classification (NCBI taxonomy): domain Eukaryota; kingdom Metazoa; phylum Arthropoda; class Insecta; order Hymenoptera; family Agaonidae; genus Ceratosolen; species Ceratosolen fusciceps. The sequence continues at coordinate 18,126,240 of RCIC01000002.1, read as the reverse complement.
ACCCTAAAATCTCATTTAACACAAACATTGGATAATCAAATATAAAAATTTAAAATTTCTGTTTTAAATTCAACTAATTTATTATTGTTTTTTATATTTTATAAAACGAGAGTCTATATTTTCTTTTAATACAATAATGGATTTTCTTTTTAATATATTTAATAAATTTAATAAAATATTTATATTAGAATAAAAAATAATAATATTATATACAAATATATACATACATATATATATAAAGTACTAATTAAAAAGTTACATGAAATATATCAATGCATCTTTAATAATTAATTTTTCACTTATTACCTTCCAGATGGCGAATTTATTTTCAAATTTGTTTAATTAGATCTTTGAAGATTTTTGGCTATGCATAATTATTCGACTATTAATATTTAATAACGATTTCATATAAGTAATATATGATAAGTCGTAGCACAATGTCAAGTGTAATAATAGGAATTATTACGGTATGAGATAGTTAATTCAACAGCAAACCTAGTGATACGCTAGATTAATTGTTAGTGTTTATCTATTATGTTTCTTATGAATGTCATTGAACGCTTATATTTACGAATTTTATAAACGATCGTAGATTTAATAAAATATACAGGAATAAGTTTAAAAAGTGTCATAAGAATGCTACAATTGTCACGTAGGCACTGGAAGCATGCATTTACATAATATGAAGTATCTCCGAGTATGTAAATAAAAAGACAAGAAACCAATTTTAACCGAAAATTCAAAAAAAATTCCCTACGAAAGATTTTAATATACCTTTCTTTAATATATCAAATGAAATAAATTATTTATATAGCATAATTTGTATGTAATTATTTATATGTATAATAAAGAAAAAAAATTCCATAATCAAAAATATAAAACAAAACTAAATTATTGTGATAACTAAACATTATAATATAAGCATTATCTCGCACTTGATGAATATTATAGCCTTAAATGTGGATAATCTACCAAGATCGAGAATCGTCGTCTCTTACTTTTACAAAATGAAGAAGAGACTTTCGTGACATATTTCCAGTATCGCTGATTGGCACTCCTCACTACATTTTCCAGACAATTCGAACACCTGTACTGTTAAGCGACGTACAAAAAGCTACGCGGTAACTCCAAAAGAAAAAGCATTGCCGACATGACTTCAATTCTTTGAGGTTTTTAGTACAATTGAGATGATTCTTTCTCTTGTCGAACGCTTTTCTCGTAAACAGTTTGTACAAAACTTTTTTACTAAATATCCAATCAATAACTCCCCCCCCATTTATTTGTATTACATTAACTTAAAAAATAAACCTACTAAAAGCTTTGTTTTTTGGTTTTTATTAAATATTTATGAAAACACCGATAAATTAGTAGGATTAAAAAATTTTACTTACAAATATTAGATACCTTACCATTATAATATAAATTATCCGTAAACAAGCTGAATTCAAGAATAAAATGATACGAAATTTATTGTTGATATTGAATAAAAAATTAAAAAACATTTCAATAAATGTCATAAAAAGCATATTACATTATTAACAATTCAATTGTTAATAATATAAGTAATTCAAGGATAAATAATCTTTTTTTTTTATATTAGTTTCGCCCCTCTTGATTTTCAGTATTTTTGCAATATCGTAACATTTGTGTTCATCTTTTCATTATTCCTTTAAATGCATTTACATTGCCGCCATTATTAGTTCACTATGAACATTGACTTTGAGTATGATTTGTTTTTTCATGCAAACATGATATCGGATGTAGCTACTTCTCGATTACTTCTCGATTTTTGCAATGAATTTCGGTTCGTTCGTATTCTATCGCCACCTAACATGAATACGTTACGTGTGTACTGCAAGGAAATATTCCGTTTCGGGAATGTTTCACTAAAGTATGTCATTTGCATTTAAAGTAAATTGAAAATAAAAGAGCTGTATTGTTGGAAAGAAAAAATTTTCGTTTACAATTTCGTTAACTTTGCCTCGGTGAAATAATAATTTATTACATTCATCGTGACGAATTTTTAGCCAAACGTCACAAGCTTCTAATAATTAAATATTTGTTAAGTAAAAAACAATTATAACTTTTATTAATGAAGAAAAAAATATGAAAGAATGTAGAGGAGCAAAATAACATTTAACAAAGTATTATTAGGTTTAAACGTTGTCGCTTTACATAAATGATTAAGTGCTGTTAAAACATAAACGATAAGTATCCAATTTTATATTTGTATTTGAATATTTGAATATATTTGAATCAAAATTCAAGAGTCTAGTGTCGAACTAAGATTATTATAATTACCACGTAATTTTTGCAGTTCATGTTGATGTATAATATATACTTATGACAATACTCATGTAAATTTACTTTATAAATTTTTTTTTCATGTGCATTTGACAACATAAAACTTAAAAATGTAATTAAAAAACAAGTATCCCTCGTGAGAATCTTAGTCAAGTTAGGAAAATAACTCTCATGTTTTTTTTAAATTAAAGTAATCGCGAATGGCCATGTCAAATGAGTAAAGTCTCTGTACTTGTAACTGTTGCAAGGGAACGTAAAATTTCCACGAGTAGACAATCGAGCGGCGGGTAAGGGGCAGGCCACGTTATTTGCAGAGAGTGCTCTTGGAAATTATCCAAGAGCCGAACCTAATACCTATAATATTAATATGACAATGCCTCTATTGCGTCATGGAAGTCACAGATACGTTAGATATCTTGGCTGAAATCATTTGGATTAGCCTTGTATTATAGCTCCGCTGGCAAAGGTACACATTTTTCTGTCAACAGCCAACCCTCGTTTATAATATTTAAAATTTTAACGTTTACTTTACCTCTAGAAATAATGTTAATTATTGTTGGAGTAAAATTTACACGGTTCCATTGACACTTTGTCTGTTTGGCTTAATTCTTTTCTACTTTTCCTTCGAGTCGAACAAATTATTAAGGTATAATTTTTTGTAATACCGCGTTTACGAAATACTAAAGCTTAAATTTCAATGTAAAAGCTAATTTAATAAGCGAATTACTTGAAATATGCATTATTCTACTTTTATGAAATTTATGGGATCGGGTTGTAAGATGCTTTTATTATAAAGGATACAAAGCTTTGAACTTGAGACGCCGAGGAAACCTGATTAATGGCACTGCTTTTACGGCACGTATTTGTAAAATTTATGTTCTTTATTGAAAAGTTCGCCTTTCCCCTGGATGATAAGAAGCATTTGTAAGGGAAGGGAATGATATATATATATATATATATAAAGGGTTGTTATAATCTCCAGGCCGGAGTGCTTTCAGCGGTGGCTCGATTCGCGCTCTCGAGAGCGCAAAAAAAGTTAGGCATTGAAAGCGTGCAGGAGAGTAAATGAAGGAAGCAGCGTGCGATCGTGAATTTGATCGACATCTCGTTAATTATTAACCCGATAATAAATGGAATAACGGTTCATTTATTCAAACATCCTACTCGTGAATTATTGCGCGCTAGATGCCAAATGATGATCGAGGCTACTTTCGATCCACTGGATTCCTCGGTATATGCTACCTAATCCAGCCTTTTTCCATCCGGAATTCTGAATGACACTTACTGTTATTCATATTTTTATAAGCTCAAATTAGTATAATAGCCACATATTCCTTACAAATTACGATCCTAAGGAAGGAATTATTAAAATAAATTACATTTCTTTATATGTGATATTTTAATAAGATTTTGATCTGAAACTTGACCTTTTGCAAGTCACAATTGTTCGATTGGTTATTCGAAAAATTCGCCCCACTTCATTATAATTTTCATCTATGATCAAGTAACGATTCAATTACAGAATCCATAAAAATAATAATATTATTTCTATTAATACATTTTAACTAAATGTTGTAAATATTAATTTTAATGGATTTATGACTCATTATTTTAAGTATGTGATTACATAAACAACATAATAATGAAACTATTTATAATTTTGTTTATTTCATACGTAAATATAATTATGCTTTACAAAACACACTATTTCAACAATAATATAACAAGACTAGTTCAAATATATTCACGAATATTGAGGAAAATGTAATTCGTACTCTTCCATCCGTGTTGATTCCCCTCTTCTCACGTTCGCTTCCACTCCCTCTCTTCTATATTTCTTTTTTCTTCTACATTTCAAACAATATTGATTACTTTTACTCTTTTAATTTATTTGATACAAATTTATAACTTTTTTACTCGGTCATCGCTGTACCAATGCTTAAACAACGTCCAGTAGGACATTAATACGGTCGAGAGAAGCATTAGGCTATGCCTCTAACACTGTCAATCAAAGAATCAAAAGGTCGAAATAAAATTCGGTAACGCGTGTTAAATAGATTTTCTTTGAAGCAGCTTTAGCTTGAACTGGAGTATTAAAAGAAAAGATAGGAAAAAAGAAAAATAAGTTAAATAATAAAGTAAAACTAGTTGGAAATAATATTTTCAATTAAATTGAATTAAATCCAGCATTGTTACATTTATTTGAAGAATACAATTTATTAAAATTTAACTTAAAATGTCTTAACGATAACAATACAAATTACCATTCTTTATTACTTATCGTATCAATATGGTATTGAGTTCACCTAAAACTCTAATAATCCGTTGTTATATAATAAAAATTGAGATACAAACATAGTTCCTTCTATTTTACAAATAGGTATACACAAAATATAGTATTTATATACATTTAGTAAATTACCTTCGAAAATGCTAATGAAACTTTAAAAATTCGAATATTACTATTTTATTGAAAAGATGATCATGGAAAAAATTCTTTTACTATATTATCTTCCTTTCATTTAAATAGGTTTTACTAAAGCCTCCTCTTAAAATCAATCCCTGATATCTAGATCTGATAATTATCTTATCACTACTGTCGATAATAATGCGATTAATCAGAAAACAGCAAAAATTGACCTCTCATCGTAACTTTAAATGCGAGACAGAGATTTATTGATCTTCTTAGTCCATTAATTGGACGAAATCTTGGTTTGCACTTTTCTGAAAAATTTCTCTCTTAGCGCTGGAATTAAAAAGTAAGAAAGTTAAAAGAACTCTGGCTTTCGAGTGACTCACTTGAAATATGTATTATCGAGTCTTGGAATGATAATATAATATAATCATACGTTTAATGGTTCGATGCATAATAATGTAATTTTTATAATTGATAGAAGCTTCCAAGTTCATCAATTGCAATTCGTACAAAATAATGACTTTAAAATATCATTATAAAGTACTTAAGTGCCATATTGTCGATAATAAAAAAATTTTCATTTTACTTTCATTGTCGCATTTCACGCTGATATATTAAGTATCCGTGATTTTCAATTATTTCATTTCATGTCTTGGATCATTTTCGTCAAAAATTTGTTGTACAGTTGCTCCAATGCTTGTATTTAAATATAGATATTGGATTAATTGTAGCGATTAAATATAACTATTCACATATATGGAGCAGATCGAATGGAGGAATTAGAGTTATATTTAGAAAATCTTATTGAGTTCTGAAATAACAGTATATTAGTAAGAGGAGAGTAGAATTATAGGAACATATATCCTTCAAGGATTCTTTCATAGACATATATATACATGTATGTACGTACGTACGTATGTATGTATGTATGTATTTATGTACGTATATATATATATATATATATATTATCCCTGAGCGAGTTTCGGGCGCAACTTTCTCACAGTCCACACAATCTCGCCATAATGCACAATAAAGAGCAGAAGAATAGGAGAATATAGTAATAGGGCAGACAGTTCGTCCAAGAAATTTTATGTTCTCTTTGAAATGTACTTCTACTACTTCTTCGCTTTCTTCTTTTCGCTCTTCTTCCATCTCATTTTAAGCTGCTCTCATCCGGCATTAAAGGATAAACGAAGTAAATATCTTAGCCCCGGAAGGACGTGTATGTGCAGGAGTAGGTATTCCTTGCCGAGGAAAGCCAATGGAGGCAGTCATCGACTTTGAAGAAAACGCGAAAATATTCATTAAGTAAAATGGCAGATGAACTTGGAAACACGGTCCCAGAAAAATCTTCTTTCAACCGGAGATTTATTTATCTTCAAGACATTTTCTTAAATCCGATAATCGAATCCTCGAGCCTTTGCGATAGCGCAAAAATATTATACCTTTCGTTTGCTATTTTGCCTCGAGAATCATTCGACGCGTTACTACTCTTCGGCAAGAATTTTATGAATTACGGATTAAAGGATTGATTGTTGTACAGTCTATAGTTACTAAAATTTAGATCAACTGCAATACTTAATTTAAAATTACAAAAAAAAATAAAATTGAATTTAGATTAAAACATTAGAATGAATACAACGATGTTACGATGTTGCATTACTTAATGACATAAGTTTACATTATCTAAACTAAATGTGAATTATACTGTATAAATTAATTATAAATAATCAAAGACGTAGCTAACTTATATATTTTTATTATCTAATTTAAGTGATGTTTAACTTTGTATATTCTACTCTACTTGTTAACTTCGGTTCCAATTGACACCGATACGAGTATATGTTGATGCAATTTCATTAGACAACTATTCTTATCAATTTCCAGTTCACTAAATATATTAAAGTTTGAAACAAGCTAATTCGAGCAAATGCAAATACGATACGAAATAAGAAAGAAAGAAGTAATAATCTAAAAATTAAAAAGTCTTTATATGTACAATTTCTCTCTCTCTCTCTCTCTCTCTCTCTCTCTCTCTCTCTCTCTCTCTCGTTATATTCTCTGGAATGATTTATTTATTTTTAATCTAGTAATATTTAACCTTTTAATTATAAAGACTTCGGCAATTACAGATTATTATGATAGTTAGATTATAATTCTGTAATAATTTTATATTCTACTATTTATCAGTTGCGATTGACTAAGTTTACGTAAACTAAATTTTAAGTAAGAAACTGCTCAATATTTCATTTCTCATGCATTGATTATTATATTTAATTCCATTTCAATGTTAAATTCTTATATGAAATTCAAAGTAATTTTATTTAGTTCATTTAAAATTTGATTTATTTTTTATTTCATTTCATTTAATTTATATATAAAACTTCTGCCTCTTGATTAATGTACTTAACAGAAAATCAAATTTTTTGTACATAAATAATATGTCAATTGTCGTATAGATATGAATGGTTTTGTACTAAGTAATGTATATGATACAGACGTTCTTAAATATTTAATCATCATTTTATTTCATTTCTTTAATCTTATATTAAATTCAAATTATAACGAATAAATGAATTACAATATTTTTATTCTAATTATATGTTCGCGTTAATTTTTATTAATATGAACAAGATTGTACATACTAATAGAACATAAAACCTGTAATATTTAAGCAATACAAAGAATTCAATAGATTGTACATGAGTCGTAATATAATGTATGATTACGTAAAAAAATCCCCGAAGAGTTACGTGACTTTGTCTTATTTTTCTTATCAATTTTCGGGAGACCTTAAAAGATTGCAAAACCATTCGTCAAGCCTTAGGAAGAAATATGTTACGTAAATAGAAGAGAAAAAATATCTATACAACAAATGTGAAAGACATATAATAAATTATATTCAATGAGATTAATGACAATTTAATAATACAAATTTAAAAAAGTTATGTAATTATACAAAACTAAGTTATTTATATTCATAAAAATATAAATTTTTTTTTATAAACAAACTCAATTTCTATTAATTTATTATTTTTAGTATAGATATATTCAACTTTTAATCAATTTTCTAAATTAACTGGGGTTTTAGTAAATATTTTTAAATAAATAAATTTCTTCAATAGTTAGTATTATAGTAAAAAAAAAAGTCTCAATATAACATATTTCAAGTGCTGCTAAAATTTATTGAACGTTTCCTTACATTTTATAATAATTATGAATTCTGCAGCTTGTAAACGTTTTAAGTAGACTTTAGGAAAGCATTATGAAAATGTCAAAAAATGTCAGAAAATGTCAGAAAATATTACTTCAAGCTGATAATTTAATTTCTAACTAGATCGGAGCATCGGAATGGCTTCTATTTATTATTAGAAAAAAACAACTGCTCTTAGCCGTATTTAATCAATGAATCATCATTTAAGCAATAAATTTTTTAATGATGCATAAAAATGCATAAGTGTTACGTAAAAGATAGAGGAACGAGGAAGGTGCCTGGCAAAATAAACGAATATCATGTAAAAGAGAATACGTGATGTGATTGCGCGCGCTCGTCCATACACATATATAAAACTTGCGTGGTGTTTATTGCCGGCAAGTTGCCAGACGGTCCGGAAGGTCTGCTAGAATCTTGAGAGTCTAGACTAATTACCTACATACCATTCGCTGACTCGGCTTCCTATGGACTGCTAGACGTTGGCGCAGCAACTATGATGCATTCGTTACCCTTCCCTTCTCAACCCTTTCCCTCTGACTACCTGTCTCGCTCTCACTCTCTCTTCCTCTCTCCCTCTCTCCCTCTCTCCCTCTCTACCTTATATGTCTATCTATCTATTTATCTATCTGTCCATCTAACTATCTAGCTATCTGTTTATCTACCTTTGCGCTTCCTCTTTCTTCGCAGTTAAGCTTTCCCAGGGGGAGCGAGAGGTGCAGCGGGTTGGAGGGGGGGGGATTAAGGTCACAATGCTGCTTGAGTGCGAGCAGCATTGATGTAAAGGAGTACGGTGATTCTTGTATCTATCGATGACTGGTGCGTCAGGCACCGAATGATCAAGTTTTCGCCTCCGGATTTATTAACTCCTGCTTTTTCTTTTGCGAATTCTTCTTCGAGATCTGTGACGTGCCCGACTTTTTTTCCGAGCAGGTCACTTCGTAAAAATACAAGTACCGCTGCTCGTTAAAAAGCAAGGAACCCCGATTACATCCATCAGCAGTTGTTACTCTCTTAATTTAAGTGAACGAACCGCACCCCCTCGTTTCTTTCCTACGAATTTTAACGGTATTGATTAGCTATTCGTTAGAGCGAAAGTAGTGGTTACGTAATATTATTACTCCATTGTAAAAATTTATTTCGTCTCGCGAACGACTTCCCACTATTAACGAATGTAATTCTCTTTTATTTACTAGAATTTAATCTACAAAACAATAAAATATTTTACAGTCAGAGAAGGCTCTACAAGAACTACAACTTTGTAGATCCAGACAATTCAATCAAAACCATACCTTTGTGGCCTTCCCCAATAACCATTCGTAGCTTCTCTTGAATGTGCAAATTTCATTAAAAAAATTAATGACTCCTTTTTTTACAAGATATAATTTTATTAAAGGAATCCTACATTTTTGCTTTTGTATTTTCTTTTTGTAATACAATATGGAACGAAGTAATTTCTGTATTTAAAAATAAATTCTTTCGGTACATTGATATAACCATATAAGCTTGTATAGAAACTAGAAATGTACATAATCGAAATTGTATGTTCAAAATCCACGATTTGAAAACTCTGTCTAAATCTTATATTTATTAAGGACTTAGTCTTACACATTAGTCATATGAATATATTACATAATATATTTTATATTTAAATAAAATTCTTTGAATTACAATTTATGAAATAAAAAATAGAGGTTTCATTCTAGTGCCAATGAATTAGAATAGCTGGAAAAATAAAATATATTTTATATTATAAATAGTTTATGCTAATAATTTCTTTTAAAGAGAATTGCAAGTACGTTTAGAAAAATATTTTCTTATAATATCTATGAAATAGAATTCATAAGTTTCTTATATCTTTCGAAATGTCAAGTTCGGACGTGACATGAAAATAATATATAGTAGAATATTTACAATAAACGATTAATCAAAATGAATGATTTATACGCTTAACATAATTCAGCATTTTGCATTGTTGAAAAAAAATATGACTCTTAGAATTTCCTTAACCGAAAATAGTTTTCACGTTTGTATTGTAAAACCAAAGAGTTTGCTTGTCAAATGATAATTAATGTCTTCAAATTATGTTACAATGAAAAGGAATATTAATGCACAAGGATTTATTTGCTTTTATTTAATTACGTCTTACCTTTTTTTTTTTAATATATTGTTGTACAGTTATAACTGTATATATTCTTCTATCTATGACATTGATGTGAGCTTTTTGTTACAAGTTACAAGACGATCTTCGTTGATTCGATAAAAAAAGAAAGACATCTTATTGTTTGTAATATATTCCCGTCTGAATTCTTTCATATCTCAGTTATTTATTATAAAAATCTTATGTATAAATGGATTATAAACTTATAGAACGTAAACTGCTCTGCATCTCGATGGAAAAGCGTTTAAGCATTTGGAAGTACTTAGAGGTAAGGCACACAATGAAATTTAAAATAAAGACCAACGCCGCCGTATGGTTGGCAATAAAGCGTAAGCGCATTGGAAGGAAGATGCTTGGACCATAAAAAATAAAAAAGAATAAAAAAGAACCACGCAGTAAAGAAACAATAAAACCTGGCTCTGCGTGGGTAAATAGTAGTTATTTAGAGGGAAATTATTCAGAAAATTGACAAGATGATAAGGAGTACTGGGCGTAATAGTCAATTCGGACGACTAGAGTGAAAAGAGTGCTTGGTCATGCGATTCGTAGAGCTGATATCCCTCTGGAAAGGAGACAATCTCTCGGAGAAAAACGGGAAGTCAGTTGAACAGCTATAAACTTATTTAATGGTGGTAATTAATAATGATGCCAGAAGAAATTGTTAGGTCAGCCGTCGGTATCGCGAGGCTTTTTCTCGCACGTCTAATACTGCAACCGCTGCTTTTATCATGGATCTCGAAATTCTCTAAGTAGAAAGAAAGAGACAGAGAGAACTACACAGAAGTGTGCGTAATACTAAAAAACAGACATAAGTATTTATAATTATTGCATTTAGAATCACAAAATTATTTATATTTCTACAACTCAATGCTCTATTTCAAGTATTAATATCTTTGTAATATTTAAAAAATACTAATTAACTTGATTTTCATAAGAATTTTAAATGTTATAAACATTATATACATCTAGAAAAGTACAATCATTCGAATATCCTCTATAATAATTGTTTCTTAATTTCTAATATATATTAAAAAAAAAAAAAAAAAAAAAAAAGAGGAAAAATTAGCCTAACTATATAATATATACATAAAACGTTATGTATATATTATATTGAAGAAAACTTATAAAGAAATTTATAAAAAAAATTGTTTGTAATTTTTTTACTAAAAAAATCGAATGCTATATTTCCATAAATATTAAAAAATATTAATCTTTTTAAAATTTGAAAAATGTGTATAATTTATAAATTGAATAATGTAGTATTCGAACCAATAAAATAATATTTTTAGAATTTAATCTTTAATAATATGAATTAATATTTTTTTTTTTTAACTAATTCATTCAGATATAAAAATAAAATATTAATAACCGTTATAAAAAATACTGTGTTTATACATTTCAGTTCAGTTCGCATGTATGTCGTTTATATATATTATCTGCCATTACAGCATTTAACAATAATCAATTTCCTCTGTTTAAATTATTTCATATAGATTAATGAAATTATAGTTACATTACGCTCTTCAGTTTAAAAATACTTTCATAACTTTGTATGAAATAAAATTTTACAGGCCTGAACAAAATAATCTTTAATTTAAATATTATTTGAGAAATCACAATTTATATCGAATAAAATAATTTTCTCGGTGAGTTGAGCGCAGAATGTTAAAATACAACAACTTGTTCTTGCAAGTAGTAACAGCACAAGTATAAGTCGATTTATTTATCTTTGAGAGTAATAAATATATAATTTAAACTCATTGGGATAAAATAAGCATCAAATACATAACGTGGTTACTAGTTGTATTCGATTGCTAATAATAAGGTTAGCTATATATAATACGTATATCTGATTGGAATTTTAGTTTAATTACCTTACATTAGGAATGTAATGTTTATAATAGTTTAAATAAAACTACGATAATTTCTTTTAATTTAATATTTTAATGTCTAAATCATAGGTAAAATAAATTAAATTTCTTATTTAAAGTTAATCTGATGTTTCGATAAGTTCAAAATTCGCACATAGTTTTAGATAATTTGGTCTTATGGAATTCATTAATTATAAAGAATAAAGTTTTAATCAAGTGATCTCGACCATAAAATTACGTTCTGACATGACATTAAAGATTGATTGCAATTATCAAATTATATTTCGAAATGTTTCAATTTTCATCCCATCATATTCACACTTAATATGCATTTCCAAAATTTTCACTTATATTTGTGATCATGAAAATCCCTAGCCCTTCCGATAATACATATCATCGATTTCAATTATCTGGGTCATTTGCTGAAATCTGGTAGCTAAAATTACAGACTCCGATAAAACTTTAAATCGAAATATGCTATAGATCTTCTCGGCTTCTAACTTTCATACAAGAATAAGGTTACACTTACCTTATTAATACAAAAGTTATTAATTATTAGGAAAAGATTATCATTAATTGAATTTATTTATGAAACTTATATATCTGATCAATATATCTGCTTCTGATAGCTTAATGAATATAGGCTTTACTATAATATGTTTACTATATATTTAATATATTTACAATACAATGGCTGTGTATACTTGACGTCATTCGCTAATTATAAATAAAATGAAATTTAATATCAGATTCTAATATTCAGCAGGTGATTACCTATATAGTATGTAGTATATACCTATATAGTAGGTAATTACCTATAAAGCTTAAGTTTAAGTTTAAAATTAATCTTTTAATTTTTGCTTAAATTAAAATTGAATTAAAATTATTTGAAAATCCAAATGTAAACGGTGTTTACAGTTACAAAAAAAACAAAAAAAACAGCTGAAACTGTTTCATTAAAATAATTTAAAGAATATATAATTTTATAAAAGAAGCGCACATGCATATATTCTAGAATAGATTTCTACTAATCATGATGATTATGATATAAGAGAACAAGTGCTGCCACTCTTGAAGAACTAATTCCAATAATTGCTCCAACAATAACGAGTTGAAATTTTCCTCATTTTTTATGAATCAAGAGATGATAAGAGCAGGAAAATCTTTGTCACGTTTGATTCCACTGATATCAGATGTCGGTAAGATCGCACGTCCCTCGGTATTTATGTTGGATTAGGTATTTATGCTGGAGATAGAGGCTTTAGGTAGATATGAAGGACCTAGTGAATGCGCAATGGCGACTTTCAATATGTCGAGCAATCCGACGTTATAAAAGAAGCCGGACGAAGGCTCATATCATCGGCACTAACCTCCTTCCTGTCTGTCAATCTCCCCGTCATTAGTTATAATTATCAAGACCGAATGCGATACGCGAGGCACGTACGGGCATTAGAGTTAAGTTACTTCCAAGATGAAGTAGGTGTGGAGTATTGGTTGACGGTAAGCTTTAAAAGCGTCCGAGGCTCGAAATAAGTATTTCAACGTTTCGAATCGAAGAAACGTGAGTTGACATGAATGATCTATTCTATCTGTATATGCCCAACCTTTATCCTCTATTATGCACTGCATAAATATTGTTCTTGTCTTTTGCTTTTATCGATACATAGAAATAATATTACAAATAAAATTGAAATTTCTCCCAACTTTCATCCGATTGAAAACTCTTGTTTATTTCAAGCATACGTATAAATTTAATATAATATTATGAATAACATTTTATACGTAATATTCGTGACTCATTTTGCAATTTTATAGATTAACGCAACAAAGTTTTCACTTTACAAACTTATCGGCTTCGAAATAAAAAATATTGAGAATATCTAGCCATAAACTTTTTTAATTTCCTTAATTCACTTACGCAGAATCTTTTTAAGTACGTGCTTGAGTAATTTTTTACAATATTTTGTAGAAAATTAACAAAATTAAGATTTATTACGATGAATAAATTAATAATCCTATGGATATCGTATTTATTGTAAAATATATACGCTATAACTAAACGTTTACCAAAATCATAATTGTAAGAATAGCACGAAATAGTACGGAAACGTGTGAAAAAATACGACATTAAATAAGATCTGGCTTACATAAGTTTACGTACGATACGAATGAAAAAAGGAAGAAGAGGAAGAAGAAGAAGAAGAAGAAGAAGAAGAAGAAGAAGAAGAAAAAGCAGATTGGTTACATTAAATGCCACCAAGTTAAATTAATTGAAGTTTGCGGTATTTATTATTTGCCTTTAATCGCAGTAAATCCCTCTCATAAATTTGGTTTTCAAAAATTTATTGCCAATCATTAGCATATAATTCACATGAAAGTACATAGAAAAGAAGCAGCTGCGTGTCCGGACGCGCAATTCATTCGCACGAAAGGTTTGAGAACCACCAAACCTTTTGAACTCGTGTGCCCTCCGAGACTCGACGAACGCGCCTGAGCACATGTGTACAGCCTCCAAATCCGGCATCCTTTCCTTCCCTCCCGCCCCCACCACCACCGCCACCCGGCCTCTACTCATGTCTCGCTTTAAGGACTCTAGTTAACCTTTCATCGCGTTTGCACGGCAAGACATTAAACATACACGTGTGCTGCGTGGGTCGCAGACGCGACGTTGTAGAACGGGAAAGATGAACGGGATACTCGAGGAGAGACTTTGACAAAAGTTTTTCTTATTTAAGATAATGATGAAGTACCCATTTATCGGTAGAATGCCTATTTAACTTTAATTACATAGCAATTTTCAATAAAATCTCTTTAACAATCGTTCTTCCGTAAATGTCTGATGATTTTAACGTTAACTTTCTTCGAGTTAAAATTAAACTATTAATCATAAAAGATATATCGACATAAAAATCGTTTGTACGAATAAAATATTTTCATATTATTTATCTACGCATTTGCCCATCTACTTTGCCTAAGTTATTTTTACAAAAATGCCAACAATTAAGTATTACTGAGCGAAAGTCTCTCTGCTTTCGAAAAGTACTTAATGTAAGTGTATTTTTAACCCCGCGACACAATTAGTTATAAGAAATAAAATACTGGCAACGGCAGGTGTATACGTATAAAGCCTCGTAAAATGGCTCGCTTTGTAATTGACAACGCTCTGTATCATGGGACAAGTTAAAAGTAATTACAAAAAGATATAATTAGATGAGCTACTGCTGTCCGAATCTCAGAACTGAAGACATACAAGCAGCAAGCAGCCTTCTGTGCGCATAAATAATTTATCGTTTTTCATTACGAAAGGAGAAACGTTGCTTTGTCAAGCCGTGCAAGGGGTTAATTGGCCTTTATGGAGAGCCTGTGAGAAAAATTGCTTTGCGGCTCCATTGAATATCGGCCGGAGGTCAATTGTTCGGTCGGTTCATCTGTTTACTAGTCTTCAAAGAAAAAAAAGCTCTTTAAAAAGACCATCATGGATTTTAACTGGATACAGATCACAAATACTTATGGAAATATTAACGGTAATGAAAGAGGACTTGTTACCGTTATACCAGTTCTTAGATGCAATAGTTTTTCCCTGATGCGTAATGATGAGAGCTCTAGAAGCAAATATTTTCTAGAATAGGAAATTTCTTTGTATAGAAACGGATGAATTCCAACTCTAATGATCGCCTTATACGAAAATATGTTGTCCCGCTGCAGGTAAGAAGCAATTATGATGAAATATTAAATTAAATTATTTTTATAAACAGCCTTGACAACTTAATTGTTGGCTTAATTTTTATTGCCCATTGAATTTAACATTCATTTACACGTTGTTTTTTTTTTATACGTCAATTTGTTTCAACTATACAATCGTTCCAATTTTAAGTAAAGAAGAAAGAAAATATTGAAATTATGATGAATTTCAAAGGCTCATAATAAATACTAATTTATTACTACTAAAAGTATTACAGAAACTTTATACATTTACTTTCGGAAGCTTTATAATTACTTGCTTAATAACTGCATTTATAATAAATTATACAGATTATCTTTCTGGCACTGAATCGTTGAATAATTAAAATTTAAAAATAGAAAATTTTAAACTTAAGAAAGATAAAAATTAAAAGGAACGATATTCTTACATTTACATTTTAAACATTAACATTACTTTAAAGGTCGTCTTAAAATTTCTTTTACAAATCAAATTTTAATTAAATTAGTAGGAACTATTATTTAATAATTTGTAAAATAAAATCATCTGCATGGAAAAATTAATATTCCAACGACTAATATATAAATTAAAAATATGTGCAAATAATAAAAAGGAATAATCTAAGGAATGTCTGCCGATTTATGCTAAGCTAACACAGACATTATGTGCTAATAAAAATCAAGCTTAGTTCAGATAAATATACCAAAAAATCTACAAGGTATTCTTAAATTATAATAGATGCTTATAGGCTCAATATATTGCGCATAAACTTGTTGAGCGAGTCCATATCACAGTTTCGCAGCGCGTCATCGGATTACGACTACGAGGAGTAGAGCATTTTAGATAAGAAGGGTAACTGCGGATATACAAATAAACAGTCACGGACTGCCCATAGCGACTAGGCGTAGGTGTGATGAATCTATACTGGCATCCTCAACTAATCTAGATATACAATACACGTACGATCATGAATTTCTCACGAGTAATATATTTCGAAGATAAGACCGCGATTTTCTTATTCGTGAAAAAATAATCCAGTTCAAAGAAACGATCGGATCGGCGAATAAGAATAAATACGTCAAGTGACATGTTCCATTGGATATAAATAATATTGACTCGGTCAATTGTTAGTAATTGAAAACATAGTAATTTTACGTTTTTTTTTTGTTAAATATGACGTAAAAAAAATAACGAAAACTGTACGTCACATAGCAGATCCTGAAATCATGCGATTAACCAGAAGTATTTTAATTAAGTATATGTGTATTATTAAGCAATCCTTTAATTAAAGCTAGATTTAAAAAGGAATAATTATGTTAGTGCAGTTAAGCTTTATATCAAACTGTCGCATTCGTAATTAAGAAGATAAAGAATATTATTCATTGCTAACCTTTATAAATTTCATGAGTAAGCTGTTGTGCTTGTGAAAATTGTACAGCTACAATGAAAGAAAAATCGTCACTATAAACTCAATTATTATTGTAATTATAATGAACTGTCAAATTACTAAATTTATTTAGTATTCTTTAATAATAATATCTATATGTAGATAAAAGAAATGTATTAATATGTATTTCACTGCGATAAATAGTTCATATCATAATTGTTTATTACAGTAATTATTAATCGTACAATACAAGAAGGGTATACAGATATCGAATATTTTAGTAATTTATAATGGTATAAAATAACGAAGGTAAGTGTATGGGTGAACTCGTTAATGATAAAGCAACGGTGAAGTACAGGAATATAATAACTTATATGAACCATTTAAAAGCTACGAAAAATCGAAATCAAATATTGTCTTATAAATTTTGTAATTCAATTTGCTTTTCCAATACGTTCTCAATTCAATATAAAAAGCTTTCAAGCATATTACTGTTAAATAAAACAAATAAAGATGTGTATCAATTTGTAGAATGTATTAATAATTAGTTAGCTTTGCAAGATAGGTAAAAGGAGTAAAACAAAATAATAACATGCTACGAAAATAGCATATGACGCTGCGGGCTGACGTCGTGGGGTGTCGAGCTCGTTGGCGACATATGGATATCAAAGGGCAAACGGTGAAACCAAGTTTTATTGATTTACGACGGATGCTACCCAGTTCGAAGGCAATTTTACCACATCGACACCTACGGCGAATAATATTCAGAAATATGCTAGAACCTCGGCTCAGACTTCCTCAGACAGATGAATTTCCCAGCAACTTTTTCTAATTCTATTGTATTATTATTGATGTAATTTTTAGTATTCATATTATTATTCTGTAATTAAATTAGTAGCCGAGCTTTTTTCAGCTTCCCTTTTAACTTTTGAGTATAGGTGATTATAAAGTGATCACGATCCTTGTCATTTTATGCAATACGAAGTAAAATGGCAAGTTTATGAGGAAATCAAGAGCTTGGAAAATGTATTTTCTATATTATAACCTGTAATGCATTACAATAACAAAGAAGAATACAAGAGAAGAGTAGAAGGTGCAACCAGACAGTAAGTATTATTATTATTTATTATTTATTATTTATTATTTATTATTTATTTTTTATTATTTATTATTTATTATTTATTATTTATTATTTATTATTTATTATTTATTATTTATTATTTATTATTTATTATTTATTATTTATTATTTATTATAATGTGAGTAATGATAATAAATAACAACAACGAAAAAAATAAATAATAATGATGGTAGCGATGATTCGAATGATAATGACGGAAAGAAAATTTTATAAAGATTATTATTATTATTGTTGTTGTTGTTGTTGTTGTTGTTATTTTTGTCGGAAAATTAGTCGGTAAAATTGCGTTCGAAATATAAAATCATTAAAGACAAGAGAAAACGTATTATTTATTTGAATATTAAAAATTACATTACTAGTAGTATGTAATTGTGTAATTGTGTATGCTATTTGCTATTTTCATAAAAAATAGTGTAAATGATAGTACACGAGCGCGCGATTGAAATAGAACAAGTGACGTAACGTAACGTACCTTATCGTGCGAACCTTTGCTGAAATGAAAGAAAATAAAGAGAACGCACGCGTAAACGAGAAACAGTAGGTCTACAATGAAACTCTATCATCGTAAAGTCCATGACAATGAAGATTTAGTGAAGATTTAGTAAGAGGGCTGACAACCGGAAAATACAAGTATTCTTCTTGTGGGCGCAAAGAAATAAACTACTACTATCAAGAAAGAAGTTAATAAAGTTTCTGGTTTACAAAATTTTTTGTTTTCTTTGTCCATTCGGTCCTTGCCTATGGGTATGAGTCAGGAGTCAAGCGCGATTGAAGCGACGAAGGTCTTAAAGGTACAAGCGCATCCGTACATCTATATACCACAGCTTTCCGTATGCTCGGTGATATTTATCGTTAGAAATTCTGCCTCGTATTAAAATAACAATAAAGATTATACGGGCCTCAGCTGAATGAAACCTGTCGGAAATTGGAAAATCATAACGAACTACAATACACAATTGGGTTAATCTCTCATTGCATGGCTGGCAACTAATGAAGGAGGGAATGAAAAGCGAGAGGTAGGGGGGAGTCGATTCGTCAGTGTCGCTTTCATTTTGTCGCCTCGAAGCTTGTTGTTGTATTGTTCGTAGCGGTGTTTAAGCCCTGTGCGCGATAGCTCCTCTCGATTCGATTCCTCGTCTCTCTGAATTCACTGAAGCTTAATGGCTGGCCTGCTGCGTCGCGTCCCCGTCATGTTCAGATGCGGAATACAGTCCCGTGCGTCAGCGCCATCTACGATCGCGAATAACTGACTACTGCCGATAAACTTCATTAGCGTCATAAACGCGTCCGCCCGCCTACCCGCCCGACGGATTATTCACTCCTTCGATATATGCGTTCGTATTTCGAGGAATTAAGAACATTTGCCTTTTCATTACGATTTTCACTACGTCAATTACTTACTCGCTACTTCGTCCTACTATATTTACTTTCTCATTTTTACATACCTCCTGCCTCGAGCGCAGGCTTCTTTATTTACATCGAACTTACCCCAGTGCTAATTTATAAGGATATATATACATACTCCACTCTGTTTTTTTTGTTTTTTTTTTTATAAAAAAATATTACAGCGAGGGTTAGATATTTTGCATTTAAGAAAAATTATCATTTAAATAATATACTGTTTTACTGTTTTATTGTTAAACAAGCCAGGCTATTATAAGAATTACAGTTTAGCTATTTTATTTTCATTAATTAAAGAGATAGGATTTATTCGATACAAGATTTGTTATGAATTAATGAGATGTGAATCATAAAATTTGTTTCGTAAATGCTATTATCGATCAGTTACTGTTCGTAAGTATCAAGTTATAATATTATGTATAACGTCGTTATACGTATGTGTAAGTCAAACTTTTATATTCCGGAAGTTAAAGATTTTTATTTTACTTAATAACCGTAACCAGTTATTGAGTATAAATACATCATTGCAAGTGATATTCAAAGTATATATTTGGATATTTAGTAACAATAAATTCGATAAGGATTAGCTTGTATTAAATTTTAGGAAGAATTAAAAACAAAATTTATTTCGGCCTAAGTATTTTACGTCAGCGATTGTCACAAGAATAAAAGCTTTACCGCGGGCAGTCTTCGTCCCAGTCAGCCTCATCCTCTCAAAGCAAACAGGTTCTGATGGCTGCCGACCATTGGAGAAAACAAACTAGAGATGAAATGATAAAAAGAATAAGAGGAAGGACGAAATACAAAAGGACGGTCGAAGCTGCGAGAGGCGTTGGTGAGTGTCTCGTACGAAACTTGGCCGTCGCA
This sequence comes from Ceratosolen fusciceps, assembly GCA_018883505.1. Classification (NCBI taxonomy): domain Eukaryota; kingdom Metazoa; phylum Arthropoda; class Insecta; order Hymenoptera; family Agaonidae; genus Ceratosolen; species Ceratosolen fusciceps. The sequence goes on along the minus strand of RCIC01000002.1, from coordinate 18,105,781 downwards.
CGGCAATGAAATTAAAGGGAACAAAAAGCGCGAAAGGGAGAACGGGGGGGAGACCGAGCGGGAAAGAGAGAGAGAGAGAGAGAGAGAGAGAGAGAGAGAGAGAGAGAGAGAGAGAGAGAGAGAGAGAGAGAGAGAGAGAGAGAGAGAGCAGAGACCAACGCTTAGAATAAGAAAAGAAACTCGAATACGTACGAGCTAACTAGAAAAGAATTCACCGCAGGAGAGACCCGCATGCACTTTTCTTCCACTTCTTTGTCGCGCGCACGAGGAAAAGCATCTCGTTAGTAGTCTTCCACACAACTCACTTGCTTTTAACATTGTTCGTATGCGCATATATATGCACAAGCCTGTTTTTCTCCCTTTTTACATGGATTTTACTTTTAAATGCTTATGACTTACATCTAAAACACAAGCAAAATTAACTTGAGTACAAGTTCTTGAGAACTCTTGACGTATCGACATTTATTAATAAATAATTAAGCTAACATTCTATTATTATGTAAACATTAAACGTATGTATTGTTGTTTTGAAATGGGCTTCTCTTTTGCTCAACTATATTTTTACAGCGATTACAAAATTGTGAACAATATTTCACGAACAATGCTTTTTTAAAATAGCTTCGTAATACAAAAATCTAGGTTACATGAAAATTACATTTTCTTATAACGTCATGTATTTTTTAATAAAATAAAAAAATTTATCTGTTATACATTGAGTGGAAGAAAATAACTTTTATATGCATTTGTTTTCCGAATAATAATTTTAGGTAATACAATTAGTATAATTCTTTGACTTTTACTAAGAATACGTTATACATGTTTGATCTATATATATTAGTAATAAGTAAATATTAAATGGCTGTCATTTCTGTGAATTTCACCGAATGAATATATAGTTAAATTATTATTATAATATAAATATTTATTATGATAATATTAAATATGTATAGATGTACCTAAAAATAGTAAACATTAGTTTCTGGAATTTTATGATTATAGCATATTTGTGGTTTTAATATTTTCGGAAATTATCAACAATCCTGTTTACAATAGAAAAATTAATTTACAATATGAACTTATTATAATGAGTATTTACTGTATTATACATAGCGTTGCGTATTTATTGCACAAATGAACAGTCTCGCAATAATTACTTTTAATTAAAGAAATAAAAATAAGAAGTAATTCATTGTATACTTTGAATTTTGAAGTTTGAAATATATCTGTTTAATTATCTGTTGATGAAGAAGTTATTATTATGAAATTATTAACATTCTTTAGCTAAACTTGTGCGAATCATTCTATATTGATATAATATTATTGATTACAGGTCTACTTTACTTCAAAATTTAATGGATTTAATAAATGGATTTATGGATTTTACTGGCATTGAAACAACGCCGTAATTAAACAAAAATGTTATAAGGTTACATAATGTATAAAAGCTTCGAAACTAACTAAATGAAAGAATAAAGTTGTAAAGCAAGCTTATAATTAAGAACTGTAACAGTTAAGAAGAGCAAAGTGGTATTTTAAATTTTGAACTGACAACAAAGTTATTTAATATAAATACGCAAGAGGGAATGCAAAATAAGAAGATAAGAAGTAGGAAATGGAGTAGACAAGAGTAGACTCGAGGAGCCAGTCACTAAAGGAGATTTTAACGAGGCCAACATCCCGAGGCTGCCGTCGTACTCCACTCTATACGGGTGGTAACCCCAATAGCTTAACAAAAACAAATCTCCGATCGCTCCAATTATTCGATGATACGATACTTGGATCCTCGCTGTCCGCGATAAGACGCAGTTACGTGTAGTCCCGCTCGCTCGCGGCAAAGCAACTAAATGAACGATCGGCAACTACGAACAATTGTTTTCTCTTAATTAATTGTAATGCTGCATCGTGAACGAGAGGCTTGTTGAATATCGGATATCTCACCGGAGATAAATGAATCCTTTGCTTCAGCCTTTTATAAGACCTTTTATCTTTTGAAACTTATAAATAACAACGTCATTATTGTCTTGGGGCTAATCTTAATATTAGTCCGACGAGTCTGTAAGAAATCGTGTGCGCACCTGGCATTTAAGTATTAATTTTTATTTAAGCAGATTACGTACGAACGTGCCTCCAAACTCCCCCGAAACTGGGACGAAGGTCAATTTTCAAAATCATTTTTTTGAAACTACAAGTAGCTTTGAACTGCATCAGTCTAAACTTGATACGAGAATTTCGTACGATGACATGCATGCAGAAGTGAAACCAAATACAGAAATGATAAAAGTATTTAATAATTTTCAACTTAACGAGAAGTGTATTATATGCTTTATAAAAACTATATAAGCTTCCATAAGGAATTTTCATTTTTCATTTTAATATTGCAAATATTTTCTGAGGCTGCAAAAAGGTCTTTCGAAAGCGCTTTATAAGGCTTATAAAGTCCTTTTCATTATGATATTATTCAAATAATTAATATTGATTTAAATTAAAACAGACGATAAGGTTATGAAAGATATTTCATACATTTTAAGCATTCTAAACAACAATATTTAGGTATAGATTTTAACGAAATAATAATATATACTGCATTAATGCTTATTAATTAATTTTTTAAAAGTTTATATACATTTATTTCTAGCTGGAGTACTAAATAATAATTCTTCATTCATTGTAAGAGAAAAAATTGAAATAAAAAGTATGAAGATTATTTAATGTTTTCCTTATTACAAGCGATTACTTATATATATACATATATATTGTTATCTGAAACCTTTGTAATCAAGATATTATAAAAATATACTGAAATATCAATTGTTGATATGTATATATATAGTTTTACTAATAAATTTCCAAGAAATCAGTATTGTTAAAGTATTTTCTACAGCTTCATAGTATACTAATACATAGACGTACACTTATTCTCCACCCTTCTCCTCCCGCTAATCTGAAGTAAGCTACATTTAGATATGTATATTTATGTTTACGTCTACACTCGTATATACATCAATATATGTATATATTGAAGGCAGCTACACGTTTCATATTCCTATTCATGAAATATCAATAATACAGCAAGGCAGTGGAATAAGAATTATGCAATTCGATTTGTTTTATCGGAATTATAGATTCTTTTAGAATTTTTTTTCTTAAAGTATAGATCTTCAACGATATATACTTTTAATAAATATATTTGTATTCTCTCCTATCTCTACATTTTAATGTAATTGCTTTCTTATATGTTTTTTTTTTTTTTATTACAAATGTATTAAAAATATTTGCAATAGAGATTAGGTGGATTCTTACTGCGATGAATTCTCTATTACGTTCGTTATACAGGCAAATCGACCAGGGAGTTCCTTTGAAATTTATAAGATTCGTAATAAGCAATGCGATTTGTTTCAGTAAGTCAGGCAGGCATTTAGTTAGAGAAATAACTGAAATACGATATTCGATCATTAGCCTGAATTAAAGAATAAAATAATTATTATATATTTATTATTTTCAAGCACCAATGGAAAAATAATATTCATACACGATATATTTTAATAAAAAAAAATTATCTAAATCCGACGAAATTAGTTATTTTACTTCGATGAACATTGTGTTCCAAGGTACATTACTTGGCTAACGTCAGTCATAATTGTGGGAGATACATGTGCTTAAATTAAAAATCTATAGGCGTACTTGTATAATAACATAATTTTCTCTGCTATATATATATATATGTATAGCAGAGAAAATTATGTTATATATATAGGTATTGCACTTATAAAAAAACAAAAAAGCAAGCGCGCGTGTAATATTTTCAAGATTTTACAGTAAACGTGTTTGAGCACATTAATGAAGAATATACCCGTAAATATTCATGAACATGAAAAATGAGAAAGGTAAAGGAAATCTGTTTCTGATTCTTTTAACAACTATACATATTACCAAAAATTTTTTTGCATTATTAGCATATTTAACTAAATTTCTTCCAAAATTTCGGATAAATAAAGCGCAGTAATAGATAAATACGATCATTAAAAAATAATCTAAAATGAAATACGTAGTCATTAGAATTTCTGTATTTTTTATATGTATGAAAAAATTAAATTAAATTAAAGAAAGAAAATGTCAAACGTACAACAGCTTCATACCTAAAAATCTGCATAATTTGTGGTTCCCTCATTAAGAGTTTAAATTCTAGCTTTATTCAAAATTTCTTATTGTTCCGTGGTAATTCAATCTAATCGAGATAAATTAAATTATTAATTTTGAAATATATTATTTAAGTCTTTAATTCAACAGACATTAACTTATATTCTATAAATGTATAATCAGTCTTTGGTATCTATACTTTATGTTATAACTACTTTGGATCGCATTAAATAAATCAACTGATGCTTCCTCGTATGTGCTGAATTAGTCCAAGGAATGGAATACAAATGATATAAGTGCAACGGAGGTAATTCCGGGTAATTCGATTCGGTTGACTGATAGGCGGGTTGGACCGATTGATTGAAAGATTCTGCATTTTGATAAATGGACGATCTCTGCGTGTTTTCCGATGACTCAGTACGAGCGCTCTGTAGTTTTAATATTAAACGAATACATGATAGTTATTTAATCAGAAAAGCTGCATTTTTGACTTTATTTTTCACGAGCATTCAGATGTACTTTATTTATATTATCATTTATTTACGTGTATGAAATTCTGTTCTGCTGAAGTATTCAAATTAATTTCGAATTGGTGCAGGTTTTCTCTAAAAAATCAAAATAAATAATCTTGTTGCTTTTACATAAATAATAAATTTCGATGTTAAACATGATATTTAAATCATACTTGAAATATAATTTATTAATAATTTAAAATTATACCGAATACATTTATTCATTATTCAGCTACTGAATATGATGTATATAATAATTCACTACCAGCATGTGCAGCGGCCATTTCAATACTAATAAATGCTTTTAACTCATTTAATAATTCATTTACTATTGAAAAAAGATACAGTAATTACTGTGATACCCTTTTCAAAAGCTATAATATTTCCTACATTACGTATAAATAATTATATTATAGCCTTACATAAATCTATATTTACAAATTTCAAAAATATACTTTTCACAATATATCTTAGCGTAAATTTAACCACTAGCCATTGTTTAAATAATGCAAATACTTATTAAAAACCAATTACAAACCTCAATTATATGTACTATTTTCTATTTTAGCACTGATTTAAAGAGCATTTGTAAAAAGTATGTAATTATAACGAATATAGAATTAGAAAAAAATTCATTTAATAATAGGAATGTATATAAACAATTATTTATACGTAGTGTTGATATGTTATGGATACTCATAAATAAAAAAACAGAAAAATAAAAAAAGGATCATTGTATAATAATATTAAGTGACTCAACAAATCAATCAGAAAACTTATTATATTAAATAGTAAGAGTGATAAAGGCAGTATGATTAACGAAATTTTTAACCTGACAAGATAAATGTTCGAACGTTACAAATAAGATTTATTTATGATAACCATGAAGCAACAGGGCTCGAGGATTGCCATGTAAACAAACAAAAATGAAATGAGATTTCAGATTATCATGCGAATGTATACAACAGCAGCTTTTAGATAACGCAACAAGACTCAACACATGCTTTCGATTCATGCTTTCGATTCATGCTTTCAATATGTTTACTTTTTCATTCTATACAAGTTTATAAGTAAGATGACGACAAGGTAGCCCGCAAACTACAAAAACATACATATTTATATTTATATATATATATATATATATATGCACGAGGTTTATAGTTTTCTTTGCTTCGAAGAGAATTTCTTTAATTAGCGCTCCGTTTAATGAGTAAAGATTATTAAAAATTTAAATACAAATAAAATCGTTCGATTGGCCATCAATCATACATTTTAATTCAATAGAAATATTCCTTCTGCAAACGGAAAGCTTTTCGGTTTATTTTGATGAAAATACTTATGTGATATGACGAAGATTTTCTAATGCTCTTAGCAGTAAAATAAAAACGTATTTAATAAATGTACTTTCAATCTGAGTTCATATAAATTAAACAGAGTCTTGTAAGGATGTAACGAATGCGAATGAAAATGACATTTGTAAAGTTCTCGTGAAAAAAATTTTTTTCTTTAATACGGGAATAGAAGGAAGTCTACTTATTAGTTATTTAATTAAAAAAAGCAATACCTCCTCGACAAACTTCTTCCGTCGTGATAAAAAAAACTTTCACTTTTTTTTTGCTCAACAAATGAGAAAGCTTTATCCGCTCTCTGTTTCGTGCAACTAACACTTTTTCAGCAAAAAGTTTTCTTTGACTTTGTTTGTATTACTGCTTGTATAGAAAAACTCCTCCTTTTCCCCCATCTATCTATCCATCTTTTTTCAATGCATACATTGCAAATAGTTAGGAAAACCATCAAAACTTTTTAGCGGGAAATAAAAGTTTTGTATTCTGTTACAAGGAAAAAATAGATGCAACAAAAAATAAGTGAAATCGGAGACTAGTTTGTGAGAATGACTAATTTTAATATAGTTTTAACCGTGTAAAAGAACATTCCATACGCATAAATATCATAAAAAAACCAAAAGACTAATAATTACTTCTGTTTGGATGTTTACGTAATTAAATAAATTTAAAAATTTTTTTCATATAATTTAATAGTTCATAACGCCTATGCTAATCCGTCTGTTTCAAATTATAATTTTTATTAATAAAAAGTGTAAAAATACCTTTAAAGGAAATAATGTTTTATTATTGTATTTTCGTTTCTATAAGAATGACAATGAAAATAAAAGAAATATTTTTCCTTGTAAAAATTGTAAAAGTGTCAAAAAATAATTTTTTTTCCATATTTTAGGGAAATAGGAGAATATTTTACGTATTGATAACAACATTCTAATTATATTTATAACAATTTCATTATTTTTATTTATCTTTCAGATCTGCGTTTTAACTTCAACTATTACCTCTATATAGTTTATTTAAAATTATATATATGCCTATCTGTAGAATATAAATTAATTAAAGAAATGGAACAATAAATAGTTATAAAAAATTACCTGAAAATTTTTTATTTTCCACGAAGAAATAAAATGTTAAAAAATTTTATAAATATCTCTGGCAAAAGAGACATTATATAGCATAACTTTAAAAGGCTATAAGAATTCTCGTACTTGACTGCAACTATTATTTCAGATACAAACCTGTAACAAAAGAAAAAATCGAAATTAGATGCTGATGACGGAATAAAATCTATATATTTATCATCATATTAAATAAAATTATCCCAAATCATAAATCGTAAAAATGAAATCCTACTTGTACTATGCAATTAGTAACATTTACAACTATATATATGAAAATGAAATTGATAAATTTTATCATATATGGACGTGATCAATAGTATAATTTAGCAAACATCTATCATTATATAAATAAAATGTTGATATATAATGATCATAATATACCGGATTGTCAACTTCCTATAATATCTGTTCTTATTTCCATTAAAAAAGAAAAAATGTAATAACTTCTAAAATATCATTATTTTTACGGTTTTAATAATTACGAAAAATTGTTAAATATTTGCCGTATAAAATATTTGTTCGATAATTATGCTCTACCGATTATAAATATATGAATCTGTGCTTTTCTATTATTTCTTTAAATTATTTCTTTTAATAATAAATATATAATTTGTACAAATAAAAACAAATAATTTGTAAAAAAGATAGTATTCGTATTATATAATTAATTTTACATGTGAAAGTTATTACAGTCATTAATCTTATGTACTCGAGTGAAGTGTATGGTAATATAATAATTTATTATTTTTATATCAAATTAACTATTCTATTATAACTGCAATTATATCGTAATATTTATAAATAAAAATCAAAAGAATTAAAGAAAAGTTATTTCTTTGATAGTAGCACGAATAATATGCTATCGTTTTTGCTGTACTTTTACCAAAAAAGTTTAATCTGCCATTGAATTTATTATCTATTCATTCCTTGTTAGAAGATAAATAAGTGTAAAATAAATTCACAAGTGAATAGATTTATTAATCAATCTTTTAATTAATTCCGTTATCTATAAAATTGCCAAAACAAAATAGAATTCTACACATATACAAATTTAGATATATAAGTAAATCAATAAACTTAAAAATAAATACGTATGATGAAATGCAATGTTCAATTAATAATTACTGAATGTGTTGATTATAAATTCAATAAGAATTATAACTCTAATGAATAATATAATAAACAGTAAAATTCCAGAGGGTTATAAATAAAATTTAAAACAAAATCGTTGATTCGCTCTCTTTAAAATTTGATAGAAAAATAAATAATACGTCGGTATTGACAACTTTTTTTACTATATTACAGTAAAGTATTAGTATTTAATGGTACTAAATGCTTCCGCGAATACATTCTTTTGATTTGAAAATCTGCTTCTCCCTCATTATCCGCATTAATTTTATGTAATTTTTACTATTATATGTGTTTCTATGTTTTAAAATGACTATTAAAATGTATTATTTATAAACATAATAACATATTTACTAATGTAAAAAATAACTGTCAAATAAAATTTGAAAATAAAATATTTGTAAATAAAAGGTGAAATTTGTATGTAACATTAGATATAAATATATTTCAGTAATAAAATGAAAAAATACGTAAAAAACATTTCATGTGTTTATTTGTTTATCGAAAAATTTAATATAATGTGGAAATACTATTATCTTTTATAATAGTAATATTGAAGAGTATGACGAATGATTTGAAGGCATAATTTGCGTATTCTGTTTATGGAGCATTAGCCTGCAAAATAGAATAAATCTTTAGATCTGAAACAATTCATACATTTCGTGGCTGAAAATCAATAATAAAATCATCGAGACGATCGATACTGATTGTGTCCTCACGACAGCCGAACAATACGAAGACGAAATTTACCATCATTACAAGATTGGCCTTAAGAGATTTCTATATTCTACCTGGTTTCGATTAAATAAAGACTATTGATCAATCGATCAGCGAACAATGAGAAGCGAGAAGCGGACTGACCGCGCTATTGACCTCCTGTTTCTTCCACTTTTTATGCTTACGACCTGACAATGAGTAAACTAATCGTCTTCTCCCATTGCGGAAACGTATAAACTGATGTCAGGTCTGCATTTAATTAACGCTGAAAGATCAAGAGAGTGTCCGTTATGAATATTCGAATGACGAGTGCAGAAAAATCGCTTAAAAATGACTCGGGGCTTTTACACTTTTCTTTTCTTCGAAAATTTCGAATATAATATTTATTTTTGTAATGTAATTGTATAGCTGAATATAATTAAAAATCGCTTATTGCTTGAACTATAAAATAATATAAGCATCTCTATTCAGATATATATATATATATTAATACAGTTAATATATGATTCTCAGTCTACACCGGTACATTTATTTATATTTCTTATGAACTTGATTTCTATCAGATATTATGATTTATGAATCGAGAGTATAATCTTCATGCTTTGCATGTGAGAAGGAGAGAATAACTGGAAAATACAAATTTCGTTAACAGTTTTCCTAAGAATTAAATTACTTTTTAGATTAAAAAAAGAAACCTTTATTATAGCTAAAAAAAAAAAAAAAATAAATAAATAAATACAAAATACTTTTCCAATATACATAAGTAATATACCTATTGCCAATGTTAATAATTTCTTCCGTTTTTATCTGGTATTCTAAATTAATATTAACAGATAGATAATTCAAACTTATATAAATGCATGTTAGAAGCAGTTTTTCTTAGAAAATATAAAACATTAATTGTTTACTCCTTGCCGAGCATTTAAATCTATGGTTTTAATTATTGAAACATGTATAATACATCAATACTGATTCTATTTCAATTCTGAGTAGAGCAGATTTCAGAGAAATTGAAAAGCATAATTTTCTTATAGAACCTAATCATTCTCTATATAAGAAAATTTTAAAAGCAGCTTATAGCATTATGATTATAATTTATTAAACTATAATTTGAGGCTATTATACCATTGAACTTAACGCAGACTAAAGTAGGAAATAAGAATTATTATACTTAAAAGGTACAACAGTGGAGAATTGTATTTATTTCGAGCAGTATTACATTAGTATTAACTATATGAATCAATTAAAAGAACTAACGTCACTCATCTTATAGTATTTTGTGCATTAGTATAAAGAGGCTATAATCTTAACACCATCGATAGTTACGTATTAATAAAATCTAAATAATAAGAGTAGCTAATAGGATTTTTTATTATGATGTTAAATATTATTATTATTATTATTATTATTATTATTATTATTATTATTATTTATGATTATGTGCATTAGCATAAACAGGGTATTATTAGAAAATAATTAAAGCATTAAGGGATACGTCAGTGGGCCGGATCAGGTATTAATAAAGGCTCCTGGAAAGCTACTCCGTTACCAATATAAGTCTTATTAATCAGTCTTTTAATTAATCCTGTTATCTATAAAAGTACATTCACGATTTTTCGTACTTCACTAATCTCTTTCTTTAATTAATCCTTCGTATGGCCTAGACTCGACATTTTTCAATTTGCGACGTTTAATCACTCCACGGCTCGTTTCTCAGTACGAGATAAGACGAATTCCACATAAAACGTTGCACTCGGCGGCAGTTAGGAAGCTCACAAGAGCGCAAGAGCGCAAAAGAAAGACAGGGAGAAAGAAGAAACGTCCGCATGGGTGAAAAGAGGGTGGATGGTGGAGGGATGGGGTTTAGGGGTTGGGTGATGAGGGGAGAGGGAGGGAGGACGTTTCTTTCAAGACGATCGCTGAAGCAGCTGAAAATCGTTTTCTCGAGCTGAAAATCATTCGCGCAGACGTGATAATTCTTTTCCGCAAAGTCGAAGAAAGCGAGAGCATTTTCCCTTTACGTTCCTAATATTTTATTATTATTATTATTATTATTATTATTATGCTTTGGGGCCCATAGTCTTTCCGGTGGCGATCGCTCGCGTCTAACCGGTTCGCGTTACCTTACGATTTTAATACAAGAGACTATACGAGTTCTCCGAGGCACAGGAATATTCATGCGCCGCTTATGTCTTGAGACTCGAGAGAGGGTGGAACGAGCCGCGGATTCACAATTATTTCACTACAGTTATAACAGATATTAGCTTAAAACAGCTGAAGTACAAAATCTTTTGATATCTAGCCATTAATGTCTAATAGTTAATTGGTTGTGTAGACAAGCAATAGCTAGTTCGTCTATTTCTTTCGAGAATATTTTCATTGTTAATAGTAAATATAATGTACCTCGTAAGAACATACTGAACCGAAAAATATACGTAATATACGAAAGCTCATACTAAAGTAAATGGCTATACTTTCTTCTACAAATTGTTTATTTTTCTCTCCATCCAATATAATATACTTTTTTATCCTGTAAGGAGCTTGATCTAAAATTTAATTTGATTTACAGTTTACTGTAAACAATTAATCAACGCCTAAGACGTTGATTAACGTCTGGAGCATTAGTAATGATATAATTACGTGATTTATAATATGTAATACAGGTTTTCGTAAAATTCGTTAAATTAAAACATTTTAAGAAATAATAAGATTATAATAATTAATTACGCATTAGAACTTAGTACAGGAAAGTAAAACAACAATCGAGTAGAATCTTCGACAATGATCTAGGAGTCTTTGAACACGAAACACGAAGTGTGAAACATATTCTACGTTTTTATTACGTTATTACAAGAAATACAGACGTATTTCTTAGTACAAAAACTATTTTTCAAAAGAAAAACAACAATAATAAAACGCTCGTAGATCAGAAAAGTATTATAGAACATATTTCATGTGTTCTCTTGCAGTAAAGATAAAGCTCACGGAACAAAATATAAGAATGGAAATGAAACGAGATTATAAAGCATCCATTTATCTTAAAAACTGAAATTTATTGATTATACAGATTCAAGAGATATTTTTTAAAAACTGTATACTATACTAGGAATTGGCTTCGATAAATTGTTTACCACTTCTATTCTTTCAACGTACTTTGGTATTTATGTTATCAACATTTATTAAAGCGAAATATTTCGTTAACGAAAACTTATAAGAACAAGAATAAGCTTTAATAATTTTTGCATAACAATTATTCATCCTCGTACTTAATAATGCATGGAATCAAGGGATTACTTTTTCATAGATTTACATTTTCTACTCATAAGCTATCACGAGAAAAATACAAATAAAATATTATAAAAAAGTTTGCAACATCGGTTAAAATATATATTTTTATACGATATATTTATTAATGTTATTAAATTTTAAATACTATCGCAAGGTTATTTTAGGAAGGATTTGGCTATATCTGATAATTTAAATTGATTAAGCGGAGGAAAGGAAAAAATTAAGTGCTAATGACTCGTTTAAGAAAATTGAAGCGATTTCAACGAATTCAGTAGAAAATATGATTTACCTTATAAACCAAATTGATTAAATAAACGAGTAAATACGCTGTCGATGAAAAGATCAAATAAAGAGTTTTGTCTGTTAACCAACGTGAACACATATGGCGTCTGGTGACAAAGAAAATAAGATGAAAAGAAAAGATAGAATAAAAAAAAAAAAAGTGGATATCTATGTATTTAGAGATTCAACCTGATTTGTTAGATAATCGAAAGCAATGAATTCCTTTCACATGTAACATTCTGTGCTGATAAATTTGGGTATTTGATGAACGGTGGCTCCGGACATTCCTCCTCCTCCTCTCTCTCTCTCTCTCTCTCTCTCTTTTTCTCTTTGTCTCTCTCACCTGTACCGTACGTACGTACTCCATATGTATCGAACCATAAGAAACGCTGAGTAACCATTTTATAGTTATTGTCGAAGCCAATTTTCTATTCCTCACACTATTCAAAGCCTTTATTGATTAAAAAAGGAGTCATTGATACCTTTAAAATCAATACACATGTCTGTCGGTATGAAATAAATACGGTTTCCGTCTTGCAATTATCTAAATACTACAAATTATATTTTTTATTCATTTCTTACCTCGAATGAATTATGAAATTTTTTTTTTATTTTATTTAAAAATAAAACGTTCTAATAGTCTGTACATGAGTTCTATATTGTACATCAACAAGAACTGGTTTGTAACGAAAATAATCAGATACTTAATTAACTTAACGAAATAAACTAAAATATTATTTTTATTCTATTTCATTTTTTCTTAACGTTTTTTTACTTATTTTTTAATTAAAATATTATTATAAACATTAATCTTTATAATATTCGAGTAAAATTAGTCTCCACTTGTTGTCTTCTTTATTTATGTTGATATTTTCATTATTGCTATGTACTTTTTGAATATGCATTTTAACTGATAAAAAAAGCTTTATTAATCATAGAAAAAAATCTCTAGAATAAAAATCGAAAAATATTCATTCAATCTTCATTAGAATCTTTTATTATTTATTTCCTATATTTTTTATATTCTTCTTAACTTATAGGAAAATATGATTTAAGTAGGCTTCGAAGCGGTTTTTCGATTTTCGAAATTTATATTTAATAAATGAGTTCGATTTAACTTTTTAGAGAAAGATTGTGTCCTTATTTGCTAACAAAATATAAATAATATGTAGGTGCCTTTATTAATCCTATTTTTTTATATACGAAAATGTTAGTCTCCAATACGAATTGAAAAAGATATCGTAATTCATGAAATATCAAGAAAACTTTACACTCGTGAATATTAAAAATCGAAAATGCAAATGAAACAAGAAAAACTGAAATATTAAATATATAAAATAAAAAGAAGTGAATCGGAAAGAAAATAATCTTTAAGCCATAAATATTTTTCATTAAACGTACAATACATTTTTTATGCTTAGACAACGTGAAGTTTTGTTCGATTTTGATTATAAAACGTAACATATAATACCATTGTCGATAATTACTTTAAATTTCCTATTTGATATTTATAAATTTTAGGCATAAAAAAAATTAATATAGAATATTTTTTAAATCTGTGTAAACCATTTGATAGTTCACTTCCATTTAGTAAAAGGCCGAATTTTAAACATTTACACTTATTACATTCTCTATAAAATTTACAGTTATGGTGTTAAAGAATTTTTTAAATTTATTAAGTACTTCCATTATTACGTTATTAATACTATATCCGAAATGTCATAAATAATTTATGGGAATTTTTTTATAAAATATAATAAATGTAACTACGGGTTAGCTTTCACAGTAAAAAGTAAACAAATGCTTGTCTTTTATATTTTTAACTTTCTCTTTACTTTTAGACAGTTATTACATTGTTAATTTGTAAAAGTATTATTTATATTACTTTGAAGTATAATGTTGATAATTACAAAAGTATGAGATAATTGGTAGAAATAGAAAAAATAAAAAAAATCTTAACTACATGTGTATATAAAGTAATGCAGGGGAGAGTATGTGCATCAGTTATTGTTTAAGATCGTTTGAAAAGACTGTAAATGTGTAGTTAAATGGCTCTTAATTATTGAAAAAAATAGCAAAGGCAATAAAAATAATACACTAGGAGGTATGTTTTCTAAAATTTCCAGCCATAAGAATAGATAGTAAAGAGCTTTTTCCTAGAGGGCAGTAAGAAAAAAAAAACCATTTTTACGAAATTATACGAAACCTGTCCAATTAAGAAAATGATCTTAAGTGAGTCGCACTTATGGGAGGATAAAAAAAGTTGAGAGTCACGCAATAGAGGAGAACAGCGCGGTCGGATAAAAAGAAGAAAGGAGACCGAAGTTATCAGTGTGCTCATACAGAAACGCCCTACATTTACTTAAGAGAGCACTTCGTATGCTCGGGATGGCTGGTTTAAAATAATCGTTAGCTTGACGATCGGACTGTGCTTGATCTGTCGGAGGGGAATCCCCCTTCGGATGCTGGAATAGCTTAAGATGTTGGCTTAGCCGATTCAAAAATAAGGTTCCGGCGAGCAGATACTCGAGCTGTTGAAAATGTAAAGAATACCGATGCATTATTCATAAGATTTTAGCAAGTCATTGTATTGATTGGTATAATAACTTTCGTTCATTAGTCTAACAAGGAAAGCATTTCTTTAAGTACAATCCATCAACGGATCCCTGAAATCCAGATCCTACATTTAAGATTTTTGTAAATCTGAATATTCCCTTCTGTTTTAATTTGATAGATAAGTCACCGATTCATCCCGCCGGTGAATTATGGATAATAAATTCCTGTTTATTATCAATTATACAATTGTAAGAATATTGGAACGAGGGAATTTGAATTTTAGATGTGTGAATTTATTATTGGATTTACGAGTACAAGTAATGAAATTATTTATCGATAATAATAGAATCCCGACATTCATCTTTCATACTTATATAGAGATTTATTAAAAATCTCACCGAGATGTCTTAAATTTAAATGCTCGGAAAAATTAAAAGTACTTGAAAGGACAGCAAAATTATGTACCTCTCAATTAAATAAGATTTACGAGGAATTCAACGTGGATAGAGAACTTATATTTATGCAGCAGAACTTACGGTATTTCAATCTATGGTCGTTTTTGATTCCGTAGCTTCAATTTTCAATAAAATATCAAAATAAACAAATATTATACTTTGGACAAAAAAAAAAGTAGAAGAAATCCGCTGCCTAAATTTATCGTCATTAAGCGCATGGCTTAAAATAACGTATAAATAATCATGACTATACATTTTAATGTAGAGTAAACAATTTTTCACGCCATGTATTTATCCATTACGTAATTTCAGTCTCGTCGAAAAATTATTGTTTTATAATTTAATTTTAATTCGTTTATTTATCTAATGTAAATATTACCACATAGATAATGATAGCTATTAAATAATTGAGTCTTGTAATAAAAGAATTATCAAAGAATATACGAGATAATTAAATACATATCAGATCGTTTTTAATTAAGTATCGTACACTTTAATATCAGACTTTAATAATAAAACGCTACTAATCATTTGCAAGTATAGCTCTCTGTTTAACTTTATTAACATTTAAATATATTCGAATCCATGTACCGAAATAACACTTTTTTCTTATCTACAAATTCTGTTCTTTATTTATTTCACGCTTTGTTTTATCAATTTTAATTCAACGTCGATTGTTTTAGTATTTATAGGAAAGCCGATTAAAGATTCATAATAGGAGAGGCTTTAACTGCAAGTCGTAGAAATAGGGGGAAGAAAAAAAAATTAATTGTTGTCACTAGCGGTAGTTTGTCATTAAAATGATTAATGGAGTTATCCAGTCTTTACTGGCGAATTCCAGTCTTTGTAATTGATCATTCGACATCAAATTCTTTACGATCTTCGATCATTTGATTACATTGTGTAATTGACTTTCGAATAAATCATTTTATTTTTATTAAAAATGCTGTTATAATTGAAATGTCACAAAATTAAAAGATATCAATAAACATAATTTTGACGGAACTTCGAAAATATAACAGGTCTTAAGAGTTTACATTAAATCAAATTCTTCGTTATGTGTAATTTCGCGAACTATGTCAAGGACTTATTTGCTCTGAACTAGATTATTGTTATTATTATTATCATCATTATTACTATTACTATTACTATTACTATTACTATTACTATTACTATTACTATTACTATTACTATTACTATTACTATTACTATTACTATTACTATTACTATTACTATTACTATTACTATTACTATTACTATTACTATTACTATTACTATTACTATTACTATTACTATTACTATTACTATTACTATTACTATTACTATTACTATTACTATTACTATTACTATTACTATTACTATTACTATTACTATTACTATTACTATTACTATTACTATTACTATTACTATTACTATTACTATTACTATTATTAATATTCATGGACGTTTTGAAAGATACAATATCGGGATGGGTAATTTTGAGAAAAATAGCTACAATGGATCGAAGTGACAGAATGCACACTACTGACGAGTCGCATAACAAAATAATGCTAAAGTAATTGAATTTAATGGAGAGAGATTTCTGAAAAAAGTAATTCAGTCGGTGCGATAAGAACATTTTGGGATCCGGCGGTCGATCGATTTCTTTAGAGCACGATAGCTAATCAGCCGGCTCGGACCACACACGCACACGTGCTCGTAAGCGCGATACGGTTGGATCTTCGCGTCGAGCGCTACATTCGCATCGTAAGTAGGAATGATGTGAGCCCGACACTCTACGTGTGTTCGTGTGCGCGCGCACTCGAGAGGAGGAGGCTGCACGGACGAGGAGATGGAAGAAGAGGAGGAGGGGGGAGGGGTAGGAATATGCGCGTGTATACCGCCGGAGGAAGCGCGGGGAACGTGGGCGAGAATAAGTCACGAAGCGCAGGAGGCCGTTATGCACCTCCTCTCACGAAAGGATGATGCTAACGGGATGGCAACGTTTCCACTTCTGCCCCTGCCCCCGCCGCGTCTTCCACCGTTTCTACCCAGGCCTCTCGTATTTTATTTCCTTTTATCCGCCGTCTTTTTTAGCTGAAATTGAATTTTGTTGCACTCCGTGGTGGCCATCTATATTACACGCTTGTGTGCGCGTGCACGCACGCACGCACGCACGCACGCATGAACTCATTCGCTCACTCGCTCGCTTGCTCACGCATACGTGCACGCGGGCGCGCACACTTTTTATGCCTACACGTGGATACAGCACACCCTTCCGCGCGCACATGGATGCATTATGAGGAGGCTGTTAATGCGCGCTTTGCATATTATACGCATTATACGAGTCGTGAAAGTTAAGCGTTCGCGGGCTTTGATTGAGGCATTTCGCGCACGCGCATAACCTATCGTAAATGCATAAATTTTTCTAATACCCCTCGCTCGTTCGCGCAGTATTTTCTCAGATGATCGACCTTTTGGGTACACCCGTCGTAAAGGCCGGCATTTTATATTGTTAACTGATGGATTTTCGCGGTATGCATGTCTACCCCCTTCCTTTTCTTATTTTATAGCTGCTATCGTTATCCATGAGAATAATATCCCTCGGATCTTAAAGATGTTTTTTCAACGCCCTGTACTTAGGATCTTTAGCATTAGCTGTGCCTGACCACGATAATCAAAATGCAAATGATAATGCTACGAAGGAAAATGCCACTGACTTGTTATTTGCGACAAACGCGTGAATCGTTCAAAAAAATTCGGCCCTAAACAATCTGCATTTCCAGCATCAAGTAAGAATTTCATCCCCGTGATTTTTTTTTTTTTTTCGATTCACAATTATTCAAGCCGTTAATCTCCCGGGACTATTGAAAAAAAAAATAAATAAATAAATAAAAAGTACAATGAAATTTGTATCCGAAAGTCAGAGGTGAGTTAGAAATCGTAATTAATCATTTCATCATCGCGCAAGCAAATATAATTACGAAGACGGACGACATAATTCACCGCCAGCCCCCCCCCCTCTCACTCTCTCTATCTATCTATCTCTCAACGTATATATACACGTGTGAATGCGCGTGTGTCCGTATGCAGGTATATCTCGGTTTCCCATCCTTTCTAAAGAGAAAAAGCGGATAGCGGCCCTCGGCGGTATTACTCTTGGCACGATCGAATCTTTAGCCAATTTTCATTAATCCAATCAGCGATTGTTCGAAGCGCGCCTCTGACGCTCGACGAGACTCTCCGCACCTTTTCTCCGTTTTCGCAGACACGGAGACCGGCAGGGTCCCGAAACAGAGGGAGGGCCGGTCTCGTTCGCGCCCGCGCACTCGCTTACACACGCGCACACGCGCACACGCGCACACGAAGAGTTGGAAAGGGCAAACAAACGCACAGACGCAGAGAAACATACGCGCGCACCGACGCGGTCGGGGAAGTGGCCCAGAGCTCTGGGACCGTTACTAGACTCGTTCGCGTCGGGCCCCCATCATTACTGCAAATGGCCGGTAATGGCCCCTTTACGCGTTTTCCTGCCTTTTTTCACTCCTACGCTGCGGGTCGCAGAGACAGCGGCATCGGGATTTTCATTCCCGGGCAAAAGTACGAAAACACTGAGATCGTTGGGAATAATAACGCTCGAGTAGAATATTCCGTCGTTAGCCCACATACGTGGCTCGAGTCCCCAAAGGATATATATTACATTCTTTCCAGGGTAATTCTGCTAGTTTTGAGTGGACCTTAGGCGAAATTTTTAGTAGGCCACGCGAAATGAATTTGCATTTTCAATGGAAAACTATTACTAATCTATTTCGTTCGCACGCTTCGCAATTCTATTCAAATTTTAAGATAATAAGAATCTAATTTCTTAAGGCCTTTTACTCCGCTTATACTTAAAACTATTACTATAACCATAATACTTATATCGTTTTTTTATATCCATATATATATTGGCTTGGCTCTTATTTTTTTCTTTTTTCTTTTTTGCGATCCTGTGATTTATTAATATTGGAGAATCGTCCAACACGACTATATAAAGCGATTACAATATCTTTATTCTAAAATATGTTCCTAGTAAAAACTCACAAATACCTGCTTTGATGCCAACAGTGATTTACCGTCTATTTCTTTCTCCGCTGATGAATATAGCATTAATGAACTTGAATTACCTTGGATGCACAACGAAATCTCGAATTATTTGTTTTCTCTCTCTTTTATTTAGTTTTTTTCTCTTTTCTTTACGCCCATTTCTTATTCTAAGAATATAATTATATTTTAATGTTTGAAGTCGCAGATTTTAAGCAAACATAATTTAAATTCAAGTCAATCTTTCGAATAAAAAAAAGCATTCTTAAAAATAAAAATGAGCTTTCCTTTATAATTAACGCTTACAAAATTTTATGCAATAGTTTTTTCAAGTTAAATAGTTATTATATATATATATATATACCAAGCTCATATTACATTTATACTAATTTGTTTTTTTTTTTTTTATATGAAAATTCATATATTTCACCGAGTTAAAAATATGATTACAAAAGAAAATTAAATTAATCTAAATTAATAAGAATCTTAGTAAATTTAATATATAAGAATAAAGAATTCAAAATTTGTGGTAAGGATTTAATCTGACTGTTTTATAATTTTTATTGATTTTACAATTAAAAGACTTGAAGGATAATTACTTTGAGAAAGCAAAAAATCTATTGAAGTTTTTCAAGCTTGATATTAAGATTATTTGAACAAAATGTTGTCTGAATTGACGTATTCTTATCCCCTTTGTTCGCAGATGTTGAAAAACTTTCACACATTAATTGTTAATCGCGTACGGCTTCCTCCGTGCGCGACTTATTAAGACTTCAAAGCAATCATTCGGGCAAGTAAAGAGCAAATTGTAATGATCTTTCTCAGCGACGGACTGAATCGACTTCCAGGAATACAAAAGATTCAACCGAACTCCTCACAAGTAGTGCGCAAAGGAAATGACTCCAAGTATCTAATTGAGACATTATTATTGCGCGAGAGGGGGTTGGGGGGGGGGCAGTGGATCGGAGCGCCAAGCTCCGCGGCTACGGAGATCCGAAACGATAGCAATATATAATAATGGATCATTTACGCACAAGAGCTCAATTTCATTGTCCATTCTTCCTGTCCAACATTATTTACATAGGAAAAAACCCCTAGATTCATACTATTGTTTAGCTAAGTTTTCAAATTTCTTACTGCAATTAGAATTAATGAACGATTTAAACTACTGTAATATGTTTGCTATGGTATGACTGTTTAACTGGCTTCCATTTGCAAACTTAATTATAGCGTTAGCTTAAAACGAACAAATTCTACTATAACAAAACGGGGACTCTCGAATTTAATTAATATCCTGTGATTAATCACTATTTTATCCATATTTAAATTAAAACAATAAAAAATTTTATTTATAATGCGTAAGTAAATACTTGCAAGATAAAACATTAATTATTTCAGCATGTCGGGAAATGGCCATAATTTTTTACATTTACATCGCAATAAAAAAACAAATGGAACAACAACAACAACAACAACAACAATGAAAGACATAATAATACTTTAATATACGAGAAATGCAAAAATGAAATTATTAACTTTCCAATTAGTTAAGAAAGTTAAATTTATAATCAGTTTAGCATTTCGGCTAAATTTCTTTATTATAAAAGTAATTTTTTATTACATTATTCGTGATCAAGATAATAGTTGAGCAAATTGAATTATCCTTTTCTGATCGAATAATAATATTAAATAACAAACGAATTTCTCTTCCGAGAGTATATTATTATTTTTAAACTTGAACTGTATTACAAAAATAACATTGCAATAGTTTTCTTTGTCACTGCCGTTCGCTAATGACATTACGAAAATGTTCCCATAAATCCTCTTAATCATACGTCTAGGATAAACGCACTTTGAATCATTTTATTGTCATAATCAATCATAAGCATTAAAGTAAAAGAGTTACTTGAGTCATGTATGAAATTTAAGCACACAATTTAAGAGGTCATAGATAGGTTAGCATACATAATTACGTAATAAACTAATTATAATAAATCAAAACGATAATGAACTATTATTATAATTAGTTTTATTTTAGAAGTTAGCAATATTAAATAGATTTCGATTGTTTTTTAAGAAAAAAAATCTTATGTACATAATTCAAGTATATAAAAAATTCAATTAAAATCAGATGCTAAAAAATTAAAATATATTCTATTTTTATATTTCCATAATTAAAATATAATTAGCCGCTAGTAAAATTTTGCAAATAAAGCAGAATATCCTTAGAAGTATATTTAAGGTTTTGCAGCTTCGTAGAATACGCATTAATTAATATAGACTTTAGACGTCTGAGCTGGGAAAATTCTGAAAAGCTACTAAACACTTACGCCGAGGATTAAATTATTTGAAAAATTGTTATAATGTTTATGAGGATTGCATTTATTTATGGTGAATTACATCTAAGGAGTTGATGGGAGAAAAGTAAAAAAGGCCGAAAGTTCATTACGCTCCAATTTAAAGTTTATCTACAATTTACCAAAATTGCTATATACATGCGCCGCTCTCGATTAAGTAACCACTGCCATAGAGGGAGTATCATTGAGTTTTCGATGCCAGTCTTAATGTACTGGGCAATTGTATAGCTAATTACGTGGGGGCTCTTATAATCTGATAAGCGTGCAATTTCTTATTGAAGCGTTTAGCGAAATCATAAGGTTTCCGATGAAAAGAAAAGTAATCGATCGTACGTGTGTGGGAATGCTCGTAGAGAAAACCGTGGACGTTTGTCCGATGAAATAGCGGAATCGTCGAATAGATAGATGCAGACAAACAAAAAAAGAAGAAGAAAAAGTAAGATAAAAGAAGAAAAAAGAAGAAAAAAGAAACACGGACCGCGTCTCGCGAGTGGCTGGTTCGACTCGAGTCAATTTTTCTTTTCTTTTTTTTTTCTTTTCAATAAACAACGACCAACCAGACACTTTTCTCTGAACTAGCGCTTATGTTTATTTTGTAAAAGTAAAGGATGTAAGGATGTAAGCAGCAACGACTGGAATTTCAGTGCCAATATCAATACTATGATTATTATCATCGGTCCCGCTCGCATATTCTTTTACAACTTAATAATTCTATTTTCAGAGGCTTTCTCTCCTGCTTTTATGCATATACTCGATAGATATGGAACGCGAACAATTTAAATTCTTAGGTGATAAGCTGCTTTTCGCATTAAAATTAATATGGCCCGTAATCAGCGAATATCGTTTACATACCTAGTAATAATACTGTTGCTTTAATGTGTTCAGAGCTGTAAATCTTTAAAAATATTTATTTATTTCTCAGGATAATATTAAATTACTGTACATCTGAAAAAATCTTATTAATTACATCTGTTCACTTAACAATTTTCTTATCCTCCCCTACATCAAATCATTAAATATAAATGAAATATAAATAGCCGCGTTTCGAAACTAACATTTTTATAATTACTTTATGTTGTTGTTGTTGTTGTTGTTGTTGTTGTTGTTGTTTTTGTTATTATTATTATTATTATTATTATTATTATTTCATTACAGAAGATTATTATTAAAAATGTGGATTATCAGTCGTAATTAATGGATAATAAAAAATTCGAATGAAATAAAATTTCTTTGTGTTGATGATAATCTGATTGAAATATTTATCAACTTTTCCATCGCATTAATTCAAGATTATTTTTCAAAAATTAATCAAACAATAAAAGTTACCTCATTAATAAAGACGGTACCATTTTAGAAAGAAAAATGCCTACGGTTCTTTAAATTATTACGTGAACAAATTTGCTTACTATTATTCGAATTACACGTTAGAATACATAATTTACGCTTAGTAGTCAATATTTAATCGAAAAATTAGTATTGTTTGCTTATTTGAAATTATTTTTAGAAGCTACAATATTTCACTCTGTCACTAATTATTTAAAATTGAATATAAAAATTAAATAACAAATGTATTACGTACCGGTATTATGCAATCAACGCATTTAAGGCTAAATTACCTATATAATAAACCTACTCACGGTCAATTACTGTCACCGCGAGCGATATTATTAAAAAGAAAGTAATTGATCCGTCGATAAGTGGGTAAGCTAGTGATGTTGTGCTGAGAGGTTTCTTAAATGAAATGACAATCATTAAGTTATAATAAAAAGAGAATAGGTAATTATTTTTCTCGGAAAATTGTTTGGAGACAATTAAAGATTTTAAGTTTGCAGGGATCAAGGGATCATTAAAATTGCCATTCCTCGGTATCAGAAAGAAGCGTAAAGTCATTGAAGGAATGGCTAAAATAGTATTATCTCAAGGATAAAGAACTCTCTCGTCACGTGCTTGCACTGGTCAACAATTGCTAATGACTTTTAATAATTGCCCCATTACAATTTACACCGTTGTTCATGACAAGGGTGATTAATGCAAGCGCCTACGGCTTCCAAGTAAGCCCCGGTAGGCCGGGACTCGGCGGTTGTCATGTCCGATCGACATCGAGAATACAACTCAAGCAGATCAAATTCATTGCTGACAATTCTTTTTTTAAAAAATAATTATCAGGTAATTGGGATCCGCCGAATTAGTCGAGAGCGAGTACGCGCCTCGTCGGTAATGTAAAGAGAGCCGGTCAGATTAATATCGCGCGCATTGTTTGCACCTCCGACTCGGCGCGGCTGCTCCGTGTCGACTAAAGCACAAGGGAGGATTTTATTTCCCACGTAAGCCCATTAGAGCCATTCTAAGGCACATTTGTCGGACAGAAAGAAGAGCTGGAGCTGAGCTAATGCGAGAGCAAGTGGTAAATAACGCAAGGCTGCGCCTGGATAGAGGCTCGCTCGCTTCTTCGGACTGTGTTCGTAAGGGGCCCATCGAGGGTGTGGTGGGGGGGGGCGTGTCTGTGAGCGTGTCGGTGAGGCGGCAGCTGAAGGAAACGATGAGAAGACAAATTGCACGGAAAAGAAAGGAGAATCGGGAGAATCGGGGAGAGCGGGGAGCGGTATACGAGAGTCTTATTAAGCATTCTTATCGCTCATTCTAATATAATAATTTCTCACTTGGGAAGCTTATTTTATTTTGTATATTCCGCGCAACGATATTATCGATTAAATGAAGTAATGAAATGATAAAAAGGGCGCGGCGCTCAATATAAAATACTGTAATTCAGAATAAAGTGCTCGGGAATTATTGATAATCCTTGGCTGATCTTATTGGATCGGATCACCTGTCTCGATGATTTGATGATTCACGCGGTACAAAAGTAAAGAAATTCAAGTGAATTCATATTGATTTTCCGCGCAAGCATTGACAGGAGAAAAAATTTGCCTTTTGAGCGAGACTATGACGAAGGCTTTTTATTTTAATACGGGTCACACAGGAAGTTCTGATATGTATTCACGATCCCAGTGCATAAGAAAATACTATTCTCTGTTCGAACGATTTCTTTCTTTAATTTTCTAACGGAACTGATGGAATACAAATGAATAACAACGAGGAACTTATTTATACTTAATCGATAAATAAGTTGGCAATAATACAAGTTATGGCAAAAGCTTCAAAATTCCTTCAAATTTTATACTTGTTGGAATATTTGAACTTGGAAAGGTTTCAAAAGTTAAAATTATACGAAATAAGTAAGACTTTAATGATTTCTATTGCAGGGTAAAAAAAACAAGAAGAAATTGACTAACAATTAATAAGTATTAATGTATTTCATTTAATAATAAAGATTTCTACATCTTCCAAAACTTATGAAAATAAGTTAAATCTAATAGAACGTGGACTTTTTTCTTTTATTGCATTGAAGAAAATGGAATGAATTCTGTGCTGGGTTCGGTATTATATTTTTTCAACGTAGAAAAGATAATGTAATAGAAAATCAGCTGAAAAATAACGATTGAAATGGTGCTGACGATACGCGTACGAATCAGTAATATATATATATATATATATATATATATTATTAGCATCCGAGAAAATGGCCAAAGAACCAAAGCGAGCAGACTTTTTGTTTAGATAAGAATTCTTATGTTGTATTTTAGATGCTCGGCAAGGCATTATATAAAAAACAGAAGGAAAATAGGTAAAATGTAAATAGAAGGTAGGGGGCGGAACGGTAGAGGAAAGTAACGGTTAGATTGCATTTACGGGAGTGATAAGGAGGGAAAAAGAATGCAGGAAGACGAGTAGCCCTAGGAATCGCTCGCATCCTGATCAATGAAGATTACCAAGGATCTCGTTCTTTGTCGAAGAGCACTAAAGTGCGTCAAGGGAATAGCGACAACGCCACAACGTGCAATTGACGAGCTGAGAAAGGCTCGATATTCCATAGACGTAATTGCGAAATCCAAGTGGACGTCGAGGTAGCAATTTCAAAATAGTCAAGTTGTAAATTAGTTCGCGAAGAAACGGACGCAAACGTGTGCAACATACTGAAAGCTTCGAATTCCTCAGCTTCATCCCTATCTTTTTTTTGTTGTTGTTATTGTTTTTTTTTTCCCACTTGCGCTGACGGAAAATTTGCATTTATGCGTGATATTTTTAAACGGATTTATCGAAAACTATCGACAACTAGCGCCAACTGGTGACGGTCAGCTGTAACATTGCCTTCAATGATTTTTCTTTAATAACTATTGTTTTTTTTGCTTTTCGTAGTTACGGATTATTTTATTCTCTCGTTCGAATTTCCAGATGCAAAACCAGCTGAAAGATTCGAGTTAAAATTTATTAGAAATATTTTTTAAAATTGTTTCTAATGCAATTATAAATGTAATTTCATTATACGAAATCCAAGATTGTCAATATTGTTCTTGCGTTCGTATAAATAAATTTTTATGCTCGGTATTAAATTTATTTTCCATTGCAAATAAAAATACTATTTTAATACTTCTTTCTATTATTGATTTTAATTTGTTGTTTTCATATGTTTAATATATATATTTATATATATATATATATATATTATTTATAAAGCTGTAATCATTTTACTAATATAAAGTGCTGCTTTCGCGTATCTCGTATTATCAATTCAAGCATTGTTTCCGATTACCAAGAATATTAAGCTGAGATCGCGAACTTTAATGTAAAGAAATATAAAATGAAAAAGGAGATCCGAGAACTCGGCCGTGTCATTTCGGATGACATTCCTTTCCTATTCTCTCTTCACCCATGAATCATTCATCTTAGAATCAACTCATCTAGTGTGAAAGGCATTCGATGAAAAAAGGGGAATGACGCAGTAAGCACTAGGAAACCATGCAGCTCGACCACTTTTATGCAGAAATGTTCTTGATTTATGGTAGTAGTGTAACATCACTTCGACTTACCTTTGATAATATTTCAAATATGCTATAAGTAATTACGATTTAGACTACGAAGAAGCCAGAGACATTCGCAATAGAAGTCTATGTTATACCGAAAATAATTCTGTTTCTCTCTTACTTTACCCTGTTTTTCTCTTTGAAAGCTCTCCATTCTCTTCTCGCCCTTTCAATCAGTAAATCCTCTGATCTTACGTAATAAAGAAAATAAATATAAGAAAACCTCAGATTCTTGTTCCTGAATCTTGCTATTTTTTTATTATGTCTGAAGCTCCGGAAAAACACGAAATAAAAGTGAAATTTCATAGAAAATTAAATATTAATATTAAATGCAAATTTAATTTTCTGAATATTTATGAGATTATTGAAGTGAGGTATTTTTTTTCATGCTTTTAAAAATCGTCAATATTAAAGAAATATACAGAACTAGAATTCAGTTATTTTATAAATTTTATGCCTGTACAAAGTTTCTTAAAAATAAGAGGAATTGTGCAATTTAAAATGAAGTTTAACAGTTTATATAAGAGCACTTACAATACTATACAATAAATTAGAAAGCAATTAAATTACTAAGACGAGATGACATTAAAAAGGCATAAGCACGAAGCAACAACTACAGTATTTATTGCTTATTACAGAAATAATAGAGTAATAAGCCAATATTTTACGACAAGAGGATCATGTAAGCACATCATTAAAGAACAATACCCGTATTTTCATACCTTTGGACATAATTATTTTTCAGCTTATTATCTTACCTACCTGTAATCCAGTGCATTCTAATAATTTATCAAGACTGCTTTCATATATATATATATTTTTTTTTTTATAATAACATGACAAAATGTATTTATACATAAAGAATAAGAAATTAATGCGACGTAGCTCAACAAGTAAATTAAAAGCATTGAATTACTTTAAATATCATTTACAATAAACAGCAATTAACTAATCCTTTTATTGTATAGGAAGGATGATAAATGCCCCGTTCGCCTCGTAATAAGACGTGAATTTTAATATAAGAAGAAATTTATAAGTGAAAATTGTTTAAAGTCTTATTAAGATGTTGGATGAATATTATACGATGATTTATCGTCAAGCAATTTATAGTAGCATTTTGAAATTCAAATGCTAATATTTAAATGATATAACATTAGATTTCAAGTATTATCGTACTTAAATTAATTTAAAATCTTTACAATTCATTTTCATAGTTTTTAAAAGTAATCGAAATGATTTAACATTAAAAATTAATTCATCTTGTGAAATATAGTACATCACAAGACCCCAATTTAGTTTATAAAATTATATTAACATGTATACGCATGTTTGTAAACTATCCAATGACTTTATTCATTTAAGTTACACTCACATTTACACTTAAATTACAAGCTTTGTGTATTTTTGTTTATAGCAGATATTTCTGTAATTCTCATAAGGATTTAATAAATTTTGTTGTTGTTCCTTATTTGTAATGGTGGATGATGCTCTTATGTCGATATATAAAATGAATCGAAATTAATTGAAAGTTATATTCTCCAACAATTACACATATCGAGAACGAATGAATGCGTAATTAACTGTGAAGGCATTAAGACCGGAACTCGATAGCCGTTACATTCGTAATAAATGAGCATGTTTTCGATGAATGTTTTCCCCTCACCGCTTCCAATGACCATACGATACAACTTCGCACAATGAAGCGAGCAATCGAATACGTCACGTGGACTCCCCCCGCGCCTGTTTCCGACTATCGACAACGACTAGATGAAACGAAATAAACAAGGTCAAATAGCTCAGGGCAAGACAACACGACCCCTGCAGCTCGACTAATAACTGGATACAAATATTATAAATATTAGTACGAAAACGTGTCGAAATTGTCCCGAAATTGTGCCAGACGTAAGCGACAGTGTTCGTCTTCGTTTCGAAATACTGACGCAAATTCTTTATTACGGAGTCGGTCGAGCTTCGTTGTCCGTAAGCCAGCGAATACGGGAATCTTGTTTTATCCGGCACAATGCAGACACATCTCCTTCACGTGACAGAGTGCAACTGTCGAGGGAAGTTAATGAGTTCGCGCACGTTACTTGTTCTATTGGAATTATAAAACATACACATTCTAACGAGTACTCTTTATGTATTGATATTACATTGCACCAATATTTATTCTTTAATTAAGGGGCAACTACGTAGGGAAGATAGGAAAAATGAAACGAGCGTTAAAGAAGGAAAAAGTATATGAAATCAGCAGTTATTAGAATCAGATGTGAAAGAGAAAGGGTAAAAAAGAGTTAAAACTTTCGAAATTTCCCGACCATTATAAATTGATAAGAGCGATGTACTTACAAAGTCTCCCTTCCGTATATATCATTTTGATTATAATGGCTAAGCTACGATTAGAAGAGCTCGAAATTCTACTGGACATTTCTAAACTTAGTTTATCGGCTTATAATATAAAGCTCATAACGTGAAATGTTAAATGGCAAATGTAAAGATCTTAATTATAAAATTTTACTAGCGAGCAAGTAGTAAAGTCTGACGTTGTAAAAACAATTTTCATGATAACCACTGTTTTTCCGTTTTTCCGACAATTGTATAAGCGCTTCTTATCAGCTTCCAATTCCCAACGCATATTCGATACCTCTGGCAAAAGTTCAGCAGCAGATCTACAACAGCGAGGACCAAAGGCATAAAAGGGAAAGATAGCAGAAGCAATATTTGAGTCGATTTTCCCATGGAGGGCAGAAAATTCTCTAGGAGTAAAGAGCAAACTCAGCTTTTTCCTCCTCGCGCCCTTTTTTCATCTTCTCCCTTTTACGTTCTTCGGCTTCTTCCCCGACTTCTTCGTCTTCGTCTTCGTCTTCGTCCTCGTCTACCTCTTTTTATTTTATCTGCGTAACCATCGTCGAGCAACGTGACGCTCGCACCGACGACGTAATTTACCGCACGTACGACGCCGCTCCTTTTAATACCGATCCTCTCTTACTCCTCTTTTTCGGACTTTTTCCCCTTTCCCCGTGACTATCGTCCACTTCGCCTCCGTCCTCCAGTGGCCCTTTTTCCATCGGACGCCCTCCTTTGCCGGGGAGGCTTCAGAATCCGGATTCACCCGAGAAATACAATCAGGCCGCGGAATTTATCGGGCTTTTCTCAAGGAAAAGCAATTGACAACAGGATCTTTGAGCAGAAGGAGGCGCTTTCCCGCTTCGATTTTAATTCTCTGCGTATGCACATATTTTAAAGCTTGGCTTTATGAGCACGAGCACGTGAGTCAAGATAGCCGACATACCAACTCGGTAGCTAACTCGTGCTCTTAAAAGGTGATGAGATACTTTCTTCGAGCTATCATCATTAAACCTAAACTAGCCCCCAGTAAAAAGACTTCTTTTCAGCGTAATTGAATGAACTGTTTAAAGTAATTATTTACTCTAACTTGCCTGATTTTTTATTTTCACTTTATAATGTTTTTATAATGACGAAGATCGCTGACATATTTCTTTTATTCCCAAGTCTTTAACTCCTATAATATAAACTTTATTTTTCAATTATTGACATTTCAGAGACTAAATATAGTATTTAAAATATAACATCAGATTACATGAGTGCGTAAGAATTAAAAATATTCCGATGACAAGAACTTCCACAAGTTGGAATTATTCTAGACGTTATATCAGACTTTTTCCGTTTATTCTTATGTATATTTGCACGCGCACGCACACGCATGTATAAATATAAATGTATAATATATAACATCATCTAATAAGAATTAGCGTGAATTACCTAATAATACATAGTCCGACATTATCAGTAAATTAATAATATACATTATAAGGCACTTACTATATCGAAAAATAATCTAACTAGATAGAGTAATGTCTGTTATGCTTTTAGTAAGGAATGCGAGTATAGATTATAACATGTGCACACGTGGTCCATAAATTAATTGTACTAAAATATAAAATTGTTTATGGTTTTAAATATATAATTTTAAATTATTATATAAAACATTGAAAATACGGAGGTTATTATACAAAGTTAAATATTATTCACACAGATCTATTATTTGTATTTACTTATTATTTACAAAAAATACATCATGACTCAATTTATTCATTTTCATTGCATGTATTAACTCACTACGTGCGCGCATTATAACGATCAAGTTAGTCGTTTGCTATGTCGTTACTATGCATTCGTTCACAGTAAAAACTTTCCATTTCTCGATAAAGTTTCACATTGTACACGTTTATTTGTGTGATATATAAAAAAATTACTTAAAATTTAATTCAATTGCTTAAATAAATATTTTAAAATACACTTAATATTATAAGGTATGACATATATAGCTTAATTAAAGAATACTAAATAACCATAATTGAGGAAAATAGAAATAATTTAATCTTAAAAGTTCTTCATCTACTACAGGCATATAAAAAGATAAGGGAATTTGAAGAACAAATAATTATTTAACGTTATAAAAAATTGTTATAGGCAAATTCGTTCACATTTACTGACTATATTTTTAAAAAATGAAATTATTTTTCGATGAATTCAATTATGAATTAAGTATATAATTTACTGTTTATAATTAGAATTTACTGTGATTTACAGTATAATACGGGCGACGTTATATGGTTTAGAGATAAGTCTTTTCTCATTTACACAAATTAAGATATTAATTTAATTTAGGAGTGAATGCGTTTTACAACTCTACTTTGTACAATTAATCATTAATGTGTTTAAATATGAAATTTTTAATTTGATTTATAAAAGGAAATATTCATAATTCAAATATGTTAATTTGCTATAATATATGTGTATAATTAAATGCAAGTATTATTAATTAAACTGGCTTCACCTACTGAAAATTGATGATTATGGCAATAATAAACATAGAAAATAAAATTGAAGACAGGTTTGAAGGAGTAATAATTTTATGTCTCTACATCATGGTGATGGAAACATTTTATCGGCAATTCCTTTAACGGCAAAGTAAAAAAATTAATGAATTCGTTTACGAAAATCTAAGATGTAAAAAAGGTTTTGCGTATAAAATTTATTTAATGGTAAGACAAGTTTCAACATAAATCGTAATGGTGTAAAATATTTAGTGCTTAATTAATTAAAAATTCTTCATACAAGAGGAGTAAGTAATTCGAAGGGTATAATTTCTAATATTAAGCGTGATCCGCGTTAGTTAATTACGGTCGGAGAGAAAAAAGATCGATTTCCATTCTTCGGATCGTTTCAAGACCTCGACGACAAACGGAATTACGTGATGGCACTTGACGGCGGTAAAGAGGGTGGACGAGATGATGGGGACGGAGGATGCGGAGGGCGTAGAGAGAGAGAGAGAGGTAGGATGGTAAAGTGCGACAGATGCCGCCTAGGACGATTATCTTCCTCCCAGGACGGGGCGAGGGAACTCTGGACTCTTCCGAGAACTCAAGATGTTTAGTGCTTCCTGTGCCACTAACCCATTAGTGTACGCGATTTGAATTCCGTTTCCGTTTATGTCAAACTTATTATAATTCTTCGTGGGAGCAGTTACTTTATTTCTATTATTCAAATAATGAAAATCTTGCGCCGTTAAATGCGCGATTTCCTTCTTTCGAAATTGGATAATTAGTTTCGAATAATTAGGCATGAATTTATTTATAAAATTATTTATTTATTACATTATTAATCCTTTATTCAATATACCTGCAATTTCTCTTATTAAGTGTCATAAACAAACGTATACTTTATATAATTTATAATTATTAATACCATATATACTTTCTATAGTTAGAGCAACCTTTTACTATAAATTTTTATTTCCATTATTCGAAGCATATATAAAATAGTTATTAATAAATTATACATAAATTCATTTCAATATGCACTTACTCACGTATTTACTGTATGAATACTTTGTTTATAACAGATAATATTAATACGATCTTAATTCAACAATGTTTTTCATTTAGTAAATAATATTTACTGATAATAATAACAACAACAACAATAATAATAATAATAAACTATGTCATCGATTGAAATTTTCATAAGTATAATTAATGCATTATTAATTGAACTGAACTGCGAAGTACAGAGTAAAATTAAATAAATTCAACATAAAATAAAAATAAATAAATTCTTTTAATTTTAAATAAAGATAAATAATTTTACTTTTTGCTCTTTATTTCCTCAAGAGTATGTGCCATAGGTATTTTATTATTAGAAAGGTCACATTTGCTTACCGAACGGCTAATCTGTAGAGTAGACTAGTATTTTAATTA
The DNA here is from genome assembly GCA_018883505.1 of Ceratosolen fusciceps. Classification (NCBI taxonomy): domain Eukaryota; kingdom Metazoa; phylum Arthropoda; class Insecta; order Hymenoptera; family Agaonidae; genus Ceratosolen; species Ceratosolen fusciceps. The sequence continues at coordinate 18,072,617 of RCIC01000002.1, read as the reverse complement.
AAAAAAGAAAAAGACGTCTATTACTAAGGATATATGTAAAGAGTAATCATTTATTTCGTACAAACACTCATTTACGTAGAATAATTTGTTGACCGAAGGTAGAGATCCCTTTTTTTTGTTAAAGGCAGGTAAATAAGTAGCCGGGAGGCGTGCGAGACGGACGGGGGATGGTGATATTTATGCTAATAGGAGCTCCCTAATGCACGGGACAGACATTGTACCGGGTGGCTTAAATTTTCCGCGGTTATATAGGCTCGGAGCGGCCTCGAAGTACCTCGAAGGAGAAGGGAGCGGAAATTATCCTGCACGCATGAGCGTAAAGAAAACTGATAACGCGCTCGTCATCTCACTCAGCCTCACAATAGAGCCGACAATTAATCTACCAATGGCCGAGGCGCCGCTTTATCTAATGTACCTATTGATATTATAATTAGCAGTTGATTGGCGGAAGAGCGACGCGCCAAATGTGGTGGTGGTGGTGGTGGATGGTGGGCGAGGGCGAAGGGGATTATCGCTTCGAAACTTTATGGCTGAATGGCGCTCGGCCTTTGTTCTACCCTCCGAACGTATAGCGAATTTAAAAGCGAGCGCAGATACACCTTAGGATTCATTCGAGCCACTTCAACCTCATAGGATCGTACCATTCTATTGGGAATAAAAAATATTACATTTAACTCTTGAGCATCCCGAGCTCCCACATCATTTACGGTAAATATTATCATTATCACTGAAATTATTTTAATAACTTACAAGATGTTACTTACTTAAGCCAGATTTTTTTACGTTAAGTGTATTTACCCTACGTATTCGGACAGGATTTATACTCCATTGATAAAATGATACATTTTTAGCATTGAATTATTGTTGTTATTAGAAACAATTTAATAGATCTGTTTTTTATTTTCATTAAATATTACAGTTGTAGGTTTAAATTTGGAAGCGACCGACTTGAAAACTGAATCATTAATAATCATAACTCTCACTTAACCTTTTCCTTCCAATACTCAATCGATGGTATATGAAACGGGTCGGTGAGTTCCAACGTCATTTAATATTTAATTAGATATTACCTTATTTGTTCGGGGATCTAAAACTTTAAAACTAAAATTTATCTCCATACTGATATTAATATCGTCTTTTTACGAAAAGGCAATGACATTTACACTCATAGGTATCAGTCAACCTCTCCGAACAGTCCTTAGAATACCTCAAAGCATATATTTTTCCGAACATCTACGCGTACTCATTGATTTGTTTTTGTTTTTTTTTTGTTTTTTTTTTTACTTAAATTTAATTAGACGAAAAAACGTGAAAATTATTTTTATATAGACAACTAATGAATTAGCTTATATTATAATGATTTTTTTTTATTCGTAATTTATTTTAATTATAAAATACGTTGGTAATTACACGAATTACTTGTTTTAAAGAGTTGTGAAGTTATGATTTCGCATTAAATATTATAAAAATTAAAAATATGTTACGAGCACATAAAAGATTTGATTTCTTAAGTATTACGTAGCGTGTACTATTATTTGCATTAGCGAATTTCGAAACGTCGTATTCCAAATAAGGTAAGGAAAAAAAGATAGATCAAAGTATTCTGATTGGTGGTCTAAGGAATGTAAGGAACGTTTAGTATTGATCGCTATAGATTATAGGAGCAATATAAATTAGAGAAACGTAAAGTGACTCTTTCCAGCGATAATTTCGTAAGGCGAGATCGATTAAGAAGAAAAATTGCCGTCTGAGTCAGAAGCGCTTGACGTACCACCCCAAACTAAAAAAGATTTTTTAAATTCCATAGAATAAACGCCATTAACATTAGATTGCGATGTACCGCCCGGCACACGAGGCAAAGCTTAAGCAAGGAAATGCAGTGAACACGCCCACGAAAGACTCATACATCACCGGAATGATTTCCGCTGCGCATTGCCCTCGGAGTTCTACAAATTACGGGCTCGCGCTCATACATTTGTGCAAAACAGCCGCGGTCCCGACTCGTTCCGCTGGATAAAACATCGACAGAGGAGCGGAAGCGGAACGAGCGGCAGCCCTTGATTTCGAATATTGAGGCATTCGCCCGCGCGGGACGACGATATGCTGCTCAGGGCACCCGATAATTACATTGCCGGCTCTCTTTTTTCACGAGATAGACTTACGCTTTTTTTCATTATTTTCATTAAACAGAGCTTTCAAATAATAATGACATTACTTTCGGAGCGGTACGCGACGCTCATTTTAGCGGCCTAAATAAGTTAGAATAAATCTTTATCTCCAAATGTCTATCTCTATTCAGGAAAAAGCACTAAACCGTATTATTATAAATAGTTATTCAAGAATTTTAGCGCACGGCCACGTTTATTAATTATATTGATAAAATATCTCGTATCTAACATAAATAAATATTTATTATTAAAATAGATTTACAATTAATATAATTTATATTCCTGTTATTACTATTGCCAGTATTATTAACATCATCATCATTATTAGTATTATTATTGATAACAGTGGCGTGAAATTAAATAATAAAATATATTAATTGAATTATAAAACTAAAGTCTTAGCTTTTAGAAACTCTTTATTATTTAATTTAATAAACTAAATACTATTTAAGAAGCCCAACATTCTCGTTATTTTATTTATTATAATAATATTTATGCTACTAAAATACTTTTTATTTTATAAATAAATTTTTTAATGAATTTATAAAATTTATAGTTAACACTTCAACTTTGACATATTGAATTGATCGTCAAAAATTCTCAACTTATTAATTTGTTTTAATCTTATCACAGATAAGATTAAGAAACTAAAAAACTACTACACGTAACTAATTTTACGTCTCTGAAGATTTCACGTACAAATCGAGTACTATTAAGAAATTTTAATTCTAATTCCCTTTTGATTATGAACTTATCACGTAGTAAACGTAGTAAAGCCCCAATTCTTATTAATATTACGTTTATTTAATTATTGATAGCTTTAATGAGTATGAAATAAATAATGTAATCAAAGCTTAGAAAAGAATTTTAACGTAATGCTTTTAACGTGTGAATAAATTTAGTTCCATTTTACTTAAAGATATATTGGAATTCTATAAATGGAGCTGTTAAGTAAACTGTTATATATCTAAAGTTTTAGCAGTAAATAGAAAATTAATTAACATGGACAGATAACCTTTAATTCCTTTCAATTATCAACGAAATGCATAGCGTCGTTGATAACATATAAATGGTGAACATGAAAATTCTAAGTAAATTTACAGTACTTCAAATATATACGAATTTCTCATTTATAAAATTAAGAGGTTTCATTCTGGACAGCATTTTCATTTTACATATTTTAAAACATCGTTAATCATAGTAAAACACAGCCAATTATCTGTATATATGCTGAGTACATTTTTTTAAACCTCATGAACTCTGTAAAGAAGTTCTATATTCTTTATTTAGTTGAAAACTATTAACATTCATTTGCGTAGCTTTGATAATTGATATGCACGTGTAAAAATAAATCAAGATGTCAATTCATTTCAAGCTTCCTGCTATTTAAATTTCATTCGCTTATAAATAATTTTAACTAAACTTGTCGCTACCGAAACTTGAAAAATTTAATGAAGTTTAAACAATTAGATTGAGCTTTATAAATGTGCATTAATACTGTTTAATGTCTTTTATTATAGAATTTTAATATTTAATAATATTACCATAAATAGTTTCGTGTAATATTAAATAAGTAATCGAACTTTATGATATTGCAAATAATCGTTTATTTAATCAAACAATCTTTATTTACTTAAAATCATTATTACATTATGGAAAATTTCATTTTCTAAAATTATATCGTTTAGAATTTATATTTACATATGTACAGAAGACGTGTGGTGCTGCTTTACATTATTATTTTATTGTATAAGAACGGTCAAGTAATTGCATTTGCTTAAATGAATAAAGAATTACATATGTGTTACAAATATTTTAATAGCTAATAGCTAATAAGCTTATAGCCAATTATTATTTCGGCATAAATTTATTATATTGAGAGGTTATTGCGGTGAAGATTCGAATTATAAAAATAATAACTTCTCACATGAATAGGCGAGGGTGAGACGAAATAAAGATGATCGAGGCTACCAATTAAAATACTTTGAAAATTTCGCTTTTTAAAATAAGAAACGTTGCTATGATTTTTTTTAAACAGCATAGAGTTTCAGTTAATCTTTGGTAAAATTTTGTACCAAACTCTCTTAAAGGTCTTCAAATATTTTTTCTACTACAATATCACCGAATAGTCGAAAGAGTACCGTAGCGTGAGCATTAACATGTACGGATTATCGACAGAAGATTTACCAATGAAGACAGAAAATACTTTATGCTTATTATTACGGATATTAAATAATCGTATATAACTTTTTATGCCCTTACATTAAGATTGCAATTATTTTTATACACTTTATTAAATCTAGAATAGAAATGAAGGATAATACATTTTTTTTATTTTTATTTTTATTTTTATACATTTTCTTTTATGATGGAATATATAATACGATAAATTATATGTTTACCTTGTAAAATCGCAAGTAAATTTATGCGCAGTAAAAAGTATAGAATGTAAATGCCGCATAAAGAAATATTAAAACTCATAAGTATTCATAATTCTTATCTTACGGTTTATTGATTAGTATAATAGGGAATTAATTTTCGCATTATTTCAAGTACCCGTTCTGTTTATTTTTCCCCTTATTATCTATGAATAACCAACTCAAGTTTTAATAAAGTAAATTTTTAAATTAAAATGTTATATTGAGCCGAGGGACGGGGCTTTTCTTATAAAATTCATGACTTTCAATTTCATTGGACTCGTTTCAATGGAATGAATCTACTTTCATTGCATGTCTTTAATTTGTAAGCCAGTCTATTTTGTCGCAGCTTATAAGAATGTGTAAAGTATTTTAAATAATTGCGGGTCCGGCTGGGTTCATTAAAGTATAGGGGAATCCTCGAAATGAAAACGAAAACAGATGCAAACGAGTTTGAGAAAGCATGATAAGAAATGAGTGTAGCAGCATATCCACCGTTATAATACAAGCTTTAGAATGTGTAAGACAGCAATTCATGACACTTGAGGCTTTCATCTCTCGTTTAATGGATTTTCATATGGAAGCAGCGATTAGAAAGGCACTCGGGCTCTATGACGCTCCCACTTACACATATTCCGCATTACAATTAATAATCGGTTGAAAAAGAATCAAGATAAATGAAAAAAAAATTGCTTTATTATATTATTCAAATAATGACGGTAGCTTCATTCATAGTACCCGACATGCAGATTCTGATTGTAAAAATTCCAATATAATTATATTGAAGGTATAGAGTTAAAGGTAAGGAGATTGCCCGTGTCAATACAACTTTGCATTAAATCGGAATATGATTATCATCTTATCATATAAATGAAAATTTTTATAGTATCGTCTTATTGCTTATTTGTATTTGTTAATTAACGGTAAAACTGCATTTAATAATGCAGTGAGTAAGATTTTCTGCTTTTGTCTAGAACTGAAAAATTATTCAGTTGCTTTGTGTATTTCAAAAACAATAATTTTTTAAAAATTTACCAAAATTAATTTCATACTAATTTAATATTGAAATGCAAGTTCACAGTTACGTGTAATTTTTATTAAAGGCAACTACACGTATTATTAACGACTTTATAGAATAATCTCTACAATATAATAAGTACTTTCACTTTTTTTTAACTATCAATTATTTAAAGCGAAAATGTTAGAGTTTTATAATTCTCAATTGAATATTTAATTTAATTTAATAAACGCACTAATAGAAAAAAACTTTTTCGTACAATTTATTTGCAGTGTATTACGTAATAGTAATGAATTTTGTAATAATTAGTAAATGTGTATTCAATTTATGGTTTTAATTTTAAAAAGAACGTATATCAGTTCTTAAATTTTATGAATTTTAATTAAAAAATAAGAATAGTTAAAGAGCTAAAATTCACGATACCGAGTTTTTTTTTTTTTTACTTTTTATTTCAATTAAGCTCATTCTTTTTAATATCTTTCAACGTATTACGGCTTAATGAAAATAATATGAAAAAATCTTCAAACCGCCAAATACATTACCCCAATAAATTATTATACTAGATATTTTAAGAATAAAATGAACCAGAATTTGTATAAATTATCATTATTAATATTGAACATTCGCTAGAGGTGCGTAGTCATGATATTTTTTGTTGGATCCTGTTTTCCAAAAAATAGTTTTTAATTTTACGTACTTTTGTGTTAGGGTTCAATGATATTTTCTTGGTAATGTGGTGGCTACATAATGTCGTTTCGAGTTTCTAAGCATATTGATGGATGAAATGATAAGATACGTACAGAGATGCACGGATAAGCTATAAATATAAGAATTTTTATTTTCTCAAGGTATAATTTATAATATCGAATATTATAAAAAAAATAGTCATATTATTTGAGATTTCGTGGATCATTAATGAAATTATGCATAACTTATGAACAACATTGGCAATTGAATTTCTTTTTTTCCTCTATTCGTCGAATAATAATTCTGATAATAATAATAATAATAATAATAATAATAATAATAATAATAATAATAAACATTTATAAATTATGCGAAGGTACTCACAGAAGGTATTGTAACAAGTCACAAATAAACAATCCAGATTCGTATGAAATTCTAATTTACATAGATGTACCTGCAACAAACGAAAGAAGGCATTTTTCAATTCGGCAAAGTGCATATAAGTACGTTGGCAAAATATAATAAAGCGAAATGCGTTAATATAACAGTTGGGGTTGAGGAAAAAAACATTATGAACGATCTCCTAATTGACAGCTCAAATGTTCCTCTTATACAGAAAAGTCAAACACCAATTAGGACTGCAGAACCTCCCTTGCGCCGTCACTTATTCCCGGGCCTCCCTCGTTACATAAGATACTAAATAGGCGTCCTCGGCATTCGCCAGCAGCAGGTCATCCTCTTTGCCCAAGCAATTAACAGCCAACGACAGTCACGCCGCTTTGTAATTATAACGCGGGTGCGGGTGCCTGCGGGTAAAAAGATGTTCAAAGCTGGCGAATTTCACTGTTTTCCCAGTAATTTAGCATCTTTTGGCAATGCACTGGCAACTTTGATTTTAATAGCTGAATGGAAACGGGTTTTTACAAGATATTCATTTCGTTCTCGAAAGAATCCGAATGACCGAATGATAAATCAATGGTGAGGCCAATGATTAAGGCGGCCAGCTAATTTCGGTACATATCTCGTTGATTTACAGGATAAATATAATTCTGCTAATTTAAGCATCATCTCTTTTACTGTCCAATATTATTTCAAACATATTACCGATAAAAAGTCTACGCGCACTTGTACAATTTAGAACAATGTAAACGTAAATTTTCTATTTTCTGTTCACTACCCTCATCGGAAGCTTCCATCTAACTCATCAGATGATAAGCGTAAAAATATTAATTGAAGTTCACTTTTTCTCCATAAAAAAAAAAAAAAAAAAAAGAAAAAAAAAGTAAATTATTTCTACTATTTTAAGATAATGCTCCATTCGCAACTAAGTTGCGCACCTATGCAATGTAACTGTATTTGAGAATATGCAATTGCTTCCATCGTACTTAATATCAAATAAAAATTAAATTAAATTAAATTTAAAGTGGATTATTAAAATGCATGATTGTGATATAATGAAGTAAATTTATATTAGTGCTCAAACATAAAAATAGCAATCCCTAATAAGATCTGATAAAATTCAATTAAAAGTGTGCGATGCGCAAGCTACTCGATTTCAACTAAATCTTAATGAACTTGAGTTATTTCGAATATTTTAGGATTTTCGCTATTGTTGCTTGAAAATAAGCAGGAAAGGCTTAAGTATTATTAATTTTATCGTACTTTACGATCAGCTCAAAAGTTGAAAATATTTCAGTTATATTATAATTAAATGAGATAATAAAAAATACTTCTTATCGTATATTAAAATACAAAAGCATTTAAATAATTGTCTTCTTTGTGAATGCCGCCTTTATTGGCAACCAAATAATTGAATCGTAAAATATCTTAATTGTATATTTTTTTTATTAATTTAAATTTTCCCACGCGAATGAAGAGTATTAATTTATCATTAATTTAAAAAAGTATAATTTTCTTCTTCAACTCTTGCGAGTCCGGTAATTGAATCTCATCTTCTTGAATACATGTGAAAATTCATCGATAAGCAGAACTATTAATTTACAATAAATTCAGCTTATACTAGTGAAATTACCAAATTATACAAGCATAAGATGAGAAAATTATGTTAAGTTGTATTTACAAAAGATTTTACGTTTATAAAAATGAGCCTTATCCCTTCGATTCTGGATTATTGAATCTTCGTGCAATCGGAAATAGCATTTAAATATAAATCCTTTCATTTTTCTATTAAAACGTAATTAATATTGCTGCTGATCTTGAGTCTTAATAGTATTTTCAGTATGATTTTCGTAAATTAAATAATTTACTCGAAACAACGGACTCGAGCCTTGCCCTTCAAAAAGATTTGTCTATTCCGAAAATTCTTCTCGTTAAAAGGGTAAATTAGGAGGATAAATTGGGGCGGGCAGAGTTTTTCGGTTATTTGGCGGTGGAAAAATAATCGTCGGGGAACCGTTTTCGACAGGAGGGAAATTATTTATGACGTTGCCACTTAGATGGTATTTGAAGATACAGGGAGGGAGTCGCCCACCACCATCCGCACCCGCGGATCATTACGTCAGCCTATAACATCTGATCATTCCGGTCACGCACATCGACTTTCAATCAAACTGTATAATGTAAAACTATAAAATCAGCGATGCAAGAGGGAATTAAGTTCTTATCTGTCTCAAGTTTGTACAATGCGATTTTTCAACGTGTCACGTTTCTCGGTAATAGCGAAAAAAACCACGTCTTCGTAACGTGGCGAGACCTTTACTTTGTGTTTCTTGCCGCTTTTTTATTGCAACTCCCTTCATATTTTAATAACCGGCGATGGCGGGCCGGAGGAGGAGAGGCAGTCTTTGTGTGAGGTAAGAAGATAAGGCGTTGGAGTAATGAAGCATCAAAATTTTCGATAAAACCGAGTGTCAAGCGGAGTTTTCGATTGATAAAAAATATTACACCTAAGAAAATAATCACTTTTGATTGAGGTAGAAAACTTATAATAACGTTTAATGACAATTTGTTTTGGAATCAATCTATCGATCGTTATTTCATACATGACATAAACAATTTTCCTTTATAATTAATTATATTCATATGCATACTCTGCACATCCCTTTCTCATCCTTTTCTCTTTTTAGTTTAAAATAAGCGCAGGCCAGAAAGATCTGACCCTCCATCGGGAAGGCTTAACTAATTACTCCAATTCTAATATGAAATTGTTTTAATATTTTTATAAATAAATACTTACCAGTTTAAATAATTTCTTTAAAGTTACATATAAAGTTTGAAGAGCTTTCATTATAGAGTTTTTATAGAGATTAGAATGTATAAGGTTACGCCGTAATAAAATACTATTGTAATGGTAATATCAATAGTAAGTAATACAAAGGTCAGTTAAGGAAAATATCAAATATATGTATATTGTGAATCATATTGATCGTATAATAAATTTTAAATTAATTTCATATTAATTTCTATAGTTTACTAAAGAATTGACCGATACAACATAATGAGCTAATTAACTGTTTTTAATAATATTACAATTGCTTTTTTACCAAGCATTTGATATCGTAAGCATTTGCTAAAGAGATACTAAAGCGTGAATAATTATCGACCGATCGAATTGGGAAATAATTTTCTTGCAAAATATATGCATAATTGTAAGAAATATAACTGGTCTGTAAGAATGTTACGTGTTTAATAATAATAGCTTCGCTACGATAAGAAATAAAATTAATTTTAAATTATGCCAACAATCGCAATATAAAGAATTTCATGTTAAAGCATTGGATTAAGGCTGCGATGCTGGTGCAATTAGAGGGTACACATATTTTATTAAGGATGTATAAATTAAGGGAAAAATTTTCTCTCGCGAGTTTTTCCTTACTGAATATCAAATTGGATACGAATCTTGATTTCATCGCTTGAAATTAATTCAACCAGTCATATGTACTTCAAGATAAACATATCGATATCTATATTTGAGCTTTCTTTATCAGAGCCAGGGATATTAATATTAATAATATTAAAATGAATAATAATAAATGTATTAATGCATTGATGTGGAGGTGGATATTGAATTCCAAAGGCTGATTACTATCACGGAAATGTTATTGGCCTCGCGACATCGTAACTCCGATGTTTTAGTAAGGATACAATTGGTTTGCCATTAAATACGTGGTAACGTAGCGTGGTAACGGAAAGAAGAGGGTAAGAGCGTAGGAGCGTAAGAAGGCATCTCACGGTAATTAATCGTCACCGAGGTGTCGCTCTTATGAATAGGGCAACGCGAGCGCAATGAGCTTGGCCACTATAATCGCCAAGCCTCACGGGGAGGGTAAAAGACGACGACGACGACGACGACGACGACGACGAGAGGCTTTATTACCAATGTCCGTGTGTTCGGTTAGCGAGGAACAGGTCAGCATTTGTTTCACCGCTAATTGCCGGGAGAGGAGCAAGAGGAGCAAGAGGAGGAAGGCACATTTGACGTAGCGGGAACCTGCTCTCGTGTCCCAGAAACGTGCTTACCAATGTCTTTGTGTTTGTGTTACTGTCTGCCGGCTGCTCGTGTGACTCTGCATGTCCACAAACACTTCCCCATCAGCTAACATAATGCCTACATACGAGACGAGTCCTCTTCTCTCAACCTTTATTAGATCCTCACGTGTTCAGTTATATGGGAGTCTGAGCTCCATGCCAGCTTTTGTTTCTTACGGTAGTTCGCTTTTTATTTATTTAGACATGGTACTTCCGTACTTTTAAAATTTTGGCCCCTCAATTATTTATTTCTATTACTACCCTCGGGGGGTATTACGAGTTCGACGGAGCCATGCATCAACATTCACCCGTACTTAATTCATCAATTGCACATCCATGCATTTAAACGAGGATCAGCTCTAATAATTAACCCAGACAAAAATTACCCAGTCATATTTTGCAATGCTCACATATACATTGAATCACGCCACTAATTGTATAATTTATTTACTAATTACATGCTTTATTACGTTTTTATTTAAAAGTTGACTTAACGAGACTGCTAATGCGATAAGCCCGAAAGGACAGTATTTTGCGTTTTATTGTATATTACGTAACTCATCGAGACGATTCGCGATTCGAGAGAACGGTCATAAGTGATAAAATGTACTAAATATAGTAACTGCGTGAATCTGTAACTCGAGAGAGAGAGAGAGAGAGAGAGAGAGAGAGAGAGAGAGAGAGTTTTAATAACGATATGACGTTACGCTACGAAGTGGCCGTTGATAAAAGTCTGAGTCGATAATGCAAAGTTAAGCTTAACGTTTCATTGTACCGAACTGTTGGTAGAAGGGGCATCCGAAAGCCCGAGAAAGCAGAGGAACGAGTGGAATGTAATACGTGAGTGAGGGCGGGGGAGAGAGCGATGATTGCGCGGCGTTCGACGTTCGGCGATCGACGCTAACCCTGAGCTGGTTAATAAGGCACTATAAAAGTGGCATAGCAGGCAAGAAGGAAGCTATTGACGTCAGGGTAAGTGGTTTTGGGCGTGCTCGGGCCCGTGATAATTGCCTGATTAAAAGGGAAATCAGCGCTGCCACTCGGAATCAAGGTGTGCAGGACATGTGCCTGGGGATGAAAAAAGCTCAAGCCAGCTTTCTCAGTTGAGAAAATGATCTAAGGAGCGGGAAGTTGGTAGCTCCGAGCGAAGCAACGAAATAATGGGCCTCATAAATCCATCCAAGGAGTTTGGCGACGGCAATCTCTGATGGCTCTATCCGAACGAGCAAAAATCGCCGGGAATTTACTCCGGGGCAGGAGCGACGGGACTCGCGGGCGAGGCTGATAGTGTCCGAGACTTTCCGCGAGGGGGGACGACTACTCGAGGCTGGGTCCACCGACCTGGACCGCATCCCCTGCGAAAACTGAATGCCCGAGCGCACCCACCTACCTCCCCTCCCAACCCCTCCCCGCCCCTGCAGCCGTCGCCGCCCCCAAAGTCCAACCAAGCACCGCCGCCACTCTCGCTCTCGGCTCTCCCCTCTCTCCGCCCCCCCCGGTCGCGCCGCTGAACGGCCGGCCTAACTGTATTTATCGGCGGGACGTGCATATCGCTCTCGCGTAAAGAGGCCGGACAATACGTCGTTAAGGGCCCGACTCCCGAGGAGGACGCGTCCGCTAAAAATAGCCCGGGACACAATACCCGGAAGGCCGGCGTGCGCCCTCCCCTCCCCGACCCTCCTGCGGAAGGTTAACCACTAGATGGGTGCGCCACGAACGAGGAAGGGATATCGACGGATGCCGAGCCTCGAGAGATAACCGAGGGCGCTCCGGGCCCTCTGATTCCCCCCCATCCCCCGCCCCGTAACCCCCCACAACCCAGCCGGCCCGGCCTTTATTTTACTTTACCTCGACTTCTGCGGCTGGCTTTCGGCTGCTCCGGCAATCCGGAGGTATCCCTCTCCGACCGTCTTACCGTCTTATCTCCGGTTACGGCGGCTCCATCGCGATACGACGCGCGCGGCCCTTCATATACTCCGTTATTGCATTCGATTATTCAATTGAGTTATCCCGCTGATTGACCCGCACCGATTGTTGCCTCGTCGTGAAGAGGCTTCGCTTTTCAATCTCTTCGAATCTTCAAATTTATTGCAACCTTTACTACTCCTTTACGATTGAAGTCCGCCACTCGACAATAACTACGACAATATCGAACCGATTGCTTTACTATCTATATTTACAGTACTATCCGCCCCGCCCCCTCACCCGATGAGATCGGGATCAGACTGCTATCTTTTTATTTCCCTTGCTTTCTCTCCGTCCCCGCTACGCCTACCGAAAAACAAGATTTTAGTCCAACGTTCGACACTCAGTCACTCGTGGCCGTTATTACCATTACCAAGCAACAACGAGGGCTATTAAATATGAAAAACGACTTTACCTCTCAATTATAATGCTACGAGACATTGCAAAGCAGTGTTGTTTTGTTGGATAGCCGCTACTGGAAGGTAATAGCTTATAAAGCCATTTGCGGAAATATTGCCGAGCCGAAAAAAAATCTCTTTTTGCGCTATGCTCAGGTATCTCGACAAGTGCATGTATACGTATGTGCGAATACTTGTGCGTCCGCGGGTAGGAATTATATCCTTCAGTATCTTTCAAATCACTACCCCATCAATTTGCCCGATATTTAAACGAAATATCACAGAGAATTTTATCATTCGTCACAAATTCTTAGCAATAAATTAGCCCAGCGATATATTTCCCATCAGCTCCTTCCTATCTACTGGACTTTGTACTCTTGCACGATATATTTGCAAATGGCTTCTCATTGATAGAGTTTTAATAACTTTTGCCAAGTCAATGTAAGTAACAAAACAGAATATATATATATATATATATATATATAATATTTTAAATAATATTTCATAGCTCTTGCATGTGTCATGTGATTTCAGAAAGATATAGTTTATGCTTTTTTTTTTTTTTTTTGACAATATTAATTATACTTTTAAAAGTACCGAAAATATTTTACTCTGAAGATTTATTTTCATATCATCTTTTGTTACAATAATACAGTCATTGAAAAGTATAAAATTAGCATGGAAATCAATTTGTAAAAAACCTTTATACAATTACATGATATTCGTATGATACTGTATTCGCTAATAGCGATTATCCTTTCATGCTTAATGGATGCACATGATATACGAGTAAACTTTTACAAAAATTGCATATTTATTCGATTAATTATATTAGAATTTTAAAAATTTAATATAACAAGACTAATTTCAGAAATTATTTTGAAAGTTTGTAAGCAACTTCTTTAATTATAAATAATTCTGAATAAATAAAGTAACTTCAAACAAAGGAAATTTAAGCGCACGAATACTTTCTACAAACAAAATAAAATATTTTTAATAAGTAAAAGCTTTTATAATTGAATAAGCACATTGTTAAAGACTTAAGATCAATTAAAAATTTAGCTGCATTACTTTATTATTTACATTAAAGCATTATACTTTAAATTAATAATTATCAAATTTGAAATATAATTAGAGCTATTAATTTATTTAATGCGTAAAGATATTTATTCGACCTGTTGTCGTAATGAATTAATATCTCTCTATAGCATTAATTAAATAATTAATTAAAGAGGTCGAAATATTTATAGTATATTATCTAGTTATAAAATATGGCAAATTCAAACGATATTACGTTCGCGTTTTTCAATTGTATTTTATGTTATAATTTCTGTTATAAGTTTGATGTAGAGTATTAAATTCTTTTAGAATTTACTTTAAGTTAGTTTTAATTAAGTATAAATGAATTAAGTAATTACGGCAGAAAAATTGAAACAAGAACTCCAAAAGCTAAGAGCTCGTATTACATATTATTTTCCCTTTATATTATTTAATATAAATAAGTTTATTTATTGTAATAACAAATGCATGAACGGCTCGTTTTTACCGTAAACTTTTGTTTTAAAATATTAAAGTCAAAGTGATTACGTATAAAGATTTATATTTAAATACGCTTAAATTACTATGAATTTAGTATTCGTTATTATACATTATACATTATACATTATACATTATACATTATACATTATACATTATACATTATACATTATACATTATACATTATACATTATACATTATACATTATACATTATACATTATACATTATACATTATACATTATACATTATACATTATACATTATACATTATACATTATACATTATACATTATACATTATACATTATACATTATACATTATACATTATACATTATACATTGTACATTATTCGTGTTGCTCGGAATCGTGGATCGATTAAATGGCGAATAAATAAACTTTGGAGTCGGTAGTTTAAGGGTTTAAGTTATATCTTTATTCGTCGCTGGTGATGATTAATGATTGCTTCAGATGAAACTCTCCCCGTCAGTTACAAACTGCGTCATTGCGACCTCCGAGGACTCTCCTAAGAGCTTCGTAAACTCGGGAAGCCCCTATTCGAGTGGTGAAGGGTCGCCTCGATACCAAGAGCTTCTAGAGATTTACCAAATGTACTCGCGCGGGGTGCATTTTAATCAATTTACTGCAGCTCCGACCAGAAGATCGTCTTTTTCCGAGCCGTTGCTACACGATTAATCATTTACATGATTTAGAACCGTTTTTTAAGTTTATCGGTAACTTATTATTAACTAATGGGAAATTATACAGTTTTGTTAGTAATGGAGAGAGAAATATATTATTTTAAAAGCTGCATACTTCGAGTCCGAGATTTCTATGTGATCTTCGAATTAACATATTAAATCCTTATATACCTATTCTTATCTCGTATTCATTTTAATCCTTTTAAATCCATTAATAAACAGAAACAGACTCAGGATGATAGTTCGATTTCAAAAAATCTGAGTTTGTTCCTAAAACAATATCAGCTCATAAATATAATATTAAAATTAAAATCATTATTGTACGTTTTAATCCTCAGAATAATTTCATTTTATATAGTAAATAAAAACAAGAATTGAATAATTTCAGAAATGCAAAAATAATGTGCCTAATTTATGCAAATTTTCCGAACATATTTAATTATTTCATTATGAATACCGATATATTCTAATTGAAAGACTTGAGTATTTAATAATAGTAATGATAAATTAGCTTAAGCCAATATTTACATAAAGGTAATAAAAAACAGAAAAATAATTAATTACTTATCGTAAAATTTCTAGCATATTTTATGTGCACTATACAAAATAACTAATCCTGGTGCTTGAAAATCGAATAACTGCATAGGAAGAGTAAAATTTTCATAATTTTCTAAATTAAAATGCGAGTTATTTTTTAATCAACATAAGTACGGCAATTACTATTTCTTCTGTCGATAATTCTCCTATCAAATAATTCATCCGTCAGATCATCAGAATTTCCGAAATTATCAATCATAATCCATATTAAAAGAAAACACCCTGAATTACGCGACTAATTAAATCTAATTCTAACTAATCTTCTGCTCGTGTCATAAATCATCGGAATTCAAGGTCATTCAACAGATTCCGCAGCCTAACGTCATGAATCGAGCATTGTTTAAGACTTTTGAACGTTCTATTAACAATTTATTACCAATAAAAATGAAAACATTGTAAAGCCTGATAAATGATGCGAATTGATACGTTATGGTGAATTTATATAGTTGAGCAATTAAAAAAATCGAAATTATTATATTATTTACTAATCATTATAGGTGTTCTCTTAAATCAATAAAATTTTCAACGAGCCTAATGACGCAGCCACTATTCAGGCCAATTAAAAAATCTGACTTATAAAAAATTTCTTTTCATCCGATATAAGTTGTTTGTTTTTAAAGTACAATACGTTGACGCATGGCGAAACACGTTTATTTTTCAAAACGAGCGCATCTAATCCGGAGATAATTTAAAAATAAGTAATAAGTCGAACGCACCCCCATGAATTGCTGCGTTAGACCGCATTATCAAGATGTAATTACTAAGCAAGAAGACTTACACCCTGTATACAGAATACATCATCATGAATAACAGATAATGAAATTACTGAGCTGACGCAAATCTGTAAGCCAGTCTTTAATCACTTGCTGCTGCTGCTGCTGCTTCTGCTGCTGCTGCGCCGCGCTTACATGCAGTGGTGAGTAGCAGTGGCCGTGAAGCGCGGGGCAGGGGGGAGGGGGGAGGCAGTGAAAAATGACGCCCAGGAAAGGAAAACACGTCTATTACAGATGCAAGCGTTTGAAAAGATGAGAACGATTAATTCTATACAACTTATACAAGTAAGTTATGACTTTGTGCTTGTTTTTTGTTTGCTTTATAATGCTGCGCGTCATTTTCTTTTCTTTTTTTCCTTTACTGAACTTTCTTATTATCACGGCTTTGTTATTCACGTCAATTTCAAAGCAGTCTCTGCTTCAAAGATACGAACCATGAAATTTTATTCTTTACTAGCTGATGCACGATGAGTTTTTCAAAGCCATGATTACTAATTGCAGTATATTCACGTTTTATTTTTTATATATTCATTTCAGAACATCTAAATGCAACTAAATTTCACTAGAGAAACCTAATCCCGCACAGCTATATATCTCAGATTTATGCTATTCATTCGTATTAATGATAAATTAAAATTCACAGAAGATCAATACGATTGAAATTATAGAAATTCGAGTGTAATCCGTTAAATAATCCATTTGCAAATTCGATTTATCTACATATCATGAATAAATTACCGATTGAACAATGTAAATTCAAATTTTCCAGGACAGACTTCAACACTTCGCGTAAAACGTTACATTCATCACGTGCAAAGAAAAATGAAATACTTTTTTATTGATTTTTTTTTTTGCTTACTTAAAATCGGACTTTGACATACTTTTAATTTTATTTAAAAATTTATCCTTGGAACATTTCATCAATAAAGTACACGTACTGAAAGATTTTCATTTGAAAAGCGCAGACCAAACTGACCTTTTAAAACTTTTATATTTTTATATACAAATGCCCATGTAATTGGATATTATGGAACGTAAGAAATGCATTATCGAGTGTCTGCACTATTTATATTTTTTACAAACAGAGAATATAAAGGAAGAAATGCATACACAAATAGAGTGTCTATGGTTATTGTCACACTGTTGCGAGTTTCTCTGTTACACACATATATGTAAAAATCGTACGTATTCGTTTCATTTAAATAAGGAGATACGAAGACTGAATCGCGTGCTTACAGTTTTGCTTAAACTTATTAGTACATACAAAATCTACGTAAAACTATGCATTAGAAATCAGTATTTCATCCAAGATTTGAAATTATCTTATTAATATTTATGTTATATTAAGAAATAACTATAGGATATTTTAATGTTACATACTGTATCTTTAAAAAATATTTCAATTTTCAAACCGATAGCTCTTACCCTCACATCACAGAATCTTCAAATTAAGTAAAAATACTAATTATTCTCTAGGACTACTTATTTTTCAATATTCAAATGCACTGTCAAATCAAATACTGATTTTAAAGAGTAAATTTAAGCTGCTATAAACTTAATTTTATATCGTTTCTTCAACGCAAACATTATTCAGGTTGATTATTATTATGGTTAGTCACCTATATGAAAGTATATTTTTCATTTATACGATATAATTCTTATTATAATACTACATTACATTATTTCATAAAAAATCAAACTGACTCCAAGTTATTTTGACTTTCTAATTCATCATATGAACAAATAAGCTGTAATATAAGTAACCTGTTTTGACATATTAATTTTGTATTTTATATGAGTAGTCGAAAATAGAAAAATCTTACTGAAGAATTGGAAAACTCAATGCTTGTGCTGAGTTGTATTCGCATTAGTTACGTAATATGTGATTAATATACGTATTCGGTTCAGGGGCTCAGAATGAATATGATAAAATCATACTTTTTGAGTTGAGGTACTCTTATTGATACTAAATACTTATTTATCTCAAGAGGTATTGTTACACAGATTAACGTCATATACCTTAAATCCAATTAATTTCCATTAACTTTTCATTTTATTAAATTTTATTTATTATAATAATTATAAATTTATTTTACTTTATAATTATAAACAAATTATCGTAAACATTATATATCTAAATTCAAAATAAAAAAATTTCTTAATACGATTATCTCAGTATAAAATTTTTTAAATAAAATCCACAAGTACTATATCGAATCTCTTAATCTATTTTCCTAACATTATATTTTAACCTTTCCCATTCATTATATATTGTAGATAAGTACTAAAAGTTAATATTAAAATAAGTTATAAATTAACTGAATTGAAAATACTGCAAGCATTTCATTTAATACTTTTATAAAACTACATAAAAACCGTATAAAATGTATTGTATAAAAAAATTTTCAAGCTCTGAATATTATATATATATATATAATATATATCCATACATTCAATAATTTCAAATAAAAGTTTTGAAAGCGACTGGTATGTTACTGTTTAAATATAACTTATTAGATTTAATTTAAAACATTTATAAAATATAATGTATTTTACAAAATTTATCTTTTACCTAAATGTAAATAGTAAAATTAAAATCTGTTAATACAATCTTTGAAGATAATTACATAGTCTATCTATTTTTAATTAAATCAAATAAAATACATGATTCATTACAGCTACTATAAATATTAAATAAAATATTCACTCATACTACAAAAAAAATATTTGCATAATTATGATCGTACATTTTCATCAGTACGTACAATATATATCAATTTATTATACAAAGCTAAATATAATAAATATAATAAAAAAATATTACGAAAATGACCGGTAATTTTCATTACAAAAGCTCTTTTATAGCTTTTATAATTTTGTTAGAAATATATGAATATCTCTCAATTTCATTCCGCATTACACATTCATTTATGACTATAAAATAATATAACTTCTGCATTATAGGAAACAAGCAATTTATATTAATAAATAGCAAATTATTCTTAATTATGTACGTTTTGAAGCTATGGTATAAGGAAATACTGGTAATGAATGGCAAATTAAACATGTACTCAGACAGACATCAGATAAAGAAGATTAAGAAACGTCACTAGAAATTAAAAATAAAAGACGTGAAGCTATAAATTAAAATGTTTTTTGAATTTTAGAAATAGATAAGATGTTAGAAATACATGTGATCTAAAAAACTAAGAGTATACGAAAAATTAAAAATACCGCAATTCTAATGAGATAATTTTTTTTTATAATTAATAATTATAGGATTTTTTTTACTTTTATAGAAATCAAGTTTTTTATTTTTTAAGGCTTATCTTCTTAAACTATCTTTCAGAACATCTTAGACATAAGATTATGATGATATTGATGTAATTTACAACGACCTTATAATAAGTACTTATTGAATAATTCGAATCTCTCACTTAATAATGAATTACTAATCACAAATCAATATTTAATTTCAATGCAAAGCGTGCAATTCGTTAAAAATAATGTAATGTTCTCGAGGATTTAGCGTAAAATCTTTGGAACATTTTGAATATATGCGATTCTTTATGTACGAGAGAAAATATGAAATTTTAAGAATTTTCAGGATAATAAAGTAAAATTTCGCAGCTCAAATTTATTCCCAAAAAGATTTATAATATTTAATAATAGCACGAATAGATTGAACCAAGGGGTATTATATACTCAGTCTAATTAATTATTTAAAAGTTATTATGTAATATGATTTACGCATTTGTAATATTTCGAATATTTTTTATCTTTTATTATATCAATTGCATATGTAATATTATACTCGTACATATGCTTATAGAATACCTATTTTCAGAACAGTCTTCAAATTATTACCATTCTTTATATAAAATTACATGATATTTATTTTACTTGAACAGTAGCCTCTTTTATAATAATTTAACAAGGTTTTCAGTACAAAAAAAAATACGAATACAAGATATAACGACATGATAATGTAAAATCAAACTTATCTTTTTGATATTTAGTGAATTCTCGAACGTATTCAATAATGATGTTATAATTATAATTAAATATCAACTTTAAAATATTCTTTTACTAATTTATTAAATGAATCCCTTTTGCCGAATTTTTGTATCGATGAATGAATTTCTTATATGAATGCACATGTTTTTGCAATTTATTGTAATGTTAACAGAACTACTTATAGCTTATAGACATAAATATAAGGGTTCTGGAACAATGAAATACCGTTAAAAAATATAAATATTTGTTTATACATCCAATGAATCGAATAGGACATTTAATAAACAATGCCTTCGGCCTAGAATAATGCTGAATTAGTTTTAGAACGTGGCTCTTTCGGCCATAATTTTACATTTTAATAATAATCAATGTAGAATCAATGGTATTGCATAGTAAATAAATAAATAAATAAAGAAATAAATAAATCTTCCAGAAGATCGTCATATCAATGAGAAATATACTCTTGACAGTGTCAACAAGTATTCGAAGGTCAAAGACAAGTTAATGCCGTCGTTCTGGGGGGCAGCGAAAAACGAAACAGTGAAAAATACCGCGACGCGTTGTCATCCATCATGTTACCACGCGAAATGAACAGCAAAAGCTTGCGAATACGTAATAATAAATTCTCAAATAGGTTCTGGATCGGATGGGACGAAATATAAAACAGGTCCGATTAGATCTTCTCGTGTCTTTGTGCTCGTGTTGCAAGCTTCGAGACTCAAGCTTTACTTACTTTAACTCAGTTAAGTAGAATTTGTGAAACTTACAAGCTTCCTGGAATAGTAGAGTAAATGTTTTAATTTCTTATTTTTTTCAACAAGCTTTAAGCGGAAAGAATATTTAAATGTTAAAATTACGATTTTGAGAAATATGAATAAGAAATAAAATTTAAATAACGTTGATATTTATTTAATGCATTACATTTTTCTTTCATAAAATCAATGATCCTTTAAAGAAAATTATATACTTATTTTTTAATCAGATTTTATGCAATAAAATATACTATAATTTCGTTGTTTAATGCATACACTATATGGAACGTAGAATTTTCAGAATTTATTAATTGAATACACATTGTATTAAGTACTAATTCCAATATTTCAAGAAACGTACAAACGTGATCTAATAAAAATTAACGATAAACATTTTATATTATTACAGACGTTCCAAGTCATCACTGATTATTACAAGCGAATTTTACAATCAAGAACGGAAATTGTGGTTGAAGCTTCATTATGTTCTGCTATAGATTCCTTATTTGCATCTTTTTTATATTCAACGTCATCCTATTGACCCATCAGGTCGGTAATTCAATATCTAATTTACTAACTTTAGAAACAAATGTCTTTGAAAAGAAATTACTTACCAAATAATATAAATTATTTCCAAATACATAAACTAGTTATTTACCATGTTCATATGACGTCATTACATATGAATCAATACGCTTTATTGACTATAAATACATGTGCTTTTAAATACTTTTAAAGATTGTTACTTTTAAGATAATAGTTTTTAAATATCTTTTTACTGACAAAATTTTTATGTACTTTAACGCTTTTAAAAGAGTTATTTATCCGTTATAACAATGTAATAAGGTAAATGCAATTTCTAAAGCATAAATAAAAAATTAACGTTACTTATAATTCCGGTCAAGTTTTTATTTTATTGTTATTTAATGGTACTCAAGTGCAAATTATTAGATAAATAAATTCTCTTTCTCTAGTTAAAATATTCCCTAATAAATTCTTAATTTGAATTTCAATCAAAAAATATAAATATATACTTTATAAATATAATTTTGATTATTATTTAAAAAAAAATAGATCAAAGACAAAGAATGTGAGAAAGCAGCCTACACAAAATGTATATACACAATTGATTTGCCAAAAATAGAACAATGTATTGTACGTATTCTAAGCTTTTTTATAATTAATATTAAATTAATAAATATTTGACTGATAGAAAAATTTATTTATGTTTAGGAAAATTATTACAAAGAACATGGATGCCATTAAACTGGAATATTCGAAAATATTTTTACAAATGTTATGAAAAATTTTATTATATGTTAATGAATAATTAAATAATTTATAAAACTAATTTAAGTAAATAAAAGAAGTTTTTCGTTAATTTTAAAACCTTAGATGAAATTTCTTCATTTACCTGCATATTAATTACGTTTTTATCGTTTAATCAATTAAAAAATATATTGTATTTGAATTGTAACTTAAGTTGTATCTGTAAAATTATTAATAAATATTTTATTCATTAAGCTTGCCCGCCATTTGCCAATTATTAATTCCAATTCAATTAATAAGACACTCATTAATTGTATCATGCGCTTTACATATTTTTCATTTCATCTGAAATTAACTATTATAAAATACAAATGTAATAAGGCATTATTTTGGATACTATTAAATAGAATGGGAAGAAACAATATTTTTCTAGAAAAATTAACTTTAAAAATGTCCTAATACTCTTTCTATCATCTACAGGAAAATCTGTATTAATCAATATTACAATCATTTTAATATTTTGAATTTAAGTAACATTTAGTGTCACTTATTTTGTCTCACAATTTTTTGTGTAAAAATTACTTATTTCAACAAGAGTCTATTAGCGTTAATTCAATTCCTTCTGTTCCCTCGCATTGCTGATGATTATCTCTACGATATAATATATAACATTCAATATTCAATATTCAACATAATTATGTAAATTATAATAATAATATTTCACTGGCCAGACAGTGCAGTCCGGACTGTCCATTAATGGCCTTGTATTTTAAAAATGTAAAATATTTTAAAAATGTAAATTAACGTTAAATTTAACGCGTAAATATTACTCATCTGCCAAACTAATTTATCCAGCCAAAATGTAAGACAATCAATCGAACGCTTAAAACACAAAATAGTTTAAATATCAGGTTAATACATAAGAAAGGTATACTTCACGTCTTATATAATTCAGGAATGCATAGCGAATAAATTGGATAATGAGGTTACTATGTTTAATTTTACGTAATTAGAGTTAAAAAGAAACATTTAGTTATGGATGCACTTACTTCTTTTAGAAATTATTACTTTTACCTTAAATAACCAAGCGCTTAAATCAATAGGAATTAATTAACTAATGATGGAATCGAAAAAACGTTCTGCTCAATATGCCAACGTAATTACTAAGACTTTTGCGTGAGTTCAGAGGAGCAATTTATCATGAACGCGCGTACGCGCGCGCGCGCACACACACACACACACTCGGGCGCGTAAATTTCTATGCCTCTTTCGTTTTTCAATACATTTACTAAAAAGAAAGAAATGCCCTCACTCTCCGTCTTTCTCTGGCTCAGTAAGAATGCCCTCTTTACGCGCCGAGCGCAAGAAATAAATGCATTTCTGGACGCCCACTGCGATTTTAATGCTCTTGTAAAATTCTCTTTGTACACCTTGGCCGATTAATCTTTCGTGGCGAGGCGTCAACGGAAATCAATGAGTTAACGCGCACCTGGAGTATCACGTAGGGACTCTCCAAGTTACGATTGTAAAAGCCACTTTGTACGGGCCTTTCCAATACGAAGGCGTTAAGGAATCCGTATTCTTTATCCGGCTTTAAGCCTCGACACGATCCAATAAATTCACCTCCATTTCATACGGCCAAGTACTGGATATTGATAAGAAACTATGAGACTCGATGTTTTTTCTTTGATTTTTATTCCAAGGATAGTCCAGGGCGTACAAGTTCACGATTGCGCCAACCGTGGAATCAAGCCATAATTCAGAGTTCGTTTAAATTAGCGGCTGGGATCCGATACTCTTCTTAGGCCATTCGTTTTATTTAGTCTCCTTCAAATACCTCCACCTCCCTCTCTCCCTCCCGCCCTTCTACAAGTAATTCAGACTCTTCTCACTTATTAAAAACCTATTACAAGCTCAATCTTAGATATGTGACGTATTACATAAAAAGTGATAAAAGCGAATTTAAAGTTTTTTTTTGAAATTTTTATTATTCCTTTAAAAAATATATGGAAGAATTTATCTTTTATTCTGAAAAAAAAAAAAAAAATCAAAATTTTTTTTAACGCATTGTAATTACTAAGCCTAAATTTAATAGCTTTTATTATTTACAAGTTTTTGTCTTTGCGATGGAATCAAATTTGCAGTATCATGATGTATATAATAAGATAAAAAAAAAAAAAAAAAACTAAAACATACTGTCAAGTCGAACATCTTTCTCATATTTACTGCATCGTAAATATGAAGAAATTACTAATACCAAGGAGATTGCTCATTCTTTAAAAATTCACTCAATCAAGTTGTTTCATACTGATTCGAATCGTAAAAAGTTTGAATATAAATCATAAAAGACGAAAAATAGTGCTCGAACGTCCTGAACGATGTCTGTTAATAAGCTCAAAAGAATGGGTCGCTCATTGAAAGACTTTACACTACAGGTAATTGTAAAACAATATCTCTAGATGCTAAGAAGATAAAATTGACGTGCTTACTTTTTCATTATCTCACGTCCTCTTTCGTCTCTATCCAATTTTCATCCGTTCACTGCTTATTAAAGCTTTAATTTAATACTGGATTTTTTTAAGTTACTTAACTTATACATTAAGCGTCATTGAGACTCAATGGCTCATTTTCTAGAAGGTTCTGTACTTTCAAGGCAGACCTTAAACAACCTGTACAGAGTACTTATTATGTATGAAGTAAAGTACTGAGGGATTATGTCGTCTGAACTCTTGATTACCCAATATTTTTTATTTCAACAAATTATATTCTCTTCAATCTGAATATCATGACTAATAAATATAATTTTCTAATAATTTTATATGTAAAAAGATGCACCTATTACGCTTACTTGAGTTAAATCCCTAGAAGATCTTTTATATTATCTACAAACAGGCTTTTTATATCGGATTACACGCAGTTCCATCTATTGTCGGCTTAGAAAAATAATAATTTGAAATTTTTTATTAATGCTCGATTACAAAGAAAATTACAATAATTCTAAATTGAGTACCGAATTGCTGAATTATAGAAATGCTTAAATGGAATAAAGAGAAAATTATTTCAACATAAAATAAATTGTAAATAATTTATACTCGTTTGTACTTTTATTGGTGCAATTATGAAGGCGGTTATTATCCTTGCGTATTACGATAATAAGAAATATATGATAATGTTCTTCCTAGTCCCATGAGTACATTACATTCCTACTGATCACGAAGTGAATAATTAATAATAAAATAAAATATACGAATAATCTTCTATAAATTATAGCATTAAGGGTATAATCGACTGAATACTTACTTAAACAACTTCATTAGATATGGTAATACTGATTTTTAATAAAGCTTTTAAGTGGTTTCAAAAAAAGTGTGTACAGATAACTAATTACTTAACTGTAGTAATACGACTAATAACGTTTTCCAGCTAATTATTTATACAACTCAATTTTGAAAATAAGTGTTGCTGTTTTACAAATATATATTTATATATATATCTATATATATATTTATCGGAATGGGCGGTTAAACTTTTGCCTTATTTATTAACAATAATTCTCCATTATTATGATTAAATTTATAAGTAAGATGAGCAGGACAGCCCTTTCCTGTATAGGAATAAATGAGGCAGGTTTGAAATCGAAGTGTAAGGGACAAGAAAAAAGGAATAAAAGGGTCGGCTTTCGCATTTGTTAAATATTCATGAAACTTTCAGCCATCCAGGCATAAGAATTATCGTGACTTACCATGCAAACTCTTCACTGATGCAGGGAATGAAAGTCAGCTTGACCACGAGATACGAAAAAGAAAAACATCACATACCTATAACAGGATAAAGATTTTACATTTATTATCCCTCGAGCTATTGGTTAATCTTTCAAAAAAACAAAAAAAAACAACAACACAAAGTTTTCATTAATATTCCATTAATTATTAATTGGAAAAGTTCAATGCTATCTTCTTCATTACGATGGATTTAGAATTTCGTTAAAAAATTTTTTTTCAAATATCCTATAAATTGATAGAGAAATTACCAATAGATAACTTCAATGGACATAGCATGCAATTTCTACTCTATTACTCATGTTAGAGCACGTGATATAAGCCATCATTAACCAGATCTAGAACATTATTGACAAGTACGTTAATCAAATGTATTGATTTTAAATAAAATTTTATTAATACAGATAAATAATACTACGTTTTTTTTTGTTTTTTTACATATGTTTATTTAATATTTATTGAAGCTTTAAAACTGAATAATCCAAGCTTTATTACTTCATTTATTTATTTCGACGAATTTAAATGCCAAGAAATTTCTTATCGCCGCGATATAGAGCCACGCGAATACATAATTTGTGCGTTTTTCTCCTCAGATAGGATGATCGTTCCTTTAAATCCAAATATACGTATACGAAATAAGAAAAGGTTAATCGGAGCATCGATGATAATTAAGTAATCGCTACCTCGTCTTAAAAAGCGCGTCTTGTAATTAGATTCCCCGCTAATGTAAATGCGTATCATTTCATTCAATGTCACGCTAATTGTCGTCGTAATCGAGCCGAACTTTATTCCAGTCCGTCTCCCAAAATAGCAAACATGTCTCGGGAATAAAGTCGAGGACGGACAAATTGTAGATAACATTAATCCAGCTCCAGTATCTTAACACTTGTAATGCCTTTCCTCGGGTAGTCTGTCGAAATCAACGATAGTCGAACGAATTAATTTGGAAATGTTACGCACGATAATCCAAGATTCCGACTCTGGGTCACTACTTTCGAAAGTATCATCCTCGTTAGAATGCGGCTGACGTTAATTGTTACCTAGTTTTGCAAGTTCCTACCTTCCATGGAATAGTTCTGGATGGAACAATTAGGCTTACTTTAATTAATAATACGCGGTCAGGTTTATGAACATATATAGAGATGTTTGGTATTTAACTTTATTACAGTACTACAAACTATTCATATGGACAAACGTACAATGCGAACGAATGACAAACTTTTATCAACATACTTAAATCTGCTCACATTAAATATAACGAACTGTATTTCTATTTGATTACATGATTTTTCTATTAATATTTGCAATTTTTCAATTTGCAATATTCCAAAGTATTATACATAAATAATAAATATTTGTATTTAATATTACATACAAGTAAATTATATATTTTTTGCTTCCATTAATATTATATACTTATGTGCTCAGTTTTTTAAATCAACAATTATTTTGAAGTCAAAAATTGTGTTCCTGCAAATTAATTTATCGTGCTGACATTTATTGCATTTAAAAATGTAAAAATTTTAAATATATAAATTTGTAAGATGGAGAAATTAATTTCAAACGTAGCAATACATACTTTCATATTTTTTATTTTCTAGCACTGGCAGACAGTTAGTCAGAATAATCCGTGCCGCGTGTTTACTTTAAAAATATGAATATCAGAGGACATAATATTATCACTGCAAAATAATAATTACGTTATATCTGTAAACTACGAGTGATGCATCATAGTTCAATACTAATGAGATTGAAAAAAAAAAATTATAAATAAACAATGATATACATTTAAATACAGATTAGAATCGTTGTATGTGACATTTAGGAAACGAAATCTGTGAAATCCAAGTCCAAAAGTGCTAATTTATATTACGTAATTACTGCATGAATATCTCATGCATAAATATGGAAGAGTTGTTTTAGTATTCATAGGTAAATGGTTGACACAAAGTGACGAGATGCGTGACGTTGTTTAATTTTTGACGAAAATTACGAAACACATACGCGGAAACAATAGAAACACGTTACCGTCTTGCCATAATAAGAGATTTGAATAAACCGGAAAGTTTTCTTTTCAGTTTGAAAAAAAAGATTTAATGAACTTGGCTATGTGTATACATATATGCATTTATTTAAAAGTATCCTTACAATATTCTTCATTTTTCTTTTATTGTTTTTCAATTTGATACATGTAAAGTTAGCTCAATTAATCGTTATTTATAAATATAAATTAAGAATATTAAGAACATTATAATATTTATGTCAGAAAATTACAACAAAATTATATACGCATAAACGGATTTTTCACATCCATCCAAGAAATTTGATTCATATTACTATTATTTATAATGATTTATAATAATAAAATAAGTATAAATATTGCATTCAAAAGCTCATTTTTATTAAATGAATAATTATTGGGTCTAATATATCAAAATTATTTTGTAACATTTAAAAAACTATAAATTTAATATACTCAAACTAGAATTATATGTAAATGATTTTACTTTGATTAGGGATTTTTTAAGATGATTTAATAGTTAGAATCTCAATTTAGATATACGATTTAGTATATAAAATGAGAATAGAGACCCCTCAATTTTATGATTATTTGTGATTATTCTTCTATTATTCTATTTATGTATCAAATTATGATTTTTATGCTTCGCAAGTTATAAAAACATTCGTGAAAAAATCGTCATTTTTCTAGTTTCGATAATCGAAATGAATAAGAATCATTTTGTATTTATTTTTAAAATAAGCTACGGCTCTACATCTTATAATTTAATATGCTGCAGAAATAAAGTAATGTACAATTTGCCTATATAAATGTTTATATCTTTAAAAACCAAGTAAATATCTAAAGTATTATCTTATTTAAAAAATACATAAGTTATAAATATATAATCCTATTCAATATTATTATCGAATGTTTTTTTTCATGTATATTGTTTATTACACGCATTTTGTTAATCCATGCCAGAAAAACTAAATCTTTGTGTTAATTTTGAAATAAAATTTTTACACGTTAGATTCAAATGCATTTCTAGGAAATTCTACATTGAATATATATATCTTAAAATGGTAATTAATACAGATGTAACATGTAATAATAAAGTTATCGATGCGTAAATACCTTTACTCATATATTTTATTATTGTAAAAAAATAGCACGTTACCATACAACAAAGGTCTTTAATTAAATTAAATGCAACAAAAATTACTTAGATCATTCTTGTATCAAAATTTATCTTTTCATCTTCGTTTAAAGTGTGACAGAAAATATGAAAAAATAAGAGATGGAAGAAAAATAAATGTGAGTATTATTTGTAATGTGAAAATATATTAAATTAATGAATTAAAAGCAACTATTTTACATATGATATGTTATTTGACACCGGAATCACAATAATCCTTAAAATAATCGTATCTATTAAAAAATCGTATTAAAATCGTATCTATACTGAACTAAAAATTCAATACAATATTCAGTGTATTATTAAATTTACATATGAATCTCATTTTTATATATCCATGTATATTCGCAACATGACTTTAACAAAGGTAAAAGTGTTAAAAACAAAAAGTAAATTATTCTACGAAACAAGATTGGCTTCTTACATACATACATACATACATATACATACATATATATATATATATATATATATATAATTAATTTCTTCAATCATAATTATTATTTCAAGTGAAAACATGTTTTCGTGAAATTATCTTGAAGCATTACGTTCGTAATTATCACTATTAATGTCCGAGTAAAAAATAATTAGAAAGTAAATGCATGGGTGTCAATTTCATATAAATTGCTCAGTAGATCTAGTGAAATCGAAATTAAGCATTTTCGTTATATGTTCCCATTTTTCCTTAAATGTTTCTTCACTGATAATTGCAAAAATACATAATGAACTTGTTTTGATCGAAACTATCACGTATAAAAGGTTTTTTTCGAAAGCTAGTACCATTTTCAGACATTTTATCAAGTTTCAAACTCGTATTAGAAAATTAATTTAATTATACAGGCAGTGTTTAAATGTTAAAAATAGTATCAAACATAATCAATGAAATCTACAAATGTTAATGTTTCCTACAAGATGAATAAACATTATCATAAATTACTGAATGTAAATTATGTTAGTGCGAAGATACTACCCGAAAGGAATATAGTTCACCGTATAATAAAATAATTTTTTTATTATAATAATGACTTATATTTTTATAAAAATTAAATTTTCTACATTGAATCGATCAATCTAATAATTACAGAGGCATTTTACAATATTTGTCTACTAATAAAATAAATATAATTATTAATGCCTACAATATACATATAAAATAAAGAATAACATTATAATTAGAAAAGGAAATCTTATAAATATCTGAATAATGTTGTTTTTATTATATATTAATAATTTAATAAATTTGATCTCCAGAAATTAGTAAATAATTCTACGGATATTAATGGAACTTTCAATGCATCTCCCTATCACATTAAATATTGTCATAAGTACAACGAGACTTTTCTTTGAAGAAAAAATAATAATAACAACGACGACAACGACGACGACGAAAATAATAATGATAATAATAAAAATATTAATACAGATAAATACAGAGATGTTATTAGAAAGAGGAGTACATTATTTGAAATTGAATATCATGTTTATTAGTAATAATTTTTAATATTTATAGCTATATCGTGCATAGGGATAAGAAGTAATGATATATATATATATATATATATATATATATACATACATATATTTGAAGAGAGTCACCGAGCAGAGTCTATCCGTTGTCGAGCCGATACGAGCTCCGTAATAATGATAGTCGAAGGCCGGATTAAAGGAATATTAATTTTTCATATTAACATAGTACAATATCGCATATACCATAATATATCGAATGGAATAACCGTAATAAGCGAGCGTGGATGGTTCATGGACTCGCAGGTCTGAGGTAACTTGCGAGAACGTCCCCCCGCAGCTTTGCACCGGTGGAATGAACTTGAGAAGGAACGGTCGCGGAGGCAGGCGAAGATTCGGCTCGGGTTCTCCTGCAGCAGGAGTAAACAGGTCATGCGAGTCGGGCAGGGGCTTCTCGGCTTACGCCGCTGAATGCTCGAAGGATCCCCTCTCGGCTCGGCAGACTCCAGCTGCTCGACAAAACTCTTGGATATCATTGATTCGCTGCGGCCCGGAAATGTTGCTCAAGCTCTCTCACTCTCTCACTCTCTCTCTCTCTCTCTCTCTCTCTCTCTCTCTCTCTCTGACTTTTACAGCTACACGCGTCGGCTGAGTCGGGAAGATGGAAGATAGAAGATGGATCTTTTATGTCCGACCATTATTTAGGATTTATGCCACCTGAATTTATGATAATTGAATTATCGATTACTTTACTTCTTTTTTTTTACATATCGGGCATGCCCTAATAAAATTTATAAGGCTTATAGCTTACTGTAATTACTTTGCAATTAAAATGTAATTCAATAGTAATTATCGGACTTTAAAAAAAATACAGAAAACGAGAGAACTGTAACGACTATGATCGATCTGTAGGAAAATCTCTAATACGATCATAATTCAAAAGTTTTTTGAATGCATTAATTTTCCTTATTCGACGGGGAATAGGGCTGAATGTAAATAGTATAAAAATAATACGTATATAGATTTATTATCGCGACGGTAGATCTGACAAGAGCGGGAGGGCGAAATTAGAATATTTATGAACGTAGGCCTGCTCATTGAATTCGTAATTATAAGTCCGATTCTGTGAAAATTAAATGCTATACATGGATAAGAGTAGTATTAGCTTCCCTATTGTTTTATATTAAAGAATGGTAAGTAAGGCTACATACATTAATAGAAAAGAAATCGAGCATCGGCTTATTGATAATAAGACTGATGGACGTATGAAAGAAAAGATGATTTTTGTCGGGTAAGGTTGATCGAGGCCCAAAGCAAATAAAATGAAATCAGGTTAATTAAAATCTTGTCAATCATAGGGATCCCGGGCAGGATTCGGAGTGAAAAGCCGGGCGTACAAAATAACTTAATACGAGTATTAGCCAGCGCAAAGCTGATTTTATCGTTAGCGCGTTTACGCCGCCGCCCCCGTCGATCTACTAATACCGCGCTCTTCTACCAGCGCTCTTCTTGACTTCTCTCTATTAAACAACACGTGAAATGCTAAGTTACTTCCGCGAAAGAGATTCAGATTACACTCGGGCAACTGAGGCCTCGTGCGCTCGAGTATTATCGTTGTTGTTGTTGTTGTTGTTGTTGTTGTTGTTGTTGTTGTTGTCGTTGATGTTGCTGATGCTGTTGATGTCGTTGTCGCAGTTGTTGTTGCTTCAACCCCCGCGTCCGGCAAACATCTGATCTGACTCACGCACGCATGAGAATACATAAAGCCCATTATCAACATGTACCTGGATCTTCTAATTAGATTCGTATGCTCACGCGCCCATTAAAGTGACAATTGTATGCGATTCGATTAAATGATCTATTCGGATGAGGCCTGAGTGTTTGAGAAGCGTTATTCCACCCAATAGATCCTGACCTTTCGACTATAATCACCATTACAATTGCTCCGCCCTCACTTCATCTTTTATAAAATTTTAATTTAATGTTAAATATTAATTTTACTATTTTTTCTTTGAATATTGTAACTAATTGTTTTGGAATAATCTTACAGCATTATCGATCCAATTACTTTACTCTAGTTAATAGTTAATATTTCTTTAAAATTTAATGCTGCGTCTGCCCAAAAGCTCAATTTACGAACAATTCAATTATTTACACATATATTTGCAGTTTACAATGATTCCCGTCAATCAGGGGTGATTTCTATTCTCATCTGGTATTTAAGATTTATTATAATTTTTTAAGGTATTAGACTTAATACGGTGAAATAGTTCAGCGGTTCGCTAAACATTACAATTCAAGAATCAAATTCCAGGACTTGGAAGGAAGAGATAAATTTTACGATAAAAATCAATTGATGAAAGCCTGTAAAGTAAAGAAGAATTTACTTTTCTCTCGGGCCATTGATTAAATCGAATTTTACTAAAATTGTCTTTGAACATGGAAAGATCGAACATTGGACTATACTAGATGCCAAAAAAGCACACATCACTTATTACTGCGGAAACTCGATTTATCCAGAGTCACGATCCGGGTACAATAGAACAAAACTGTATGCAAAGTACAGTTTTGTTACAATTCCGACTCTTCCTCTGATAAGTAACAGACTTTAATAGAAATAGCTACCTCTAGCTATCGTCACGATCACCAACAAAATCTATTTACCTTAACTGTTTAACGTGAACCGATAACCGTAGATAAAAATTATTAACAAAGTTCTGTTCTTTTTATGAATAAAGCAGATAAAATTATTGGGATTAGCACATTATTTTCCTAAAAGATGAAGCAGATGATTAATTCAGTATGAATATATAATTAATTAAATAATACATGTGCTTATGCTAGAAACTTAAATATGGAATATTGAATGCCTGAACGCTATTTTCAGAAAGAATACGAATACATATTATAGTGTATTACATATAATTAAAAGCAAAGCCATTAATTGAAAAGGTAAAATGGCTGACTAGATTACGCTTAATAACAGCTATAACATTGAACAAAAAGGAAATTATTCCATAAATGTGAGCCTTCAACGATTAAAAAAAAAACGTTCATTTTCAACTTGGAACGAGACTAGTGGTTAATAATAGAATTTATTTCATATCAGATAAGATAGATTATGCTAACATTATCGATAATGTGAAAAAAAAATGAAGGAAATTATGACTACGGCGAGATCCAAATATAGAATAACTTTTCCGGTATAATGTCTTGAAAAATGTCCGTATATAAAGCGAGTTTTCCTACAGCTCAAAAATATTTTCAACATCGTAGGCAAATGTTTTATTATATCCATTTATAAGTACGTAATATCGTGAATTAATATATTAACAACTGTAATTCCAATATTTCAAGAAACGTACAAACGTGATCTAATAAAAATTAACGATAAACATTTTATATTATTACAGACGTTCCAAGTCATCACTGATTATTACAAGCGAATTTTACAATCAAGAACGGAAATTGTGGTTGAAGCTTCATTATGTTCTGCTATAGATTCCTTATTTGCATCTTTTTTATATTCAACGTCATCCTATTGACCCATCAGGTCGGTAATTCAATATCTAATTTACTAACTTTAGAAACAAATGTCTTTGAAAAGAAATTACTTACCAAATAATATAAATTATTTCCAAATACATAAACTAGTTATTTACCATGTTCATATGACGTCATTACATATGAATCAATACGCTTTATTGACTATAAATACATGTGCTTTTAAATACTTTTAAAGATTGTTACTTTTAAGATAATAGTTTTTAAATATCTTTTTACTGACAAAATTTTTATGTACTTTAACGCTTTTAAAAGAGTTATTTATCCGTTATAACAATGTAATAAGGTAAATGCAATTTCTAAAGCATAAATAAAAAATTAACGTTACTTATAATTCCGGTCAAGTTTTTATTTTATTGTTATTTAATGGTACTCAAGTGCAAATTATTAGATAAATAAATTCTCTTTCTCTAGTTAAAATATTCCCTAATAAATTCTTAATTTGAATTTCAATCAAAAAATATAAATATATACTTTATAAATATAATTTTGATTATTATTTAAAAAAAAATAGATCGAAGACAAGGAATGTGAGAAAGCAGCCTACAAAAAATGTATGACCGCAATCGAGTTGCCAATAATTGTTCAATGTACAGTATGTATTGCAAAAAAATTTTAATTGCTGAATTAATTAATTTATTACTAATTAAATAATACTTTCAATTTTTAGGATGATTTTTATAGAGATCACGGATGCCGTTAAAACTGGAATATTAAAAAATATTTTTACAAATATCATGGAAAAATTTATTACACGATAATGAATAATTAAATAATTTGTGAAACTAATTGAATTAAATGAAATAAATTCTTTGTTAAAATTAATATATTAGAATGAATTTTTACTATTTGTTATTCTACAAATGATCTGCTTATGCTTTATTTTAATTTTAATATCAATTACATTAATTCATTTGAATTTTTAAAGTTTTTTTTATACAATAATGAAAATATATTATAAAACATATGTACAACATAATTCTTGTGATAAGCTTGTTCCTGTGAATAATAAATCACATGAAATTATCAATGAATATATCAGCAATTGTTAAATTCATGTTCGCGTTTTACATGCATTAAGTCTCTTTATATTATAGACTTTACTACAAAGTCAAGTGAAAATTTATAAAATTATACGAGTAGTTAAATTATTAATTTTTAAGAGTATGTATACCGTTCGTCAGTAAGTTGTTTAAAGGATTCAGTCGATTTTGTTTATTCAGAGTTTACATATAACTTAATAAATACGACCATTTGTCTCTTCTTGTTTGAAATAATTTGATTCTGATTGTAATTATTATTCATGATTATAGTCACTCTGGCGTAGTTATTACGGTATTTTAATATATTCATTGTGTTAAATACTTTGATACATATACTTTATAGAAAGGAAGTCGGACATTTTTACATGAACTTTTGAAGGGAATTAAAGATGGATGTATGCAGAAGAAGGGATCGATCGTCAGAAATGTAAGTGACAGATGAGGCATTTTCTGAAACGTAGAACAGTTGTACAAAGTGATGATTTTGCAAATTCTTTCATTTGCATGGTGAAGTTTTTTATCAATACAATTAAAATAAAATATATTTTAAAAAGTATTTGTATTATTAAGTCGCAATTCGATTCTCCGATATTTAGAGAAATGCATTTACATGATATAAAAATGCTTCTAATTATTCAATTTATGGATATCTGTCATTATTGTATAATAATTTGTATAACCTTTTCTCTTTTAGATCTGACAAATATACATTCTCAAGTTCAATAATCTATAAAAATAACTCTGATACAGCCATTTATGTAGTTAATGAGAAGAAAGAATCTTCGCCGTTGAAATAAACGTCTAATAGCTGTAATATTATAATTTATTTCCAATACCATAACGAAGTTGAGCGTAGCCATGAAAAACGCAACGAGAAAAGTACATATTTGTAGACTTGAGTAGTCTTAAAATTTCAGATCACTTGGATATTTACTGATAGTGCCCCTTAGCCTTAATAAAAGACTGATAACATTAATTGCAGTTACGTTGCAAAGCCAAAAGTCCCATTAACTCGGTACATTCAAAATTAATATAAAATATAAAGTTAACACGTTTATTGCATTAAAAGCCTATTCGCCAGGATGCATTATTTTTAATAATCTTTAAAATGTTTTAAGTATTTATTAATATCGCGATAAAATTCAATAATGCGAAAACCGTATAGATCGAGCCTCTCAAAATTATTAAGCATAAATAATGCACAGACTTGTTGGACATTCTCTTTATAAAGATACTTAAACTTTATTAAGGGGAAAAGAATATAATGCAAAACCGCAGGAAGTAAGTATTCCGTGTACGAATTGCTTATATATATATACGCACTGCCATCTGCTATTATGTTATTGTAACTGGATGAAAAATGAAAAGTAATGGCTTATTATTATTATTATTATTATTATTATTATTATTATTATTATTATTATTATTATTATCCCAGAGAGTTTATTCAACTGAGTCGCATATGTTTTTCTTTGAGTATCTATTATAGACGTGAAATTGCCTTTGTGATATGAAAATTTCAAGGACTTTCTTCTTACTTCTGAGTCTTATTGTCATCATCATCTGGACAATAACAGTATAATTTACAAAATCGAATGTAACTATTTATTTGCTAGATCACAGGAATATATCCTTATTTATCCTTACGTATCCTAGTAAGTCGGACTCTTCCGTTTCATTGATATGCGTACGTACGTAGAGGTGAGCTAGTAAGCGAAAATTGCCTCAACATAAGTAGCATCCGATTCTCAAGGAGAGAGAAAGATGGAAGAATAAACCATGTGGGGCCTTGGCCCGCTCGTAGGGACTCGTGAAACGAATGAATGCATCGGCCGGGGTGACGCATACAGACAAACGCGTCCGAAATTGTCTGAGGCTTCGCCCTTGGCCCGGTAGGCTGGTTGGCTGCTCTCCTCGACTCCTTAGCTGGCTCGATTGCCCCGAATCCCCTCCTCCCCCGCATACCCGGCGAGGTATTAAGGTCGCCTTTGAAGAAAAGCCCCTCCTTCTGCTCCGTCCTCCTTGCGAGTGCTTCGGGTCCACCTTTGGCTTTTTCATTGCTAATTCATACACACTCATATCCAGAGCCGTGGGTGGCGCGACTTGAGAATGCACCAGGACTCGATACCAATCCTTATCTCGACTTTTTTATCCGATGAATTTTTATTTATTAGGGCAGAGTCGAAGGCGACGGAGCAACGCCGATAATCAACAGTCGTCTCGTATTTATTATCCTCCTCTACCCACGCCAACGCAACAAGTGATTGTGGGCTTATTTTACCATACATCCGGCAAGGGGAGAAGGGGCAGAAGGGAGAGTGACTGATCGAATAATGGAACTCGTTATTACATAAATAAAAAACTTTTACCTACAACTATTACACATTTAAATAATCAATTCATTAAGAAACTATCAAGGTTCGAGCTTAAAGCAATTAGACGGTAAGCAAAGTATCTGAGCATTAAAAGCTTCGTAAATTGTATAATCCACGATAAGCAGTTCTTTCAGTTACTAGAAAAGAAACGTATACTCCAATCCCCTTACGCATGCAAATTCGCTAATCCAATACAGCAGATGAATCACTAATTTTCTTACTTTTGTAAAATAAATCAAAGAATAAATTAGCAGTGAATTAATAGGAAATAAAATTGAAGTAAAATTAAATAGATTATGCAAGTGTAGCGTCACTTAAGATTTACTGTAAACGACAACATACTTAATACTTCATAAACTTTTAATGGAAGAATTTGTATTCTATTTATGTATATATTCATGTAAATGGTTACTCGATATTCTATACAATTTAACTTCATTAACTATAGATTCTTTTCTCCCAAATAACCTAACGATTACTAATTACTATTTGATACAAAAAGCTTCAATGCAGCAGATATAGGAATTTATACACAATTTTGAATTTAGACTTAGCTATAAGGTATTTATTTGCACATTTCAGTGCTGATCTATATTTCTTAATAAATATTGTAAGGCGCTAATTGCGCGGCAGTAATTAAATTGGCTTTTTAAAACTAATTTACTTTGTATAGAAATACTTTTGTATTTTAATTGCCTTATTTGAAATGGAGCTTTTAAAAAAGTCATACAATTACCATTTACATCAATCATTCATACCGAAACATATACTACTAAGTATTTATTAAGTGGGAATCATTTTTTAATCGAGTAATTAAGAAATCTTTACGTTGTATAAACAAACGCCTGCGCTTCGCCTCACTCATTTCTCTCCATTGTATTTGTAATGCAGATCTGACCACTACATTAAGACAAACGCGTAAATGTGAATTATTACACTTCGAAACTAGATACGTTTCAATTTTATTGGAAAACAAGGTTATTCTATAATCTAATGGCGAAAATGAAGTTTTAGACAAAATGCAACAGTATATTTTTGCAAAATATTTTGAAAATACTATTTTAGCTTGTTTTTAATTCAACGACTATTTGCTTTCATAACTTGATTTCTTTTAACGCAAGGTTTCAAACTCTTTTTAATTTACTGAAAATTTATTATTAATCGAACGTGGATCCTTTTTCTTTTATAAATTATTCATTGAAATTGAAAGATTTTGAAGGGTAGCATTTCGAATTATGCAAATGCAGAAACATAAATACATCATAAAATAATAAAAATATTTTAAAAATGATGTATTGAAGAGATATGATGGTGTGCGTATGTATAAGAAGAGTAAAAGGTTCGAATTCTTCTCTCTAATAAAACTAGTAGTGAATAAGTAATAGAAAAGACGGGACAAATATATTGGCATCCGCAGAGACGTGTGCGCGTGAATACAGAACTTCCGCATGAATCAATTCGAAATTCGACTCACGGCAATCAATAATCACATACACGTACCACCGGAGATCATAAACGTGATTGATGAAAATCGCGTGAAAATAACGTTATGCAACAGTGGAGTCTGCGAGAAAGCGATCCTTTCCCTCTTAGGGGATGATGGAGCTACCGGTATTAATATTAATACAGGCTCCAACTGCAAAATGTCCAACACTATGGAAGACTCGATTTGCACTCTCGATCAAACGAGGATTCTTAATGCGCTTAATGCGCTCATTATTAATGCGGTAATTAAAGAAATGAAGCGGAAAGATTTCATTCGGTGAGTGGACACGGCCTTGAAGTATCAGAACAACATTACAAATAAAATCCAGGGTATTGACGAATATTATTAATAATATTTATTTATCACTTAAGCTTAATAACAAATATCGAGATTGACCCAATGACCAGTATATTTATAATACTGGGACGAAATAACTCTTAACAATACGAATAATTGTTTTTCGATAAACTGTATATTAATCTTTTGTTCTGATATCCCATTGTTCGAAAGGATGTCGATTGAATAATTATAATACTTGGGGTTTAACATTATAAATTTATCAAACATAGTTAATACCAATAAATGTAATATATTTCATGAAACATGAGCAATAAGTATATTAAAATTATACAAGTTAATAACAGATTATTTTTTGTTTTGTTATTTATTTAAACGAGTGGCTTAATTTTTGAAAATTTATATAATGGTTATTACAAGATTTACGTAGGATTCCGAGGTGCACGATACTATATTAATACATACTTAAGTATCTACTTCATTATTATCTCGAAAACAGTTTAATTAGAATAAATATAGAGGTTAGAGTACTAAAATACTATAAAATGTATACTCATTAAATGAATACACTTTATCTTAAGTGAATCTTGACATAAAATTACAAAAAGTAGTTGTACTAATCTCATTCTCTTTGCATTTCAATGGGTCTATATACTAAAAGGATTGATACATTAGCTAGTTATACTAGCTTGGCTTTTTACTAGATCGAAAAAGATACTATTACACATCAATTAGTACGCTATTACTTACACCGTAGAAAAAATGGACTAATATTCATTACCTATTCGGCTTCATAAATACAGAAAAAACGATTTTCTTTGAAAAAGGGATGCGTTACCAAGTAAATAAGTATTCAGTTTTCGATAAACTGAACTGAATATGGTCTGTTGTTTAAAGTGCAAGTATTGAACGGATTAATTGCTGCTAATTGATTTATGTACCAACATATTTTTTACAATATTATATGCAATGTAATTACAAACATACATTAACAATATTATATACTTAATAAAGTCTCTTTACATGTTTGTATATGTATATATATATATATATATAATAAAAATGTTCTTATATGTTATATAAATTTATGTATACATATTTATGTATAAAATATTAATTAATTTAAAAGCAAAATTAACGGCTTTGTTAAAAACATAATTGAGTATAGAATATCTAATATATTTTAATATCAATTAAGATTTTCATTCAACATTATTTATTTCCTTAATTTTTACGGTTAATAAATTATGAAAATAATTTATACAAAATGAATTATATACTGAGGAAGCGAAATCTTACTTTACGAAATTAATAAAACTTTTTTGTCATATAGATAGAATATTCACTTACTGTATATTCTTTTATCGCATCAGTCAATATATTGATACGAGGAGAAGAAGAACGTTCATAAAAAAAAAAAAAAAACTTTCGAAACCCGGAGTGTCCCTATTTCTAACTACGCTCTTTCAGATGTGCTCGTTCATCGGTATTTCTTCTAACTTTTGAATCGAAGATCGAAAGCAATATAATGTTATAACTGTTTTCGACTGGACGATAAGCATGAGTTTACGGTAGCAAATGTGACTAGTAAAATCAATAGGAATAATGAAGGTTATTGGGGTTTTATTATTCACGCGTAAGAAACAATTATCCAATAATTTTGCAATATCGGAGTTAGTAGAAGCCGATATAGAAAATTAACGTGGCCCATTGTCCGCGAGATCGTGATTGCATTGAAAGCACGCGATAAAGGGGTAAAAATTAGAGATAGCCGTGCCCTAAGTGAACAGATCGTAATTACTATTAGCGAGGAAAGACGAGGTTTGTGAGGCCGCCGGGCGCGGCACATTTCACATTCGGCTCGTACCTTCATGTACGTTCATGGCCGAGGCTCGAAACCAACAATTGCGAAAACAAATAAAGAAGAACCGTGTACTGCCTAATTCGCGTGCACGACGGTGCACACCGTCACAGGTATCGATCGATGCCACCAGCGAGCGACCTTTTTCACTTTATTGCCGGCAAACAACTGCAATTACGGCAAACAGTTTCCTTCGGCTTAGCCCTTACTCTCATAATTTTACATCTTCATTTATTTAGCAAATAAACGATAAAAGAACGTTGCCACGAGCTTCGAGGGGAAGGATTTCTTTCCTCAGCTCCGTAATACTAATTGAACCGGACCTTACTTACTACTATTACCATTCGCACTTTCGTGTAATTATTATAAAAATTTTAAAGTCTCAGATGCAAAGAACGGAGATTTAGCTTTATTCGCCGCGATATGTAATTATAGCTAAACGCACGCGCTTCTTCCTACGATTTCTAGAATATACGATTCGCAAATTATTTTCAATAATATGACGGATATTGGAAGAGTTGATAAAATCATAGAGTCTCAACTCTATGCTGCCCTTATACATAACGTATACATAACTTGTATCAGGTGGTGAGCTAAATGATCACTGACCGATTGGGCATCGATGAAAAAAGAATAATAAAAAGAAGAAATATGTCGATGATATCGGATAATAAGGACAACATATTTTCAACAGTTAAGAGAGAGAATTTCAGAATTGAATCAAGCACTTTTGATATTATAGTCCTTATAATTAAATAAACGTAATGACGATATAAAAATTATTGATTAACGTCATATACGTAAAAGCTATCATATCATATCCATAATAGAAATACACGAACATTCTAATATCATAATTTTTTCGCTAAAATTCTTTTTTATACTTAAGTAAAAAGAAAAGTAGTAACTTTTATTAATTAAAATTAAAAATTACAGTTTTTATTTTATTTTTAATAAATCCGTTCGGAATGAAAGCTTACGCTACCCGAATTGCACTTACTAACATGTGAATTCATTTTAAAAATTGTTTTTTACCATTACTGTTATTTGACTCTGATGGAAAAGTAATTTAATATAACGAATACAATCTTTCCTCACTGAAACTGAAATCCTAACTATGAATAACCTGTGATAGAGATTTAAACTTTATAATTTATTATTAAGAAAATATTATTGTACAAAATCATCTATTAATTACAGATTACATTTATTGGAAGTACAATGTGCATTTTAAGATACGTGTACTGTTATTACATTATAAGCTTTACCTTTTAAACCATACAGGAAGTTTTTATTAAAAAGTCAGAGCAGCATTACTACGAGTTATGGTACGAGAATTTTAAATTAAAATGGGAGTAAAAAAACTCAGTTTTATTTGATTAAATTGAATTGAATTAAAGCCAATTTTCTCCGTTGCCTTTTTAATTGTTTTGTAAAGTTATTAATGGCCACAAACTTTCCGCTTTTATTAATTCGTATGGTATATAAAGAATATGATTCTCTGATTCAGTTTTAATTAACGCCTTCGATAAATTATGTTTTCATAAATATCATTGATACGGTAGCAATAAAAATATACGAATATATTCCAAATTTACAACTATTTAAATTAAAACGTATAATTATTTGCTCTTTAATTCCAGTAAGCTTATAAATAATTAAAATTAAACGATAATATTGAAATAATTTTAAATCATTTATTAAGAAATTTAATAAAGCCTATATACTGTACTCTCGAAAAGATCGATTTATATTAATCATTTACATGTGTCGGAAATATATATATATATATATATATATTATATTGAACCGTTGAAAATTATCTGCGGAATTAATGATATTACACTTTTACTATAAAAAATGTATTTTTAACCGAAAGATTATGATTTATTCGTATTACTTTATGCAGCCTCCATATAATTTTTAAATTAATTTCCTAGAATAAATATACTATAAAAAACTTCAAATTCACCAAATTACTTGAATTTTATGAATAATAATACAGGTACTAATTTAAATTAGCCAGTTTAGATTTCTACTAAGAAATAATTTATGAATTCTACTTAAATCGATAATTAAACGTTATTCTCGATAGCCAATATTAATTTCTTTACAATGAGCATTCAAAAGAAAAATGAGGACACATAATATTTTATTGTAAGAATATTCTTGTCAACCCATTAACGAAAAATAAATAAATTTATTAACAATTTAAAGCTTAACTTACCACGAGAATTGTCATCAAATTTTTTTTATATATAAATACAGAATCGATTATTTAAAAAATCATTAACTTATAGAAATTT
The DNA here is from genome assembly GCA_018883505.1 of Ceratosolen fusciceps. Taxonomy (NCBI): domain Eukaryota; kingdom Metazoa; phylum Arthropoda; class Insecta; order Hymenoptera; family Agaonidae; genus Ceratosolen; species Ceratosolen fusciceps. Next base: position 18,028,463 of record RCIC01000002.1, on the reverse strand, counting down.
TTAAAAGAATTTAATTAATTAAAATATTTTAAATTATTCTTGAATGATAAAATCATACACAAAAATAATCCTTTTTTATTAAACTTTGCTCTGAATTATATAATTAATAATTAAATCGTTAAGAAGTACTTTGTTCTGATTTTGAGGTTTTTAATTTAGCATTAAATACCATACTTCTGGGCTAAATACTGTAATATAAATAACTTCATACAAGGCATGAACAAAAAATAACAAATGTTTTCACTGAAAAGGTCTTTGGGATACAGTTTACATAAGATGAAATTTAGATAAGCTTTTAACTAGAAGCAATTTTATTTATAAAAAATATATACTTGAAAGGAATTAAGGTGCTCTGAAATAATTTAATAAGAAGTGACCTAAATCTTTAAATATAATAAAATTTCTCTTGATAAAATTATTAATTTTAAAACTGAATTTTACATTTTCAGCATCAGTCTCACTGAGAGATAAAATTAATAATGAAACTTTAACATATTAATGATTATAATTAATAATAATAATTGATTGATTTAATGTGTAATAACTAATAATAACTTAACGCCTATGTAAATATATCTATGGCAAAAAATCCAAGTTAAGCTTAATTTTTGAAATCGCATGTACTTATCGTGTAAACGACGATGCCGAAATTTATGCATAATTCAATAATTGTACATATTTAAACAATTCATAAGATGGAGAACATCTGTTAAAGTATTCTACTTTCTCTTTTTATGGAGAATTTTGCGAGAAAATCAATGAAACTCTAATCGATTTATATTAAATTTGTAGTTCGAATTCCTTATATTCAAACAAATAACGCTTATAATTTATTATAAATTCTTTACGAACTATTAGTAGTGGTAGTAGTGATGGTAATACTAGTAGCAGTAGCAGTAGCAGTAGCAGTAGCAGTAGCAGTAGCAGTAGCATTAGCATTAACAGTAGCATTAGCAGTAGCAGTAGTAGTAGTACCAGTAATAGCAATAGTATTAGTAGTTTTAGTTCAGTAGTAGTATAATTTCTTATAATATCTTAAGAACAGAAATGGCTTAGTTATAAAACATATTTATACAATTTTAAAAAATCGCAACAACCTCCAACATGCACAGAGTATATTTAATATCTATAATTGATAACAGAGATCGATTATAAGGAATATTCGAAGAGTAATCGCAATTATGCTCATACCGTCGCTGTTTCAGGCACCCAGAGACGTCGGACAACTTGATACCACACCAACACATACAGCGATCTATTCAATATGTTAATATGCATCTATCTACCCCTGTCGCAGTCTTAATGCATGAGAATATACAATGTATTATTGGTTAAGGAATGCGGGATGCTTTGATCCCTTCGGCTATCACTACTTCTTTTGCTACTGTCGAGATCAAATTAGCTGATATAGCACAAGAATGGCAAATGAGTACGCAAATATATACAACTTCGGCTTCATTCTTATCATTCTTATTGAAATAACCGGTTTTCAATTTTACTAGAATACTCATTTTCTTTATTGTTCTTCGAGTACGCAAAAACTCTAATATTTTATTCTACGATGAAATACTTCAATATAACTGCATTTCTTTCATGACGTGCACTCGTGAATTTAATTCCAAATAATTTAATTTAGTATTTTTTATTCAATATACGTTATAAATATTTAAAATATCAATTTCGGAAGTTTTTATCGAAGTCGAATAGATTTTTTAATATTCATAATAATTCATTAGGAAAAACGTAATCTACTTGCGACTATTATACTAAAAAAAAAAATCAAAGTTAATTAAACGTTGATGCTAATGTAATAATTTGCATCATAAATTGTTTGCGTGCACTGAATAAAGTTTATGTACAATTAAAGCTAGGATATATGCAAAATTTTAAACGTGTATACGTGCTAATCAAATTGCAAAAATGTATGAAATACCTTTTGCTTTTAGCACCGACGTAAATATGATAAATTTCATCGCAACCTTCGATTAATTAGTCTAGTGATCTGTATTTATTCATTACAGATTATCATAACGGTTTAAATGCATTCCATTGAGAAAAGAATGCATGACACTTCCGTTTTAATCAACCATTACATTGACATTATCAATCGACATACAGCATAAACAATCTATCATTTGCTTATTTTATTAACGTATTATCAAATAAATTATTCATCTACCGATTCTTTTAAATTCATCTAACTGAAGTGCATTAACAGTATATTGATATTACAGTGCATAAAATAAGTTTTTGTTAATACATTCACGATTTCAATACTGTTTGGTTCTTATATTAAAAATTTAAGAAAATAATTGCATTTATAATATTTCTCTTTCATTATAAATATTGTGGGTCCTGGCAAACAATGAATATTTCAAGTAAATAGAAATTAAATTGTAATAAACTTATTTTACTCTAAGAACATAAATGTAATTAATTGTCAATTTTGTCAAAATTTAATAGTATACAATATAATTAATCTATTAAATTTTGTCAATAATCAGGCTTACACAAAATCTCATAAACCAAAATTAACTAATCTTAAATAAAATAAGATTCTAATTTATCTAAATTTATAGAATCTTCTGACCTAAATTTAATAATGTAATTTACGGATTTATAAGAAAATAAATGGCATGAAAGTTAATATTACGTTATTAAATTTAAGTAATTCTTATGAATAATTCACATCACAGCATAAGTAATACATCTAATATTTATTAATTTTGTAGCTTGAAGATGTAAAACGTGAAGTTATTTTATAATTTAAACAAAGTAGTAAAGACACTGTTCGCTGGTCATTATTGTGGTGTGACGATAAATAAAAATATTAACAAGATTACCGAATACAAAAAAAAAAACACAATCTCAAATATTCCTTGGCCGTGCTAAAATACAAATATGTAAGTAGGAACGATTGCTCCGTAAATGTAGTCTTGTTAAGCGCGTTATAGCGTAAAGTAAGAAAATAACAAATAGTCACTCGAACCTGAGTAGTTAAAGGCTTTGTACTTTGAAAAATATTTACTTATAAGTGAGAACTTGGCAGTCTCATATTAGTAACTATTCCACCCTATGTTCACTTTTAGAAGGAAATCAATAAAAATTTGTATACAAAACGAAATTTTAGTTGCAATTTTTAAGGCTCTTTAAGTAAGCAAAATGCTAATAATAACAATAGCAATAACAACAACAACAATAATAATGATGATGATTATGATGATGATTATGATGATGGTGATTATGATGATGATTATGATGATTATGATGATGATTGTGATGATGATTATGATGATGATTGAGATGATGATTATGACGATTACGATTATGATTATGATGCTTATGATGCTTATGATGAGGAGGAGGAGGAGGAGAATGATAACGGCTCTGGGTATAATAAATGTAAAAAGGTGATGTATGGCTTTGACCAATTTGACCGTAAGCAAGTAAAATGTCAGGTGTACTAAACAAAAGCTTTGGAAAACGGCGTTCTTTCGTATATTACAATGTAATGCTCGCAGTATATAGTCGTTGGAATATGATAAATTACCGCAAATAGTTGATGCCCCGGCATCAAGGAGAGCTTTTACAAGAAAATTGTTGGAAAGACACAAGGCAATTGAAATATCCTTGCAGATTCGAAATACCGCAATGTAAAACGTGCTTCACGAGCATCTCGAAGCTGTACAAGAGGATAATGGCAAGTGGGTCAAATACATTGATAGAAAGGATGTTATGAATTGAGATTCCGGGCATTTTTCTCCAGAAATAATGTAAATGCGATCGATTAAGAGAAATACATTTTAGGGTCCAGCTCGATGGAAATTTATTTATGCAATCTCCGATATTAATATCTAATACTTTTCAATTGTCAGCGTTAAGACATTGCACTCGAAAGACAATGCATTCTATTTATCTCGGGGAGTCACGAAATCATTAGCCGCGGAGGTGCATCAGATACACATGCCGAACGAACTTTGCAAAAATTCGCAGGGATATATATTACAAGCTCTGTATTAGTCTCTTTGTGTCTGGTCCACGGCGTCTCAGAACAAAGAGGCGCAATGATGCCGGCCGAGATCTATAACCACGGCGTCTCATTTATAAGATTATTGGGGAAATTTGGGCAAATGATTGAAACATGGCGGAAAATGGCGGAAAATGGCGGAAAATAACGGAAAATGACGGAAAATGACGGGCGGCGGTAGTATATAGGCTCAATGCGTGGCCAATGCGCCCTGCGTCCTGAGGCTCGGACTCCACGTAATTGAGCGTCTAGTTTTCTCGGGGAGTGGAGAGAGGAGGAGGAGAGACCCCGAGGCGTCGGTACCGTCGGCTCAGAAACGCGACCTCTCGAGCGCAATCACTTTCACTTCTCGCGCCGTTTCCCATCGGCCGAGGACGGGTTTAAAAGGAACGCGACGCTTATGCACGCGACAGGTTGACGCTGCTCTCGGAATTCCATGTCACCCGCCAATGGAACCCTGCCCTACCCCCGTTGCCCCGCCCTCTACCCACCATCCAGCCCCCCACCAGGCCCTCCCCCTCTGCCCCGCGATATGCATCGGCGAATTAATTGAGATAGTAATTAATGCGGGCTCCTTGTTCCGGCGCATCCAGCGGAATGTGAAAGTAAACAAGCTCGCGGGCATGTGGAGGAGATTGTTCGCGATAGCGCGATCGCGAGCATAAGCGTGAATATCGCGCGACGGATGCTCTCGGAGAGCGATCTCACGCGGTGATGAGCTGACGAGAGGCTACACGCGCGCACCCCTGCCCGCTCCCGCTCCCCGCGTGAGCTCTTCCGTGCCTTCCACGACGATACTTTGACGTCCGACGTATATGGCTCGAGGATGTGCCGGGGTCTAGCCCTCCCCTCCCCGCTCCGAAACCCCGAGCCCCGAGCCCCGAGGAGACCATCATTTCTTCAATCATCCGATGCCATTTGTTATGCCTGCTAATAATTTTACAATAATCAATTAGCGAGGATATTAAGCGGAACAGAAGCGGCATCTGTCGAAACCTGATAAAGCTTTAAATATACTACCGAGTCTTCGTCTCAAGCGCTAGATAAAACCGTAAATTTCCGGTTACTCGAGCTTTCTCCTGCTTCTCAAGCAAGCATTATTTATTCTTGTATTATAAATACTTGCGAGTCATTTATTTTGCGTATTTACCGAGACGCCCGGGCCTCAATTTCTTGGTAAATATTGAGATAAAGACAAATGGACAATGAGAAAGTCGCCTCGAATTGGATTTAACTAATTAATTTGAATTAATTAATAATCGAATATTAACGAATGATCCAATTTCTATGAAACTAGATAAAACTCTTTACCTCTTCTACGCTATTTATACAATCGATTATGCAATAGATAGATAGATAGATATGATAGTTATGAAAATAATTAATAACAAGTATGAAAAAGATAAAAGGGTACTTTACTAGCCGTCTATCTAGTCGCCGTAGTGCATCAAGTATCGAGTGAAATGGAGAAATAATAAATAATAGGAAAGAAAGTTCAGCTCGATATGTATAGCATTAGTTGTAAAACAAAACAATGGCACACTTTATTCAGTTGGCCTTGGGACTGCTGCCATTGTCGCTCGGCTTCTAATCACAGCGCAATCAAATTCCTTTAAATACTATACAATGTCACAGATACACATTTCGATTAACATAAATAGAACGAGTCGAGTTTATCGTTTCAATTTTTTTTTCTTTTTTTTTTTTTTTATACGAAATGTAAGAGAGATCGGAATGATCAGAGGGCGGCGGGCAACAGCACAAATATCTCTGATCTTATATTGAATTTAATAAACACTTGACGTAAAAGGTAGTGGAAAGTACCGGCGGATGAATCCTCGTGGGAAAAAATGATAAGATACTCACTCTGTGAGTACGAGTGGAGTATAAGCTCTTTAATTGTTATAGTAGTAAGCAGGTAGGAATGGAAAGGGCAATTGGAACTGGTTTATTTGTGACAATGGCTCGTAGATTGTGAAGGCAAGTACGTAGGCAGGAGCAATGTCACGTTATCGTCACAATGACATGATGAATCGAGGGATTTAACAACAGAGTCGTAAAATGGAATCCCGTATCGATGACACATCCCTTCTCGATTTCATTTTCATCTCGCGAGCGAAGGAGAGTGAGAGGCCGATCGGGAGACGAGGAGCACGATCTGGGAGATAGGAATCTTCCTTGAGAATAAAATCCATCTCGGCTGCGTGTCCTCCCACAAAAACTCGCTTGTAACACGCCTCGAGAGCCGGTGTAATACCATGGAATCGATTACTTCCATGTGCGCACGCAAATAGAGCGTCGCCGGCCTTCGTGATTTTGCGCGCGCCTCTCTCCCCGACCCACCGCCCCTGTACTCTACCAGTCCTACTCTATCGCTCTCACTCGCTCTACCCGCTCACAGTGACACGTGACGTAAATAATAACCAAAGCTCTCATAAATTCTGCGATTTCTCGAGCAAACGGCTTGTAAATTGAATGACTCTGCAACAGCCTTCGTATAAAGCTCAATAATCTCTCTATCCCCTATAGCCCCTCCCCCACCCAGCCACTCGCCAACCTTAACTCTCTCCCGGCCATTAAACTACATCTGCTTAATGTTAATCGTGAAGCCCATCCTGAAGTTACAACATTCTATTATAATATTAATCAGCTAATATAAACATGTCTATTTCATCACAAGATGTATAACGCTCTCAGGAACTTCTCCATTATAAAATGGGCAAATTTTATTCTCTTCCATTATTCACAAAAACAGACACATCCATGATCTACGGAACTGGGACTCAAATATTAGCATAACTGATTCCATATAATGGTTACATATATATATATATATATAATATAAACTACGGACTGATGTTTCCTCTATTCTAGATGGTAAACATAGGATGTTGATTTGAATTAATACTATTTCCTTAGAAAATCATATACCGAAAGAAAGCTATTCCCAAGGTTATTAAAGCAATGGATTTTCATAGTTCACATATTGTATATATAACTATAAATAATTTCTCTACTTGTTCGAACAAAATAAAATTATATACTTCAATTAGGATATAAATTAGATAGTATATGTTATTGCTACTTATGGTTCATTTTATTTCGTTACAGGAAATCGCTCATTCATCATTACAAGTTAGAAATCATATGATTCTCAGAATTTATCGATTAAATTATTTTAATAATTATTTCTCTATATATGTGTGTATATATTACTTTATTGTTCTTTGAGAAATTTTAATAAAAACTGAATAAAAGTGAATAAAAGTGAATAAAAGTGAATCATTTTTATAAGATCTATAATAAAAACTCGAAATTAATCCGAGTATAAAAGCCATTGACAGATTGGAAATCTACATAAAGCAATTTTCATTTTACAGAGATTTGTATGAAAAAGAAAAAGATTGATTCTATTGAACTATTTTATAGTTAGAATAAAAATCATGTTCGAATTTGAATTAAAAAAATTCGTCGTGCGGTAGAAAAAAAAAATTTACAATTTGTTTGACGAAAAGCTTAAATTCTTAAATAAAGTAAAAAAAAAATGTATTGCATACATGTACTGTCGATTAGAAATATGTATAAATCATCGTAATGGCAAGCAGCCATCCATTTAACAATTGCTTTTATTTACGGGTGATTTATAATTGTTGAAAGCATTTTGAAAATCGTAATGTTATCAGAAAAAATAACAGAAAAATAACGGGAGCTAAGGATACAAATGCACGCACCGATAAGATGATTTTGCAAAACAAACCTGACAAATCTTCTTAAACTCCGCGTAGATTAGACAGCAGCTTAAAAGCAATAATATATCATTCATCTCTCCATTTCGTAAAGTATAAATAACTCGAGCACGGAAGCCTGAGAATAATAAAACGATAAAAAATAATGCAATTCCTTTCAAAACGAGAGGAAAAACATCAGTAATTCCAAATATCTTCTTTACGATGATCGACAGGTCGAGTTGACGAGGAAAAGTATCGCTTAAGTACGATCGAGGTTCCACGTGAATGAATGAGCGGCGCTACGATATCTTCTGACACAGTGGCACATGTAAAGGAACTCGGAACGTTCATTACATTTTATCGGAGTCGCGGATGCGTAAGTGAGACTTGAGCGCGAGAGGTGAGGCTGCAAGTTGGGCAGGTAGATTTGAAACGACATATAGCTAAGTACATTGAAAAGTATTTGTGAAAGCGGTAAGAGGGGAACGGACTTGAAGATTTTCAGATTTACGGGATATATTTCTGGATGCCGTTTTCGCCAAAAGCATTCGCAAGACTCTCAACGGCAAATTAATGGCGCGCCTCATGCTCTAACAGGGAGGCGCATGCGCGTCACGGGGCGGAGACTTAGGATAGACTTAGTCAATGGTTACGTAATTAATGCCGGCATTAAAAAATTTTCACGGCTCGATTCCCACGTTGTTCGTGCCCTACCATTTTCAATTAAATATCAAAACTTATCAACGCCTGGTCTTTTTTTTCTAACGCTGTTATACATTTCGCTTTTACAAGCATTTGAATTCTCTCGCTTTTTTTCGAATTAGTACATGTAAAAAGTCCGGCGTAAATTTATTCTTCGCAATTGCAAGGTTAATATAATAATACAAGTGCTTTTACGTAACAATTATTACGTTTATTTTAAAAAGCTATCGATCGATCGAATAGCGTAGCTTGCTCGACCATCATTATCATAATTTATGCAGTATTTCGGTACATTGTCGCATAATTATAATGACGTTATTGATGATTCATCAGATATCGTTTAACATTACCTTGTTGCCCTATTTAATTAGTACTTGGATAATGAGTACGTAATGGACTGTAATCACCTTTCGATACCCTCATTTGCGCATAATCAACTATTGACAGTAAAAACGAAAGTAATTCGGTAAACGTAGTATTAATTATAATAATTAATCGGTTATGCAATATTTCTCAATTCTCTATTTCTATTATATATTATTTCTGTGGAAAAGCTTCCAAAATAAAAATGGTGAGAGAGAGAGAGAGAGAGAGAGCAATTTGCGAAAGTCGTGTATTCGACGGGGACATGTATTGTTGTATAGGCAGTGATTAATGTATAGTGAAAGCTTATGGTATTACGTAGAATTTGGTGTTTGTTCTAGCTTGGCGAGTTTAACAATCGACTGGAGATCCAAAGTAAAATTAAAATTCAATCATAGCTTTGATGTTCGTAAGCACAATTGGTAAAGCATTATCTATTGTCAGAATGGTCGAATGAATGCCGTTAACTTGAGTTAAGGACCGGACTCGGGGACCTCTGACTTCGAACTTCGAAAGACGTTGGTAACGGAAATTCCACTACGAGCTGATAAAAAGTACTCGGCGACAATACCTCCAATTTACTTTGAGCATAGCTGTAAATCTGAATAGAAGTTAATGAAACTCTCGTCCATCAGCTTAGGAAAGGAGAGGAAAGGAGAGGAAACGTAAACAGCAGCGTGCGAGGATCGTCGATTTTAACATTATTCAAATACTCTTCTGAAATGACAATGGCTTTTTTCATAATAGACCTATGCATATAATGACTTTAAGATGCATTCAACCGAAATTCTTAACGATCACCTCTTTATTTATCTCGGCCTTGATTAAAATTATTAAAATAAATATAACTCATTCGTTGAAATGTGCTTACGCATTAATTTCATCATCTCAACGATTGGATTCATATATAAAAAAAAAAAATAATATTTCTTTAAATTTTAAACATGATTATTGTAATCGGTATTTCTCTATGAATTCATTTGAATAAAACTTACGAGCCTCAAGTTTCTTAATTACTGTTCCATTGGCAATAAATAATAGGCGCGATTGAATCCCTAGATGTCTGTATCAATATAAATGGATGACATGTAGATCAATATTTAGAAAAATTCAGAATGTAATGGCTTAATAGATTTCTTGCGCTTAAGAGTAGCTTAGTAAAGAATAAATATTTGGAAAATAGAGTTTTTAGTTAATAAGAATATAAATGAATGTATAAAAGTAAAAAAAAAAAAGATAAGTAGGGACATCATTGTATATCTTAAATAAAAATGATGCTGGGATCCTTTTAAAACCATGGTATTTTAATGTATATGCGATAACGTGAATGTAGTAGAGTAGTGGAAGGTCGTGTGAATGTGGTGTACGTAGGAAGCTGTGGATATAAGGAAATTAAATTTGAGAAATAAGGTGTTGGATAAGAGATGTTGGCGGGAGCGGTCAAGGAGGATAGGCGTATACGGGAAGTTGAGGAATATCGAATCAGCTCTGCCACCGCACCCCCCGCCCTCCCACCCACCCGTACCCGTACCCGTACCCATCCTGGTTCTTTCTGCCGAGGGAGTACTAACGAGGCGCTAAATAAAAGGTGCATCGAAGCACGGCCAACAAAGTATGTATCGAGTTTCGGCATCGCCGGCGTTAAAACTCCAGCTCGACAAGGAGAGTTGCTTACGACGTCAACCGTCTGCGCATCATCGACTCACGCTCGCGACGCCCCATAAAAAATTCATCTATAGGAGCTATGGAAAAATCGATATATTTCCGGGAAGGGGGTATAAATCTTAGATGCGAACTGGTACGTACGTGGTGAAGTTGTTGGACGTTCCCGCGGACGGATATATCGGACAGGGGAGATCGCACCTGGCCAAAGCTGCTAAGCTGCCTCATTTCGCCTCAATTTTTAACGAGCCACTGAGTTTCGTGGCTCACTTTATAAGCCTTTATTTGCGTAGAGTGGCTGAAGGGCCGCTTGTCTCCTCTACTTTATCATTCTCGAATGGGGATTTTGAAGCCGAGGAGCGTCGCCGGGGCTTATTTACGCTGCATATTTTATGCACGTGATTTAAGAGTCTGGGAATCAAGACTCGTAGCGAGGAGTCGGATGAAAGTAAAATTGAAATCAAGTAGGTTTTGCTTTTGCATGTGCGGCTCCTCTTGCTGTTTCCGGGATTCATGTGATTATGAAAGCGCCGCTCTCGGTTCGGTGTCAAAGAAACATCCACGTATATCCTGCCTTCTCCCTACCCTCCCACCTACCATCTCTGTCTCTCGGAAAGGATCTATCCTTTCCATCTATCTATCTCTCTTCGGGCTGCACGACGACGATCGCAGAAAAATAATAGAGAAAAACACGATACGGCGCTATATATTTATTCGAAGGATCCTCCTCGACATGGTTGTCCTCTTCTTCGTCGTCCTCTTCGTCGTCCTCTTCGTCGTCGTCGTTGCCGAGCTTGGTACGCTCGACGGAAAAACAACAAAACGTCTGTTCCCGTAAAATCGATGTAGAAGAAGAAAACAAATCGAAGGAGAAAGGGAGACAGAGAGAGAGAGAGAGAGAGAGAGAGAGAGAACTCAGAAAAGAAAAAATAAGAGAAAGTAAAAGTGCTGTTAAGAAAAAAGAACGAGGGTTTGTGTGACTGTGTGTGTGTGTGTGTGCGTGCGTGTGTGTGCGTATATGGACATAAAGAAATAATGTAATTCTATCAAAAATTGCAGTATCGTATCATCTTAAACTGGTTTTATGATAGAAAATAAAATAATAATATTGTATTTTTTCTAGAATTTTAATGCGTTAAATGTAAAAACTGCAAAATTGCATATAGCCGAATGAAGACGTGGATGATTTATTTATTACGTAGTAATAGAGCCTATAAAAATATGAAAAATGTTCTTTCTACGATGTCGAATAAATTTTTAATAATACTTGCCTTATTCAGAATAATAATGAGCTTCGAAGCGTAAAGCATTTGGAATTTTACGTTTACTAGTGTTATTAGATACGTAATATTGTTGGCATCGTAATATTGTTCTGGGGGTAGGGGCATTTAAACTAAAATGCAATTTCGATGTTTTATGAAATAAGTACGTATTATGATGAGAAACGCTCGGGAGCGAAAATTGGGACGGCAAGGATTTATAATAAAATATCCTCGTCTTAATTTCTAATTAATAGCAATTGGTGCCAATTAAGGACGGATTTCTTCCAATAGTCTATTAGATTTGTGGTCTATTAAGTTGTGTGACAGTGGTAGAAGTAGCAGATTTACGAAAATATGAGTCGAGGTCGTGGTCTGCAAATACGAAGAGAGAGAGAGAGAGAGAGAGAGAGAGAGAGAGAGAGAGAGAGAGAAGAGGCCAAGTTCCAGGGAGGAAATTGACAAGACGATATGGAGCTGACGGGCCCGATCTTTCCTAGTGGCCTTTCGATGGGATAAAATATACATCCGGGTAGGAAATAATACGCGGATCATTGGCGTTGGTCCCGACGGAGCTCTTGACCGACCGCGAGGCTGACTCGGGGCCACCGTGAAAGCCGGAGGAGGATGGAAAGGTCGCGGTTCGAGCTCGGGCTCGGGCTCGGGCTCGATCGGCTGACGGGCGCGATTGAATGCGAAATCAGGCGCAACGGTTCACACATGCAGCGGTTAACGGGTCCGGTCAGCTGGCGGACCCCCCCCCCTCGCCCATAAGCCCCCGCGTCCCCCTATCTCGCCAAACGGCGAAATTGTCTAATCCCTCAACACTCTCCCAGAGAGGGACGCATAAATAAATGATACCGGCGACGCCCGCGTCTGCGCATACGCCAGCGCCTTTCACGAACCTACTATTGCTTCCTCCTTATGGTGCGCGTGCCGACTCCCGACTCGACTCCCCGTCAATGAAATTTTACCGACCGGACGCTCTTTATGCACTCGCTGCTTTATTCCCCTCCGACTCCCCGCTCCGCCGAGCTGGCTCGATGACTCGATTCTCTCTGAATTTCCACAAACGGTTCACGGATTTTCAGACCAGAAGACCAACGATGCCACTTACTTTCGGCCTCATCCGCCCACAGGGACATTTCAGATTATCATTTTCTAATGCCCGTCACGGTCTCCAGTACTTTCCTGCCCTGCTTCCGAACCCCTTCTCGCCAATTAATCTTTCCTTCCTCTCCCTCTGTCTGTCTGTCTGTCTCTCTCTCTCTATCTCTCTCTCTCTCTGTCTGCCTCTCCCCCCTCCCTCCCCCCTCTCTTAACATAATTTTCCTTTTGCTAATAAATTATTCATTCAAGTTTCCCGTGTATCATGTTAAATTGTCCGTTTCAGATTTCATGACATTTTTCACCGATCATTCGAGAAAACTTTTAACGAGCCTCCAGCCATTTTCATAATAATTCAAGTAATACGATTAACTTCATAATCATTGCCTTGGAAGACTACATGCGACTATGACATCTTAAAATAAATCGCCGATCGAAAATATTATTTCATATTTTATTCGCTAATGAAATAGTTGAAACGTCATGACTCACTATCATTTCAATAAATGCTTAACAGTTTTTCAGTTACTTACTACGGATGGAAAGGAAATTTCAAATATCCGCAACCCTTTTCCTAAAGATAAAGAATCAGACGTTCCAGTTGTCAGATTGGAATAGCAAAATGATCGCGATCTTGCTCTGTGAGGTCGAATTTTTGGATCAGACGAGAAGACATGCCGATCGTCGTTCGAATACCGCCACACAGAGAGAGGGAGAGAGAGAGAGATAGGGTAGAGATCGGGAAGTGCAAGTGCGCGCACAAGAGAGAGAGAGAGAGAGAGAGAGAGAGAGTTAGCCCGTTTCAAGCCTCGTAAATTTTCTTAAGGAGTGCCGTTTCTGACGTTTTTGCGAGCTCTTGAAAAACTCGTAACATGACATTTCCCTCGCTCAACCTGCTTTACGATTTTAACATAAATTGTGGTAGTTTTGAATTTTTCATCGCCCAGGCTCAATGCTTATTATCCGTTAAATAAATTACTATTTCAATTTTCCCTTAAAAATTTTAAATAAGAAAATTGTGGTAATTAAGAATTTCGTGTTTTCAACAAGTGCCTCCACGAGACTTACACTAACGACAGCGGTATTACCTTTTTAACCTAACATCCATTTCTCGTAAATCCGCTTTTTAATTCTGAGAAGAATGATCTCTTGAAGGGCTCAACAAGATCATCTAACACTAGTTTCATCCAATATTATGCTTTACAGGTAAAATATTTTCTTTGCCCGTATAGGTCAACTCTTCCACAGCAGATTCAATAGCGTTATAGTAATTCAATCTCGATGATTGCGGAGAGATAAAAATTATGAAAGCAAAAAAGAAGAAGAAGAAGAAGAAGAAGTATAAGAAGAAGGAAAAAATCAATCGATGATATCGTTGACCTATTGACGTAACGCCAAACAACTGCAAATACTTTTATCAACGACACCCGTCGTTCAATTTCTATTACAACCAGGTTGAATAAAATTATAAGCGGATCTCCATTCCAGGACTACCATTACCACTTCAAACAATAATTCTCCCCCATACTGTATTAAGAAAAAATTATCTGTCGCTCTCACTTACCGTTGCGCTTGAATTTGATTGAAATTTACTCCCTCTACTTGATTGAATATTACTTGAGACGTGAAATTGATAATTTTTTAAAATAAAGACAATGCCAAGCTGCGTCGCGGAAAGGGGTCGGAGGGGGAAAGGGGAAGAAATAATTAAATTGATATCGAAAGCCAAGTAAATTTGTAGTGCCCGATAGCGCGACAGATTTAGAAAAGTAAAAATGACCTCCTCCACGAGAAAGTAAGAAGTAAGTACTCAAGAAAGTAAGAAGCGTTGCTTCTTACTCGGTTTCGGTTATCACGAATGCAGTCGCGTCGTGTACATCGCGAGGCAGGAAACCAGCAGCCACGCAGGAATCGAATCTTTCGGGCTCGCCGATCGAGAGCCAATCGTCCTCGGATCTCGGCTCCCTTATCGGTCCAATGAATCCATCTCCGAACTGGTTGCGAGTGAAATTACGGACTCGGGAGCCCGGGTAGCGGGTAGCGGAGCGCCAGCCTGCTTATCTGTACCGGAGGTTATTGGTGAGTAGGGAGGGAAGGGGGCAGGCAGCGGTACACGTGGTAACATTATAAAACCGGACGTCCATTCAAGAAATACGCACCGGTCCCGACCCCTCCGCCCCCGTCCTTCATTCCTCATGGCGAGTCCACGCTGCAATCCCACCGACTCTCTTGCCCGATTCCCTGCCCCGTACCCCGTGCCCCCTACCGGCCATCGTGGCGCCATTATGCCCTATTCCAACTGTACCGATAGTCTCCTCGGCTCTTTATGACGGCCACACGAATGACCACGCGAATGACCACGCGAATGACCGCACCGATGACGACGCGCTTCCTTCCTCGGTTCGACCCCCCGCCTGCCCCCCGCCCCTCAAACCCACCACGCTCGCCTTCCCTCGATCAATCCTCGGCTAATGAGTCCGCAATTAATTCATTAAATTAAGCCGGATGGGCTAACCTTCCTGCCGACACCAATAACCCACTTCTATTGGATCAAGTAATGCGACTCCTAGCGCATCCGAGGCTTCTACCGTTATCGAGCCCCCATTATTACATCCCATTAGATTTTACACTTTTCTTGGAAAATCCGTTTGCAATGAGTCTTCGGACTCGGTGCCTTCAGGTATCGGAGGTGCCATAGCTTTTGTAGAACGAGCCGCGGCGTCGGCTCGCCTCTCGCAGCTCCTTCCTTAATCAAGGAATTCTTAAAAAAATTACGAGCCAAACGCATTCTCTCCGCTCTACACAACTAATAATAATCATTATTAATCCCCACCCCCTATCCGCGTGCATGCATAACCACTCTCGTCTTCCTTATTATGAAATTAACGAATGCGAGATTCTATATGCATAACTACGTGATCAATACACTTTATAGGTTTATTTCTGAGATGTAAATACAAGCCAAATGATTTATAATGTATGCTATTTCTTGAAATGCATGCATAGCGCTCAAAGACAACTTCAATTACTTTCCAAGCCTTTTATTATATTGAACTCATGCGGCGGCGCTTCACCGCGGTACATTACTTACCTAATACCTACGCTGATATTATAACTATACTTTCCAATTAAAACTAAAACATTTATTATTTATGCCCATTAGCTAAACTACGAGTTTATTATATTACTACTCCATCCCCCTACACCCCCCCTCCATCCACCCATCCACCTTCAATTCCTTAAATCTTAGATTTGAGAGAATGTATTTCTCATTAGCGTAACTGCGCTCGACTGCGCGGACTTTAATCCTTCGAAAGTCCCTTTCCGAAACTAACAATATCTAATGAATTTATACAACTAATGATTTGTAAATGCCGTGTTTTCTCACAGTACGAAAGTTCGTAACTCTATGGATCATATCTGCCTGGCCATATATTATTCCGAGCGGCGACTTTCTTTCTCGAGCGGCCTTTAAAATTTGCCGCAATTATCTTCGCACGATTATAGCACGGCATAATAAATTAATATAAACATCGGCCGAGATGTATCGAGGCGAATATTAGAAATCACGTGTACAGTTAATAAGCGAGCTTTCAAATTAAAAAGGTGTTTCGGCTTCGAGACTCGCGGTCGGAATACCCGCGATACCCGTCATCCGCGAGAGCTCGCGCCCCCGCCCACCGCGTGGAAAAAAAACTTCCATTCGCTTGCCATTAAATATATCCGAAATCAATTATCCGGCGAGGCTCGAAGCCGATGGTACAAAAGTTTGGCTTTTTACCAAAGACGACGACGATTTTTACTCGCTCGAACGACACGTAACGGTAAGAGAGATACTACGCGTTACCTACCACTTTTTTAAGAACTTGGGCAAGTTGGTGCTTTCGGCACACGTGAAACGCCACAGACAACAGAAAAAGCACTCTGCTGGCAAAATGACGGCTTCAGCCTCTAATGCCCTTTCTAATTCTCAAATTTCCTCCCATATCCTCCTTCGCTATTAGCTCCTACTTTCCCGCACTCGTCCGGCACTCTAAAACTTCGTTTTCTTCTCATGAAAAAAAGCCAACCGTTACTTATTTATCTCTCACATTCGAAACGTCTTTATTATTTAATCACATTTGCGTTGCCCCTCCGATAATTAGCATTTTCCTACAACTGTGATTCGTGACCGAGGCTCTTCCATGCGGACACTAAAGAAAAATTCGCGCTAACCTTTTGATTTGTAGCTACTTATTATTTAAAATCTAAACGGAGCCAAAGGTGCCGTAAAAAAGCAAATTCAATCCGTTATTACGTGTTGCACAAAAGCCAAGTGCACGAAGTAAATATTTCTTACTGATTCTTTTCCTCTCACTCTATACGATAATGAAAATGAAAATAACAACGAATTATGATGATGATGATGATGATTATGATGATATGATGATGATGATGATGATGATGATGATGATGATGATGATGATGATGATGATGATGATGATGATGATAATGATGATGATGATGATGATAAAGGGAAGCCGGATGTGAAAGAGAAGGAGGAGGAGGAGGAGGAGGAGGATGAGAGTACGAAAATATCAACCAATGTAGTACATCGATATTGTCCATGAGCACTAAAAAAGTTCACACACTCTGGCAAAATTAAAACTTTAATATGTTTTGTATTTTAATGACACTCCGGACTCCTATATAGCCATATACTTTACAGTTACATGTTCTTTAGAGCTCAGAATAGCGCTGCACCACATGTTAACGTTATTCAGTTAAAGATAAGATGCCACCAAGATTTCCTCAGTAACCACGGCTCTCCGTTTCATTTCTACGTTGTTTAGTGTCATAGTTTTTTTTTTTTTTTGTTTTTTATTTCTTTTCATCCACAATATATCCTCAGTATATCCTTATTTACCAAGAATTTAATTGTGAACGGCATGTACGGCAGTTAGTTTCTACATTTAAAAGCACTGTTTGCAATAACAGTTATAACAATGCTTGTACTTTCTCAATTCTTACGTTAATTTGTAATCGTCTTGTATGATAGGAAAACGTAGCCACTATCCCATTGCCACACTTTTTTTCCAATACTCTTTCCAATACAAAGTTTTACTATTTTTTAATCAATCATATCGTTTTTAGGGCCTGAAACTAGTCTGTAATTAACATAACACAAACTATGAGGTATTGACCCAAAACAATTTCATTTAGAGCAATGAAAATTGAATATATCTTGAGAGAATATGCTCGATTATTACCTTAGAATGTAGGCTTTTGTATTGTATTTTGAGTATACCAGTAATTATGTTATATAATTGTTCGCCGAATGATTATTTTTAGAAACAAAATATTTATTTTTTAAAAACTCATACAGCTTAGGTACTTAAATGTATTCAGCGCTTTCGTATCTAATGTTTAATCATTTATGCATACATATTCAACATAAGATTTAATCACCACTATCAAAGTATTACAATATTTATATATATATATATATGTGCGCGCGCGCGCGCGCGCGTGTGTGTGTGTGTAGGTGGGGGGTTTACATAAAGTTCTACTATTGAATTACATAATAAAAATTCTACCGAAGCAATAATGGTCAGACTATTTTAACAGAAAATGGAATATTTTTATTAAATAGATTTTTTTTTTACTGCAAGGAAATTTTATTATTATCTATAATAGCTTACTAGTTATTCGCTAAAAATAAAATGTCAAATCATCATAACATTAATTGTTTATCAGCACCAATTCATATTATCATTATAAACATTCGAACCACAGTCTTGTTTGATAATGAAATGTATAAAAAATAAAATTAATTACTGTAAATAACTGTAGACTACATTTATATTTATAAATAAATATAAATTTATTTATTTTAAATAAATTTATATTTAAAAATTAAATTGCGAAAACGTAAGAAGAAATCATCTATTCTGACACGAGTGAATCAGCACTTTTGGTTTGGAAAGAATTTTGAATTTTTATAGACATCAGTTATTGAAAAAATATGAATTATAAATGTCATAGTATTCGCTATTCTGTTCATAAACAAAAGAAAAAGAACTTAAGACGGATTTGAAATCGTTATAGTATTACTCATTTAATTGAAAATGCTTAAAGAGAAAAAATGAAAAATCTAAATTATATTTTAATATGATTAAAGTACATGAATGACTGAACTTTCTACTTCCTAACTTTTCAACTTAAAATTCAATTTGAAAATGTTATTAATACGTCATTAAATGAAAGTAAAACTTTTACTATCACCTACGAGCTAATTAATATATATTGTCTAGAAATACTAATACAATAATAATTGAATATTTAAATCAATTTATTTTAAAATAAACTTTTCCATTAAATCACTAAGAATTCTGTGTATGAAGGAGTATATGAAAAGTATTTTAGAAAATCGATTTTCCATGTTATTATGCGGAGAATAATATAAATACGAACATTGCAGTATCGTAAATTCAAGCTTCAACTTGATGAGTAATGTATTCTATACTACTCCAATTGATATAGCAGTAATAAATTAAAATATTTTCATAGTATATCATTAAGCACAAAGCTCTTTTATATTAACAACTAATAATAATAGTGAAGCACATTATTTTTAATTAATTGTTTTAGTTTCATACCAATTGATGAACAAATATGTAAATAAACGAAATGTAATTATAGAAATTTCTGGGAGAATTGAGCGCGGAGGCCTCTCTTACCTGTAACAAACAAAAATAAATTAATTAAATTTCGATCACGCAATGTTTATATAACAATAATATAATGATATTATTCGTTATTGATATTATCCAAACAAGTTGTTTTAACAATGTAGCAAATACAAAGCCGTGGGTGAAATTTTATATAATTAATAAATAATTAGCACCTATTAGTCAATAATGATTTATATGTATAAACAAAAGTAACGAAATATAATCTAAGGAAACTCATTCGAAATTTGTGGAAATGCCAAAAAAATAAAGAAAGAACAAAAAATAAAAGTGTAAGAATAAAAATAAAAATAATAATAAAAATAAAGGATATTACCGCAATCATTTTTTTTTATTTACCATAGAAATTACAAGATTGAATAATTTAAAGATCCTTGATTTTTTATAAATATCAGTATTTACAGTTATGTATAGTGGTATTGTGTGAAGTGCGCATGAAGATCTGTAGAATGGAAAAAGACAGAAGAATAAAGAAACATGATCGATTGAACTATTAACTGCAACTGACTAATCTCGATTTATCTGTCTACTTACACAAATATTCTTAGGCGATCGAATTAAACCACTAAGTTTAAAGCAGCTATCCAAACGAAATTATAGAAAATTCAATAAATTATTTCTCTCCGTATAATTAGAGTTTATGGAAAAAGTCTGTATTAAAACAGCGTGCAATAAAATCTCTCAGTTAATTCGCTGAAACGTCAAATTATTGTAATAATAGCAATAAAACGAAACAGTAATAAAATGATAATAAAAGAAAATGGTATTAGAATAAAATTAAAATTTAAGTCAATATACAATGGGCATAAATTTTTTTAGACGCATTAAATAAAATAATAATCATCGGTTTTAATCTAAACTAAATACTGATGCTCATAAATAACTTAAAACCGACAAACCGATTCTTTTAAGTTTTGAGATATAAGAATTTATTATATGTTGAGTATATCGACGTTTCTTTCGTAATAACAGAATTTTGCAATTACAATGAAGAAATATTTTGTTTAATGAATGTACTTTTTCTAATTTGATAAACTTCATTTAACGTAGAGGATCATTAGTCATAGGCTCATGGGAGAAACCATTTATTCCTTCGCTCTTTCCACTCTACTCTCATCTCTTTATCTCCTTATATATTTCTCTATTGGTTGTTCTCTATCCTTGTCTTTTAGCAATACGCACGATCGAGCTACGGGTTATACGTTCACGGATGGAGCAAACGAACTACGATAATCCGAACAGTGATCAGAATGTGTACCAATCTCTTTCCCTTGTCGTTCTCCCCCCCCCTCTCACGATTTTTCTCGCTCATTCGTTCTCTCCCTCTCTCAGCCGCCTCGTTTATAGAACGTCATTGCAGATATTTTTTAATGGCCACATTAAATGTCCGTGGGATCTTGATTTATTTTTCGAGCGACTTGATTGGAAAAATAATGTATATTAATTATACATACTAAAGGCAAATCATTATTATTTTTCATGAGAATGTTATGACGTGGGGTTCGAGCCTTTTTCTAACTACGTCGAATGCAGGACCAAATAATTTATTAGCTTAGAATGTATTATAGCGATATTATATCACGGATAACAGTAGCTGATATTTCATTAAGAGCTTGATTTATAAGTGACGCACGCGGCTTTCCGAATTTTACGAGAGGATTCGTAATGTATCGGTTCGTCTAAGGTGGCAAATCGGAGACGTTTCTTTCTATTTAAAATCCATCGAGATAATAAGTAAGAAAGGCGTGCTTTTAGATGAAAAGAAGAAGAGAAAAAAAACAGAAGCGGGTACGTAGTACTATTTGTTACGAATAGTATAAGTAACTGCTTTTGATAATATGGCGAAATAATTAAGCTTTTTCCTATTGCATTAATCTCTGGAGGCAATCAGCAAGGCTTATTCTTCCATAAAATATAAAGAAATAAGAAAGCCGAACGTAATAAATTATTTCCACGATACTCCGTGAAGCGAGCATAAATCTATGTCAACCGGTGTTATCGTCCCCTAGAAATTAAATCATAAAATGATGGTCAAAATTGAAGGCACTTAGAACGAGTCACACTGCATTGCGGATAAATAGATAAAAGATAAGCTCGTAAAGCCCATCCTATCGTACATCAAGTAGTAATGAACCGCGGCAGTATGGCCGAAATAAGTGGGGAAAGTTAGTTACATCCTCTCCTTTCTTCCTTTCTTCCTATCTTCCTTTCTTCCTTTCTTCCTTTTTTCCTTTTTGCTTCTTGGCCTCGAGTTTTATAGAGGACCGTTGTTAGACCCGGTTAAAAATGCAATTTCCCGAGATTATTGCGGATACACTGGAACATATTTGTAAGTATAACAGAACATTTTTACAGTTTCGAGAAATGCGTGCACTAATGCTCGAATCCGAATGGACGACGTCTATTATAAACGCGCGTAATTGAGATGTATCGTTAAAAAGCAATTTTTCCCTTCGGCTGGCCAGGCTTGTCCGGTAGCGGCGGCGAATTTTACAATCGGAAAGAGACACGCGAAGGAAATGTTTCATAAAGCCCGTCGCGGATACATTCCGGCCACTCCTCCCTCTTCTCCCTCTTCTCCCTCTTCTCCCTCACCCCATTCGCTCCCGGAATAAAAGGCCAATCGCTATGTAGCGGTGCGAGCCAGAGTCGCCGCGTTATACCTTCCGCGAGCATGCAACTCCAAATCCAGAAGAGCACGGGAGCCTGTTTAGCTTCCCTCTTTTTTTTTGTCCTAATTGGTACGACGTACCGGCGAGCGCAGCACTTCCGCGGCCGAGAGAAATTCATGAGACGAAGTTTTACGTGTCTGAGTGCTCGAACGGGACACCGGCGACGTCTTATATAGGGATCGAAGTAAAACTTGGCATTTGGCGCTCCGTTAGACGCATACGTTAATGAGCCAGTTTTTCAGTCCTTAGGTTGCACCCACGATTCGATAGCGCCTCCCTACCCCCGCCCTCCCGCCGTACGTTTACGTTTATTGTGTTACTCTTTTATACTGCCTCCTCGATCTCGGCCACCAACGCCCCCTGTCCTCCTCGATCTCCCACTCACGGGCTTACGATTACCCCGAGTTTTTCTCTAATACCATACATACGTCATAGGAGGAAAAAGAATAAGCCTGTACCTACGGATAAAACTACCATTTCTTATTCAATAAGCGAAAAACGCGACTAATCCTTCTAACATTTTCCCTTACCACGACGTTTTCTAACTACATACAAATGACAAGATGTGCAATCTTCCATTATTACATAACTACGACATACGTCGTATCATTCTCCATTCATCATTAATCAGCATTCACAAGCTTCGGTGCACCTACTTCCTATACATGCGAACCGTATATAATGGAGAGTTCTTAATAAAATCTTTATTTATCCGAATCTTTATTTATAAGTGTTTGGGGAATTTGTAAACTCCTATTGGCTGTCTCATGTCAAGCGCAAATTAATAAGCGGCAATTTCAGCTTGTAAGCATAGGAGATTATTAATATTACGGGAGGCATTTTTACATAAATTACTTTTTTTAATTAATTCGATATTTTACGCTCGAGCGCTTAGTGCGGTAGGGATTCAGAAATTTTAAAATAAATTCTTAAAGTTTCGCCTTAAATTATAAGTTTTAATCCCCAGTATTGAAGTTTCTAACTGCATTACAGAATGCGCTTATGTATCATTGCAGAGAATTCTCGTATGCCTGATAATATACCGTCGAGTGCATTCATAGGAGAAAGTTTCAACGAAATCAGATATTGACAGTAATAGAGAAGAGACTTTTTTGCATGTCCCTTGTTTGCAAAGTTAAAACGAAACACACAATCTGTACACGGATTGTATAAATGTATGAGAATTTCACAAAAAAAAAATCTGTCTCTTTTTACGGATAAAGAGAATCGATAAAAAAAGAAGAAGAAGAAGAAGAAGAAGAAGAAAGAAAATAAAGTCACATTTAAATAGCATTCTCGTTCACTGGCAGATCGATAATTTTTTCCCCATGAATAACGACGGCTTACACGTCCCGCCCAAGGCATAATCTCATTTTAATGCCCAATAAATACTCTTTTTTCAGTATTAAATCTAAGAATCGTTATGAAAGTTATATTTGGTTATTCGGCGGCACGGCATTAATAACGCTTTACAATATTATGAATTTATGAAAGAGGAAATAGTTTACCGTTATTAAATTATTGAATGTGGAGTAATTTCGTTTTAATAATAAATTAAATACGGACCTCAGAGACGGGATAAGTTCTAATTTAATACGAAGATGTTTTTATGCGTTCATTGAGTCTACACATATCCTCAATAAAGAAAGCATCAAATATATAAAATTTTTTAAAGGTATTAGACCTCTGCTGAAATCGGGTCTGCATAATAAATAAATTTTATACCTATACGTATTACTATCATGTTTTATGTAGTCTAAAAACTCATAAAGGAATAATAATAAGCTTTTATTGAATATTAATTTTATAATGTGGAAAAATCTTCATAACCAAAATGACTTTAGTTAAGCAAATGTTATTGATAAACTTTTAATAACATTTAAATTAAATTGTTAAACGTGAACAGGATTCATTTTAAGCAGTATAAAATTTCTCACCTACATACATGTTTCTACTTGTAATTTGTAATGCTTATTTGTTTGCCATTCGCTTATCAGATTTACATCGCTTTTTAAAAGATTTCATTCCTATTTATAATATTTATTAGCTGATTTATGCTATAAATTTAGCTTTACATTGTACCAGAGACTGTTCATAATTTTCACATATCACTTTAAATATAGATATAATATTATTATAGCAGCGTCACACAATAATATAAACCCTATAATAAGTCCTAATACGCATATCGGCATTTCTAAAAGCCATTATATACTGGCGTCTCTGACTTTTAAATAAACATTAATCATAAATCTAGTCGCTTGTGAGGACAACAATCTTTAAATGTATTTAAAAGGCGCGCAATCGCTCGACGAATTAAAAGCTCTATGACATTTCTCACAGTTATTCCAGACATATAAAACGCTCTTGCAAACAATATCTTAAATAATAATAATATCCATAAGCCTTTATACGAAATGAAAACTTTGTTATGATAAATCTTGAATAAAGTGTAATATAGTATTGTAAATTTTCTTCTTATCTTGGAGGATTCGCGTTACTTTTGAAGGTATATATATGTATATATATATATATATATATATGCATATATGCGTATACTTTAATAAAAGAAAGTAGGAAAGAACGGAGCAGAAATATTTCAATTTCTATGAAGATGTATGGCAGACGTTTCTTCAATCTTAATAAATTATTTATTTTATTCTGCAGATAATTTGCATGGCATTTGTATGGAATTATGATTGCGCGAACTTTCCCAGCAATGCTTTTACTTTAAATATCTTGCATTTCGCTAAATGTTAAAATTAAAGCATTTAACTAATCGAATTTTATGATCGTCAATGTGGCTTTATTACAGTTGTAAACTTCCATTTATTCATATTATTTTATTTATATAAACAAGAAGTTGTATCCTACTTTTGGAATGATACGAACCCACGGTCACTACGTAATTCAGCTCAGGTTAAACCAATTTTCTTTAACTTGGGGTATTATAAAATTCACAAATAATTCCCTCATACGATTTACTTCTTATGTAAGAGTTAAAAAACGGTTCTTTTTTCTTTTTTCTTTTTTTTTATATAAATCAGTGTGTGTGTGTGTGTGTGTGTGTGTGTGTGTGTGTAAAGTTGTAGACTAAACTTTTATTCCGGAATAAGTATTGGCATTTATATTCGCTCGAAACAAAAGTTGTTGACTTTTAAAGAGAAAGAACGTTGAAGATTGGAAAATACGTGGAAGTGTAGCGGCGTTGATATTTATTGAGCATTTCGTAGGTACATAGGAAGAAAGGACACAATATGCAAGAGATAATATGAAGAGGCAGCCGAAAGCCGTTTAACGTGTAATACTTTTATTTGGGCCGATATTCCATCTCCATCCAGCGCTCGCCATCTAAGAAATACGATACTCTAATTCGGCTCGATATTTGTTCAGCTTTACGAGGGGAATTACTGAGATCTTTCACCTCCGTCCGGATAAAAGGAATAATAGGAGGTTATCGTAAAATACAGCGGAGAGGAGCAACAGGATGACTAGCAGGATTCGTGAGTTTGTTGACGCGTGGAAATCTCGCCTCGGGAATGAAAATCTTGACTCCGACTGCAGTTATCCCGACGGCTCTACGATCGAAAAGTATCACGAGACAAAATTTTATCGCGAACGGATGGAGAGAAAGAGATAAAGTGCGAGAAGACGGCTCAAGACTCCGCGTGGATTATGCATCATTTAGCGATTCATTGAATTTATTGCTTTTTAATTTGACACGGAGAAGTATAAGAAGTGTAAGTCTGCCGTACATAAGTACTGGAATACTTCTTGAATTATAAAATACTGGAGGCGGGAACACAAGTCCCATTGAATTGTATACATGTATTTTATTTCGATAGCTCCATTTGCTCAAACTCCTTCAATCTCTTATTTTATTCAACATATTCCGCTATCATTCCCTTAAACAAGCGCGAGTTTCTTCTGCTTCGAAAGGATTTATTTCTTTTATTCACAATGATTTACGCATTTAAACGTTGTCCAAATAAACTATAATTACCCCTATCAAGCCTCGAGCTCTAAATCAACAACGAATACGTGTGTACAGAATTTTGAAATATGACTATAGGGCTAAGCTGCAGCTCAGATTTTCCTCACAAATACGATCTTTCAAGCTTTACCGAATATCATTCTGTATTTACGCGCGCTTCTTACGTGCACGTGCATACGCTTTTCATTTCAATCTTCAGGCAATATTTTTAAATGTGTCAAAAGAAGAAAAAACTCAGTTTCTGCAGAAGAAAAAAAAATGATATGCAAGAATACAGTCTACCACCGACTATCATATAAAAAGAGTATTAAAATATTATAAAAATAGGATTTTTTATAATGTAAATCGAGGATATTTTAAAAAGTATATCATTAAAGGGTCACCTCAATAAATACAACGTAAAGATATTCTATTTTGCATAATTTATATTCAAGAAGATCTTAAAGCCAGTTTAAGCTCCGAGATTCTTCGAAGCGCGTACTATATTTTAGGAATTAATTTTTTTTCATTTCTCGGGAAAAAAATCTCCGACAGGTTTTGAATAATCAACATTCGCGGGAGCGAAAACGGTTAACCTACACTTCACATTTTTATCAGAATCGATCAATAATTAACCTACAAAGTTTTGCTTTCTTAATAATTTTAACTTTGAAATGTAAATAACATAGATAAATCAATTTTCTTAATAGTTTCAAATATTAAATACGAATGATCCAAGTCTTGTTGCGAAAGTTCTGGAAATCCATAGATAGCGATAATGGGCACAACTATTAAACTATTATTAAGACTAAAATCAGTTCATAAATTGCATTTTAACGTGAAATGGCGAATAAAAGAATACTGCGATATCTTTAGGCAGATGTATAATTCATTAATTTAGCTTCAGTATGACGATTTAATAACTTACAGTAAAATTAAAAGAATGAAAAAAAAAAAAAAAAAAACTTCATCCAATGAATGAATAATATTTTAACGCTGAAATAATATAAATAATCATTGCATAATTAAATGTTCAATTTATTAGCAAAGAAGTATGTGTACTTGAATGTGAATGGTAATAAATCTAGAATTAATAGCTACATGCATCCAGATATGACTGTCAGTATTGAAAATAAGATTAATTCTAAGGTATACTTTTCGAGTCCCTTATTCCATGACATACTTTGACAGAGATGATAACTTGTTTCATTCAAATACAAGTAAATTCAGCTTCGGTTCATTCGTAATCCTTTAACTACTCTCGAATCGTATTAATTTATGAAAAGCCAGGAAATATTAAATGTTTATCGAGAAAATTTCAAAATTACATGGAGGCGGTTCGTTTTTGAAATTCCTTAAAATTAATGCTTACAAAGGTACTTTCTAAATGCGAGATCCAAAGCTTCACACGTATGCAAACATAAACATACAAAGGAGCATCGTTTCGTTTAAAGTTTCTTTCTCTATAGCCGCAGGAATTTTTAACTTATTAATTCGCGGTCAAATAAAGCATCGAATAAGCGCACATAAGCGAACAGCGAACATAAGCGTATGCATGAGCGAGGATTCCGATTCCGAATGTAATTTTTAATACGGCCATAAAAACTTGCGACGCGCGTTTTATTTTCTTTATTAATTAGGAAAGAAAGATTAAAAATACTCACAGATATTCCAGATGTACAGTTAAGTTGGAAGAATAGCGAGCGAGAAGCTGCCGAGTGAAAAGCCAAGCCGTGAAAAATACGTGAAAAATATCGCAGATAGATAGACGAGCTTAGTGCTTAGTGCTTCGTGATATGACTAAGCTGGGCATTGCTATGCTCTCCTTGATACCGAAACGCATTTAACGGTATCGTGCCTTTTACCTTTACCTTCTCTCTCGGCAATATTTCCAGCCGAGCTCACCAGCTTTCAAAATATATTATTTTTATCAATTAGAACGTTTTATTGGCATCCTCGCTGCGTAAATAATATGGACTCTAATTCGTTTGTTTGTTTGCTTGCTTGTTTATTTGTTTGTTTGTTTGTTTGTTTGTTTGTTGTTTTTTTTTATATACCCAGTTCAGACCACTGGAAACTCATAGGTATTAGAGAAAAGTATATAACTCGAATTACGCTATTTTCAAGAGTTTCAGAATATTGTGACTACATCATTCTCTCGACATTATATATTTCAATTGATTTCAAATGCTCTAATGAGCATGGAATTGGATGTTAGTATTAAATCACCGCTTGTAAAATAGTTCAACAATATCATTAAAACAAATGTTTCGCACATTTTCCGTTACAATCTTATTTCTTTAAATGATAATTTTTATAAGCGCGTAAACTGCCAAGCATGACAAGCTATTATTTATTATTAATTACGATTATATGCTGCTAAAAAAGGCTTAATTATACAAATTCAATCATTATCAAGTAATAATTATGTAAATTATCTCTGCGAATTGAAATCATTTTGAGAGTATGTAGAAATTTAATCGATAATCATTATCTGTATGAACACTTTCCAAGTATTAAACGCTTAAAGATCATAAATGACTTTAGCATATCTTCTATGCGTACCGTTACAATAACTTTTTTTTTATGAAATATGAGATATAAAACTAACGCGGCATAGATTTAAAATCTGAACTAATTTTGTGATCTTTTATCAATCGAAACCGATTGCCCCAACAAAGTAATACATGTTCGGAGCATTTATTCTCTTAAAAAATCCTAACTTCGTATAAAAGAAGTCAAAACATACAAATCATTAATTGTGCTTACTAAATCTATTTTAGATTCATAAATTTTATAAGCGTTGAATGCCGGCAACTCTTCTGCACGGGTAAAAACTTCATAACGGAGTATAAGGCATTATAATCAATTGCACATAACAGCTAATTGCTGGTAATTATAAGAAAGGCGGTAAATCAAATTCTTAAGGTAAGTTACATGAGAAGCTATGATAAAAAGGTGAGCTGTATAAGTACATACTAAAGTGAAAAATCATTTTATTGCAAATGCACTATTTGATTATACTTCTTTGAAAGTGTCGATGTGCATTGCAACTTTAAAATACAGGACATTATATATAGTTCTCTTTGACACCGTACATCTATACTTAGTTCCTTTATAAATAATATTTAACATTGAGTTTTCATTGAACATCTCATTGTAAGTTAGAATTATATTATAAAACCTGCAACCTTTTCTTATACTCAATCTTATCAAAACTTTATTTATAAATAAAAGCTATATTTCATTCTTAAAGTATACGTTCTATGACATTATTTAAGATTATAGAAAAAAAAGAAATTTTATCCAATTAAAAAAATTAATGATAATTTTTGTATAATTTATCAAGGTCAAATTTAATGATTCTTGTTAAAAGAAAAAAAATAAATTACAATTTACAGAAATACATGAGATTAATTACTCGTTATAAAAATGTTCAATACAGCTATATTATTTAATGCTAAAAAAAATTATATTTATCCACTAGTATTCGTATTGTTTTTTGCAATATCGATTAAGTAAAAATATTCAATGTATTAATATATATATATATATATATATATATATACGTTGATAATGTTAAGATTTATTATTTCATTTAATTGATTAGAGATTTAATTACCAGCTTATTCCAAGTAATAAACTCCCGAATTACAACCAAAGAGTCATTAAGTATAATGAATTATAAATATTTTGAATAATCAAAAGTAAATATTAAAATAACGTTTTACTTCAATTATAAATAAGTTAGGTTTCAGAAAATTTTTAAAATTCAAATTTTCGAATATTATTGAAATAATGGGTGATTGAGAAGTCGTTGAATCATAAATTAATAATCATATTACATTAAATTTAATCTATAATAAAAAAAATTAATTTTATGAACAACATAAATCTAATGAGAAATTAAAGTATATTTTAAAATAGGTAAATTTTATCATTATTTTAGGAGTATACTAAATCACTTATCACATATACATTAAAATTAATTATTGACAATGAAAAGAGAATCGCTTTGAGAAACCAAAGGTAAATAAATTATTTTCAAGTAAGGATAATAAGGATATCTGTTTTTCATCATTTTATTATTTCCGTTACATTGTCGATAAAATGTCGATTAACTAGGTAAAAAATCGTAATAATAAAGTCGGAAAAGAGCAAAAGAAAGTAAATAAAGAGACAATTATTAATAATAACAATAACAATAACAATAACAATAATTATGATAATAATAAGGACAATAAGCTTGAACTAGTTGAGGTAAAAATTTTTAAATACTCTAAAACGCTCGTGGAATGTTACGTATTTCAAAGAATATTAAACGTATTTAAGTTTCTACATAGTGCATTTGAGAGTGGGTTCTTCTGGGAGCAGGGAAACGCCCAGAAATAGATTAACACGCAAGAGAAATGCCTGTATTCAAAAGGGTCAATTGGAACTGGATAACCGCGCGTCAAAGAAGAGGAGGAGAAGAGAAGAAAAGGAGAAAAGGAGAAAAGCGCGTGCGGAAAAGGGAAGAAAAGGGCTTAGAGGCTCGGATAGAAGGGAATTGCGCGCTCGAATGAGCCGCCGTCGAAGCGACCGCGGAATAATCGCGGCCGGGAAAAATATAGTCGTTGTGAATCCGATTTCACCCCGAGATTGTAGTCTATTTAGCCAGTTTCGCGTGACAGAGCCACCAGACCTTATAACGAGAAAGTCGTTGCTTCGCAAGTGCGCGCGTCGATGATACCGGTGACTTGCAATTTGCGGGAGCCATTTTTCGCGTCCTCGGTTATAATAGTGCGGAGTCGCACTTAGCCGCGGCCAGTATGCGTGTATTATTTTTGCGGATTTAGCAGTAAAACCAGAAGCTTAGCGTCGAGCATCCGCGCAGCAGCAAAGAATCGTAATTACCCCTACTCGATAATGAGATGGGCTCTTTTCTGTTATTAAAATCGAGAAAATCGAGAAAATCGAGAAAATCGAGATGATCGAAAAGATCGGAGCTCCGTTTCTTATCGGCCCCGAGAAAAATAGGCTGCATATCTTTCTTTGTCGGGATTTATCCCTGCGCCAACTAGTTTTTTGCATGCAAATTTTCCTAAAGCCGTTCCCGGGAGCCATCAAAATCTCTCTATTATGAACAGTTTTTATGGACCCGATAAAAAGAGTGCGACGTCTTTCTTTCTTCTTTCTTTCCTTCTTTCTTTCTCTCTCTCTCTCTCTCTCTCTCTCTCTGTCTCTGTCTCTCTATCTATCTGGCTCTGTCTCTTTCTTTCATTCCAAGTATTGAATCGAAGCATGCAAACATTGTTAATGCACAACTTGGGTCGGTTATAAACGCTGCGAGATCTACTCTCGGACTGTAGATCCGAAACGCGTTGGCAAACGTAATCCAATATACGATTGGACTTCCCCACTGCTTATAATACGATAACGGCAGACTAAAAATCTGAAAAACTTTATCGATCGCTAGTCAATAGAGATCAAACGTTCTAAAGTCTCAAATTAACTGATAAAAACGTGTTTGCTCTTCAAAAGGAAAAAGCAATGTAACGTTAGCTTGATGAGAGTTTGCATTGTTTTTGTTATTATCTCTTCTAAGAATTCAATTCTATAGTCATTTGCAGCGGAGAATGAAGAGCAGTTTCTTCTTAAATCGCTGACAGTTAGAAATTCTTGCCCAACGAAAATAATGTTTCAACGTTATTAATACAGTTTATTTTCATTTTTATAAGAATAATTGTCTTTTATACTTTTTCATAGAAATTAAGAAGAGTATAAAAACATTTATTACCTTCTAATAAGTAAAGATACATATTCAATTCTTTTTATGTGTATGAAAAATAGCCTGTAAGCGGACTTTCAAATATAATCATTTTGTTAAATAATTGTAACCTCTTCCTGACAAACAGATTATTTTTATCGAATCCTTTATGCAGTTTGACTTGATAGAAAAGAAAGAAAAAAGAAAAGAGGAAAGAGGCAAGTTATGTACGACTTGTCGTGTCAATTAGAGACAGAAAATTATGGAATCGTTGACAGCATTCATGCGCTCACGCACTGAATTTTAATTGTAAGCGATTACTCGTTGAAAGAGAAAGCAAGGATGACATAAAGAGAGAAAGAGCGTGTGCATGAGTCTTATGGATTTCTTATCGAGTCCACTCTGCTAATTGAATTTACAAATGGACATATCGCTACCCGGGACTTTAATTACATCATTTTACGCTAGATAGAAGCTATTACTGGAAAGTCGAATAAGAAAAAAATGTTATGAGAGAGAGAGAGAGAGAGAGAGAGAGAGAGAGAGAGAGAGACCGTCGCTAATATTTTATTTTGTAGCTGCATAATTACGCACACACGTATTTTTTTACATTACCGCCCATCGTAATAACGTACCGAGTATAAAGGGACGATGAAAATTATGCATTTACATTTTCAAGCCAAGTATCAATCGTATCTCAAATACTTTTATAATTATTTATTTATTCATTCGTGGAGGCAGATGATGGTATAAATGTATTATGTAGTAAGTCTTCTTCTATTTTTTTATTTCTAATGTTTTGATGTCTTTTGATAAGGCAAGGCTTAATTAATAACGCTCTTATCAATCCATATTTAGATAATTAAGATTATTAAGATTATTTAGATGATTTAAATAATTTGGCAGATCTAAAAATGTCCATACGATTATTCATATGGAAGATTTCGATTTAACGATATAATTTACTCACCTAATGAAAATCATTTTTTAACCCTTAAAGATGTTAAAGTTATTTCCCAAACGCGAGACAACGAGATAGATAACTGATTCGCGAACGAGCCTCGATAAACATAAATATACATATACGTACATACATAAAGGTGTATATACATATATATATATATATATGTACGAAAGTATTACTCAGGCCAGCTATAAAATATTTATTTTCAATGCGAATTGGAAAGCGGAAGCAATCATTTGCAATTAAGAAAACGAATAAAATGAAAAGCATCGCAAATAATATAGGCCTGTATGAATATTTGACACTGTACGGAGTCAATTACGTGTGCATTTTTCATACAATTAAGTGCTATAAGTAAGTAAAGCAGAGCCGTAAGAACACCTTGAAAAATATCGGATTCATTTTAAAAATAAGAGGAAAAATATAATATTGCCAACATGGCATAGCGTCAATTATAAGCTCGCAACCCTTCCCCCGACCCATACATCATAGTTTCCATACGTTATTAATTCCGCGAAGCATACGTGATATATAATGATTTGCATGTAAATATGCGCGATTTATATGCAGTAGTAGGGCGGGTGGAAAGAAGGAAGAGAAAAGGAAGAAGACGAGATGAGGATGCGACGGTATCTGGGAGGCAGTGAGCGGGGGTGGGGGGGCTGAAAAAAGCTGTGAGTCCATTGCTTGGGAGAGATCGTCGTCGTCAACCAGTTCGTCCCCAGCTGCTTACGTTTCACAGTTCTCGTGCACGGAGCCTGTGTTGACTCGGGCTGCTTCCGACCGATTCCGGAGATAAATGACAACGACATCTGCGCGTAATTACTTTAAAGCCCCTGCCCGCGAACGCGGCTCCGCATCTGCTCCGAAAATCTACGCTCTGCCGATATTTCGTTTTCGACGAGCCCTGTTGCTCTTCCTCGATCCCGCCAAGGCCATCCTGCCTCATCCACGACACTCCTCCCCCTCCCTACAAATCCACCCGAAAACTCCTCTGGCTAATCGGAAAATTTTTTTCGATACTCCCGACTTACTTTAATTTAATGTCTTCACTATCTTCTTTGCCCTTCTATTCCCTTGATTCATGCATATATTAATGCTCGCCGTATTTGATATTTAAACGTTACGAAAGGGAGTCCAATCTTGAGATTGACAGATTCCAAGATTAAAATCTCACGATCAGAGTAATTGTGTGCTTTTACAACATTTACACACGAAAATCAACTATTAATCATGTTCGGAATGGTAGAATTTTCATAAGATAATCCGCTTCGTGTAGGCCGGAGAAGATTGCTCGAGCTTCGTTGAGCGGCGGAGAGGGAGGAGGGGAGAAGCTGAAAAACCACGTGAACGAATAACTTTAAGATACTATCGACAATATGTTAACCATTAATATTTCTTTATTTATAAATAAAACCGGATTTACTGCCTATGTAAACGGTTCCTTTATAAATCGCTATATTAATAAATATATTCATCTAATCAAGAAAATTCGAGAACGACATTATATTTCATTTCAATCGCACATTGCCTTCACCTTAAATTGTATTATATCATTAAGTGTAACTCTGAACCTTTTAAATTTCAAACACATCCAATCATTCATTCTTCATTCGTTCATTCATTCATTCACTCATTATTTCATTATTTAATTTATTCAAATATTTTTTACTCTAATCGTTTAGTTTTTTTTAAATTTCATAAAAATAGGCACATTTCCTCACGGTTTTCGCTTGAATATAAGTGAAGGTATTAATTAGGATTACGATAATAAAAAAAATATGAATTATGATATTTATTATATATATATATACATGCATATTCATATATTAAATAGTCTAAATATCATATTTATATTTCATGATTACGTCTGCAATAACGTTTTTGGGAAGAAAATGATAAGAAGTTTAATTTTGCCTAGTCATAATATATAACTAAAAAATACATGTAAATTTTAATTCACATAAAAGTTTCGTACCTACAATACTAACAAGTTTTTCCTTCTTTCTATATATTTCTTTAACTAATACTTAATAATATAGTTCGGCAATATATTAAACCATAAAGTATAAATAATTAAAAAAAAAAAGAAGAAAAATTCAACTTAATAAACCATACAATAAAAAATGTTAATAAATTTATTACAAATTTCTTAAAAGAATTTCTGAAACTTTTAATAAACTTTTAATAAATTATAATATTTCCATATGATAATTTTATATTATATTCATAATTAATAGAAATATAGGTAAAGCAACGAGCTAATCTTACTCTATTAAACCTTTTTCATAATAATACTTAATTTCTCTTAAAAGAGAAAATAAAAAGTAAATAAATAAATAGTAGAAGATAAGCAGTGCCGAAATAATGTTAAGAGGAAAAATGGCCACGATATTGCAGAATGTAATTCTCACCCTGGCTCGCATTACCACCAACATGGGGACCTATGACGAAGCGCAAAATAGGAGCAGCAGTAAAAGAACTTAAAAGATAAGGGCAGAAATCTCGTAAATCATAATCACAGTATGTAATTAAGTTGAAAGACACCGAGATTGAACGTTAAGTTAGTGTCTCTTACGTTTTAAGTCCGACGAAGGGCGTATCCTCGTTTATTTCTAATATAAGTTTTACGATAATTGACAATAAAGCCAATTTTTACTGTTCCGTAGGAACAAATTCCTTTATGACTTTAAAATCTTTACTTCAATCAAGCGTCAGCTTAATACGTCATTCGCGAGCTTTGATTTACCGTGTATCCTTTACACTTTCGGCCCCGTCGATAATACAAACTAAAAATCTCGTTTTATTAATTTATAAATAAAGCCGATAGTGGCAATGTTTTGGTTTTTTTTTTTTTTTTTTTTTTTTTTTTTTTTTTTTTTTTTTATAATGGAATGGATCATGATGTATTATCTTTGCCGCTTTTCATTAATATTCAAATTACGTATATTTAAATTTATCTCGAGCTTCTATCCCGGCTACGGTGTACGTGTAAGATGATTTTTTGGAATAAAAAAGGCAAAAATGTTCGACTCGGCGTATTTATCTAATATAATTACCTTGCGCACAGAGACTGACCAGTATAATGAACCGTATATATTTATATGTATATGTATTAAGCAAAGTTAATGCTTAAAAGAACTTTGGTATCCGAGATATTCGAAGCAGAATTTTCTAGCAGCAGTTAACTAATACTGAGGCGTGCCACATCATCGTGGCTTGCAGTTAGCGCAGGCCAAATATTTTATAATACGAGCTCACAATAATGTTTGAAGGAAAATGTCCATTTGTTCGGACTCGCGTTTACAAGTCAAGCAATAGAATGCGTAGTATTTCAATAAAAGAAATGATCGATGGCTTGTGCTTTTATTGCCTCGGTACGATTCTTACCGAGACATGCTTGTACGAACAAGGATTAATTGTGATATTCAGGATGAGAGACACCGCGAACGAGGTGAGGACATTCTGAAAAAATAACTATTGCATGTTTACATTCATCGCGGTGGTGGTAGGCTTTCTCAAATGCGTTTAGGAAAGTATCCGATGTGAAACCAACCGTATTAATTTGTACATTCGAACGATTTAAAAATCATCCCGAATGACTCTCCTTCGTGACGTAAGAGCGACGTTTAACTCTAATATTATATTAATTCCTCGCGCATCTTGCTCTTCTTATTGATTTTAAGGAGGTATTTTTGATAAATAAACATTATTCGGCTTAAGGGCCATGGCGTGTACAAAATTCATGTTACGAGCGAAGTCTGAAGCTCAAGACGAAAGTAAAGTAAGTAGAATAAACCAGTTGCGGGAAAGCAGCGAATACGTTGGCCGAATCTCAAACCGAAATTCAGAGCTGAATTTAATAAAAATAATTACGACGGAGCCGTGTCATGAGAAAAATACGATCCAGAGTTTCGATAACTTTTGAGTTGGAGTCAAAGGTCAGATGTAAATCTGGATTTTTGGGACAATAAATTCGTTATTTATGCACCCTGACCTATATAACTAAATTAATTACTACAATGTAATCAATATGATTTATCGTGGCACGAAAAAAATACATATTTTAAATTGAAGTTTCTAATAATGGATTCAGATTAATTGTGAATACCTGCTCGTTTTATCTTCACTAAGCTCTGATTGATTAATGAATACATGAAAAGGCTATGAACATTGGTTATATAAGCTATAATAATAAAAATTATATGTTCTGCCGATTATAGCGAATAGTAAGTCACGTGTAATTAATTCGATTCTTTTATTATTATTTTGCGATTCATTCGACGATTGTAAAATATAAAATTATTCATTTTTCATGTCATTTTTATTTACAAGGAGCCGTTATGCTCTTTGCCAACTGGCTATGTTATTGCAAAAAGATACAAAGACTCGAGTTATGAGCTTACGCAAGCTCG
Source organism: Ceratosolen fusciceps (assembly GCA_018883505.1). Taxonomy (NCBI): domain Eukaryota; kingdom Metazoa; phylum Arthropoda; class Insecta; order Hymenoptera; family Agaonidae; genus Ceratosolen; species Ceratosolen fusciceps. The sequence goes on along the minus strand of RCIC01000002.1, from coordinate 17,991,111 downwards.
GCTTACACGCATAATGCCTCAAGTAATTTAAGATAATCTATTCTTAATTATATTAAAATACCAGATACAATAATTATACGCTTTATGTGGTGCTGATATTGAGTTATACTACAACACGATTGTATTGAAAAGTTATTTATACGGGAAACATTTTCAGCAAGTATTAAACAAAATTATAGACATTTTTTACTCTGCTTTCTACCATAAATATATTATCACTAAAAATAAACTTTGATAAAGAATTACCATAAAAGAAATCATTATATTTTACTTTACCTACCTCTCGTCTTAGTTATAATAAATTATTTTTCAAAGGTATCTTCTGCTATACGCATTGATAGACTAGACATTAGAATATTTATAAAACCAGTATACGTGATATTGACATTTCTGCAAACCGTACAGTGATTAATAATGCTTTTTAATCTACATAGTTTAAGTGTAATAAAAATTTGTATTGATTATAATGATAAAATGCAAATTTTCAATATTTCATCAGCAGGATCTCCAATTACGTATATTAGATCTTATAAATTATTAGCATTATATTTATTTTAATACAATAATTTCATTTACTTTTATTTGGATCTATTATATTACGGCGCGAGAACATACCAACGATTAATTGCTGATCGACAACTATTTAATACCATTACAGATTAATGTTATTGAAATCTAATACGACTTACATAATCTATCGAGAGCAGTAATTTAATGGGTCAGAGAGCTCAAATTTAAAATACGAAATATTTTTAATCCCTCGTAATTTATTATTAACGTCACATTATGGCTTTCATGATCGTAACGTTAGGCATTTATAAGAATTTTTCCGGCTAAGATAATTACTCGAATAAGAGCTTATGTAAAGGTACAAAGGCATTATACAAATCGGCGACATGTGCCCATTTACAAGAATACGTCGAAGAAAGTTTACCGGTGATATTAAATACATAGTATAGCAATATTGTATCTTGTAGGAAACGTGTTTATAATCTTAATAAGTTATGATAAATCAATCTGAAAACCATTAAAAAACAAATTTGAAACTCAATATGTAGGCAATACTTGTGGCAGATTACTTACCCTAACAAATGAGACGCAATTAATTTTATGTAGAAATAATCATGAATCCATAAATTTAGTTATAAAAGAAGTTTTAAAAAGTTATGTATATATCAATGTCGTGCGACACTAAGTGGTAAATTGAGAAAATCTTAAAGACGCCTGTGAGTTCTGATATACTAAGAGTAGTAATTGGCCACTTTCAATATTATCTTATAAATTAAAACTTACCAAAGTTAGAGAAATGAAGGAACTCGCTTAAGCTTCATTACTTTTTATTATACTATTGAACAGTAGAACAAAGCAGCTTATTATTATTATTATTATTGTTGTTGTTGTTGTTGTTGTTGATGTTGTCTTTACTTTTATATACGCAGACACGCGCGTGCGCACACACTCTTATAACTCAATAATTACAATAATTTAAATATCGCGAAATATCAAGATTAAATTGTATTTTAAAATGAATTAACTTTCGTGAAGAATTATTATTGCTGTATTTATTTTCAGATAAACGTGTATTAGTATCTTTATTTTGACATTAATTTTTCCCATTAAACTTACAAATGAGTGTATTTCAGTCGTATATTAAGCTTTCCCATTAATCTTTTATTTCCTATATAATTTGTTTAATATATTAAAATAGAACAGAACCAATAGGCAATCGATTGGAAACTATGACATCGTTTGGCTGTATTCAAGCGAAATAAAAATAATTACGTTAAAAAACTTTAAATTTAGACAATTATAATAACCAATAATTTACTGCCTTTCGAATAAAACGACCCTATTTAAAAAAAACTTCTGAACAAAAATATTAAACTTAAGAAATTATGTAGGATATAATTTTTTTTATGTTAAAATTATATTATATTAATCGGTAAGATTAAAATTTTGGCTTTAAACTATATCCAGTTTAAATAAATCTATTTAATTGTCATAGAAAAAGATCGATGCCATAATGAAATGATAAATGGATTATGATAAGCATATTTAAAAATTTTTTTTTTTAATTATTCAATGCAAGTCTAATAAATGTAAATTACAATAAGAATTTATATACCTAATTATATTGACCTAAACATACATATGAAACAAAACGACAAAATCTATTCATACAAATGTACACGTGAAAATTGTTCGAATTCTTTGAAAGAATTGTAATAATTTACTAAAACACGAATAAAGTGTCTTTGCACGTTACTCTTTGTACGAAATAACAAGAAAGCATAATTACTTATGCTCAGCCAGGCCTTATCGAAGCAATAGTCAATTATTTATAATTTATGATTAATAAACTGTCGCGTGAATAAAGGCGAAAGAATTGAATGGGTGGAGTGTATTATAAGCACACGGTGCCTATATATAACATCTATGCTATCCGCATGTAATTATTGCAGGCGTAAGTGAGCTGATTAAGGATTTCGCCTCGATGCTCGGCCCTTCATATCGATAATTTCGCTATCGCGGTATTTAATAAACCAGTCGCTCGAATTAGTCGTGCATTGCTTATCTATCTGTTTATTCGAGCTACGCGAAAGCTCGAAGGCAATACGCAAATACTCCTCCGAGCATTCCCTCGCTCGTTTATCTATGCATTATGTAAATATTAACTTTAAAAATCGCGAGCACTGCTAATTTATAGCCTTTTTACTTCTTCTTTTTTTTCTCTGTTACTTTTTTAAAATAAGAATTGAGCGTTGAACCTTTGCATACTTTATGCATGGATTAACGGATTAATATATCTATAAGCAAACAAACGGAGATGCGTTTGTAGAATAATTATAAGTAAACCCGAATAATATGTCTGCCAAAAGCAAACAGCATGAATCGTAGATGTGCTTCGTTATATAGACGTTGCTTTAAACATATTTACAATAATATCGCTACTGTTAATATCCTTTTAAAAGCATTGCCACCTGAAAGCCTCCGGCCTGTAAAAACTGCCTTAGTAAGACTTGGTAAAAACGTGGTCCGTGCAGAGTTGAATGAAGCTACGTGAATATCAGCATTAGACAAATATTCAGGCGACTAGCCCGAAGAAATGAGTTGTAAAGAGACTCGAAATCTCTTTAAGAAGGAACAGCTCTTTATGAATAAAGACGAATCGGCGGCATTGAGTGGAGATTTCAAGATAACAGATCGATGGCTCGTTTCCTGCTCAATAAGCTGATTAACGACTCGGAAATGGGGAAAAAAGAAAATTCCCAGCTGAATATCTTATATATATATATATATATATACAGGAGCGGTAAGCCGTTATAAGGGATATTGTGAGAGCTCAGTCCGCAGTAACGTAATTCCAATAAAAATTTGTACAATTTCGGAGAATAATTGCCAAGCGGTGACCTACGGTGAGATTCGTAATTAATTACAAGTCCTTGAAACAATAATTTCCTGGATCAGGCTGAATATCAGGCAGAGCGACGTTACGAGGTGTGGATGGGGGGGGAGGTAAGAAGTTAGGCGGGGAATCGGATGCGACGACATCGACAGAGGCGAACTCGGAGCAGTCCTTGTGACCTTATGGGAAAAGTAACCGCGAAGAATTATTGGAGAGCAGCTGGCGCGCAATGCCTCGCTGGCTGATAAATCTTATTTGACGGGTATTAGCCGAGCTTAAGTTATTCCACGCCTGATACGTTGATCGTAGCCATCTTTTCTACCTCTATTATTTGAATAAAGTTCGGCTAAAGCGTCACCTTATGCCCGCGCATTTTATGCTAATCGTAAAAGCGTTTTAGTGCAGGTACATTGTATTTTGGCAAAATTAATTAAAGCAGCTCAACTGCGAGATTTACACTTAAACCAATTCCCTCCTCCTCCTCCTCCTCCTCCTCCTCCTCCTCTTCCTCCTCCTCCTCCTCCTCTTTCAGCTTCGCAATCATAATGTTATTCCAAGGAAAAGCACTATTAACACTTATTTCAACTCTCACTTTATATGCTATTTCTCGAAATTTTAAATAATTTCATTGTAATTATTTAGTAGTAGCCTCCTAGTTAATTATGCCCTTAACGTTAATTTTATTACGGCATGACTTCATTTCATGAAAAATAACAATTAATTCAGTTAACGTAATATTTCAATGAATTGCTTTCCCTTAAATTCAAATACGGTAAGAAATTAGAAGAAAAAGTAGAAAAATACACCATTCGAAGTCCGTGATTCCAGTTAATTTCATATTATACATAATTTATATTTAAATGTTTACATATTAATTTTCAAAAGTCGAATTAAAGTAGAAACATCCTCATGTATTATTTAAACGAATATTTTCACATTATTTCACGCTTTGTTAGCATTTTCAATGAACCGATGTCTCCATTTAATTTCTTTATTCGTAAATAAAACTTATTAACATATTACTGGCCGATTGAACTAATTAAATTTAATACGACAAGTAAAAATACATTCCCATAGGCCTTTCAAAGCATTTAAATATCACGAAAATGTAACGAATACTTTTAAAAAACTTCTCAGCCCAAGATTTATTATATATTGGCGAACTTAGCTTATTTTAGCATAAAAGAAAATTTATAACTTACATGATTATGTACGTAGTCAAAAACGGTAATAACTCACAATCGATCACGTCATTCCATTACAGGATAGAGAAAAAGAACGAATTTGAAAGCTTGGCGCGCGAATAGGCTTGAGGGGCGGGGGAGGGGGGATCTCCACGGAGAAATGGAAAAGAGTTAGTTGAAAATCGGTGTTTGTAATGTGGAATGAGGTGTTACGAATAATCTATAGATCAGCATCAGGCAGCAGTGTCTAACTAATTTTTACAGCCTTTGTTCGTTTCCGTTGCCAGTTCTCGTAAATAATTCAAGTAGTTGGAAGTACGAGTTTTCGTGCCCGCGAGGTAACCCATAATCGATACACTGTTACACAGTATTTCTCCTAGTTACGTAATCCTACAAAAAAAAAAAAAAAAAAGTAATTTAGAGGATAATAAAAATTGCTCGAGCAGTGGGGCAGCGCGAGGCTTTCTGTCGAGAACATAAGAAAGTTCGAGATTACGAATCTTTGAATCGTGGCGCTTGAAATAAAGGCCGCTCCTCGTCACTTTCACTAATCCACATCTTATTAAGTCCCGGGGCAGGGAGTACATCACCGGTGTCGAGGAGTGCCGTCCGAGATGCCAACAACCGCCGAGGCAACGGAGATTGTTGGTACTAACGAAGATCTTGGATAACAACAGCTAACGCCAAAGGTGTTGTGATGTTAAGTCTCGGGTAACGATACAGATTGTCCGTTAAGTTTTAATGACAGTTCCCCAATTTTATATTCGATAAGAGAGAGAGAGAGAGAGTCGAAGTACCAGAGGTCGAAAATAGTCGAGCGATACAGCGAGGGGGGCGGGAGGGAGATAGGTGATTGCATTTGACCTGCTTCCGGGCATTTCAGACATTCAATTAGAGCCCAATGCCGACATTTACACCAAAGCTCTGACTAACTTTTTACAACTACCCTTTTACTTAAAAATAGTTGTATAAAGTAACTTTTCATAAAATTACCGTATTTGGTGGTGTTAAGAATTATGCCTCGATTAAATTATTCATTCGCGCATTACTTCCGATTACATTGTTACCACCGAAAGTATTGTTATTTACTATCAACTGTCAGGAAATGTAAGAACAATCTTATGGAATTACTTGGATTTAAGTCTTTGGCGAAGCAGGTGAAAAAAAAATATAATACTTTAACATTCCGGTTATTTTATTGCAATAGGAAGTAATTGAAACAAAGTGTCGAGATTCAAAAAAGACATATTGTAACCAACGATAGTTACTTTCTTATTATAAAAATTTAATGCTTCGTTCGTTACGCACGAGTCCCGTACCTTTCATATTATTCAGTGCAGAGAGAAGAGAGCAGGTCAGGTAACAAGACCGCCTGTCCGTCACATCACTCGCGAATATTCGTTCCTACAGCGTTCTCTAGTCCGTATTAGTATATGGATAAACACATGATTGAATAAGGGCAGCCGTTATAAATATTCTATGAAATTCCTGTATTACAATGCTGTATAACGGCATTCTTCACGCAATGCAATCCAAAATGAAATAAGCAATGGTATTCGACTATTTGTATTCCGACTTAATTAATCCCATGCCAATTAATATATTTTACGAATATATTAAAGGTCTCAAACTCCGCTGAAATAATATAATAACTAAAGCGAGCTTTAACATCAACTGCTGAATAACTATTAAGTGGAACTATTAAATGCACAAGATTATAAAAAACTTCTCCGATACGACGATTTTCAAATGATAATTCAGGAAAATGAATACGAAATTTCGATATTTTTACTCGATTACCTTGCCTAATGTGCAATGTATTGCACCATTGAAATTATCAGAATATTACTATATAATACATACTATAATAATATTCCATTTAATCAATTGAATAATTTTCATTTAATATGCTAATACTTGTGATCAATTATTAATTATTAATTATTTTAGCATTTAATTTGCAAATTACTATAAATTTGAGAATTAATATTTTAATCTAGAATAGTTAAACTCGTGCGATTCTATTTGTTTACATAAATTTGCATTAATAGCCACAACTCGTCGCTGTCTCAAAAAAATCACTGTATGATCAGGAAAGTTATGAAAAAACTTTATACATTGCGAATTTTGTATTCTTATGGAAAGAAATTGATGATTATCTTATGAAGAAATAGCCTATGTAAGCTAATATGACATCATAGAAGCATATGAGAATTATTAAAAGTAAATTAAAACTAAATTCTAATCGGGAAATTAATCAATAATACCAAAGAAAGACAATGTACATTATTCCATCTGAATTTTACTTATATTTAAATATAAAATGTACTTGCTACTAGCTTTTTTACAACGTATTTTAACGTCTCTTATAATATAATGAATATTTTAATCAGAATAATGAATTCATAATTGATTTTTATTCGTGGGACAATTTATATCCGGCAATTTATATTAAGAAAACTAGTTTTCCTAAACTCATACATGTCTAAATTATTGAATAATGAAGATTTTTAATATTAGGGAGAAGGGGCGTGGATGATAGACGGCGGCTCGTAAGGAATAATAAAGTATAAAAGGTACTTAAGTATAAAAGTATTAAGTATAAAAAGCAACTTCCGCGAGGCTACTTTTTTTAATTAAGAGGGTGTTTGTAAAAATAATTAATGGCTCTGCATACGCACTGTATTCTTAAATACTTTATATAGTCAAGTGTATTTGGATGAAGCATTATATGCATTATATCGAGCTTGCCATGGATAATCAGTATCAAGATATTATATTCTATATAATCTCGTATAACATTTTTTGATACTTTTGCTTGAAAAGGAGATTAAGAGAAGAGATTAAGCAGCCAATGTACCTAATGGTCAGCCTATCTTCAATGTAATTCAATTCATGTTCAAAACTCTAGTTGTTATACGATAAATTATTATAAATTTTAATATATAAAGAATTCGATTTGTACGAGTAAATTTTAAATTCCTTTTTAAATTCTTTGTTGCAAAAACAATCATTCGTTGCTAAATACAAAATACAAGCCTCTTATTTACTATGATTTTTCTTTTAATTAAAATTTGTATAAACACTTGTGCATCTGACCAATATTATGAAGTATACCCGAGCATTAGAACATATAATGATGTATGCATTTATCCGTGCAACTCCGTTCACCACAACTCTATTGCATCTATTTTATTTTGATGAATAGTTTCCAGCTTATTGAAATACGTTTATCTTAGTTGATCCATTGTGCACATCTATATTGAAACTTTTTTTAACCGTAAGGTTGTATGATCTTTCAATAAATATTACTTAGTAAACATTTAAAAAAAAAAAAAAAAAAAAAAACAGATATATATATGCATGGTCAATATAAATGAAAGTATGACTTATGACGAATTGTAAAATAAATGTAATAAATGATTAGAGGGTTTTAATCCAAAGCTCATAAAAAACGTAACATATACACTTTACGATATTGGTTTGAAACTCGAAACAATGCAGCATTAAATGATTGTACATCTTAATAGTTGTTAGCTAAGCTAATAAAGCATTGCTGGATTCGTCAATGAAGAATTTTTATAAAATATAACGTCGATACGTATATCTGAGTGGGGACTTTTGGAAATTTGGCTATGAAATTTGGCTATGAAATTTGGCCTTGATTTCGTCGAGTAGATTATCCAATGAAAACCTATCGTGAACGGTATTATGATAATATGAGCAAAGCGTGATACGATACGATCTCGTCCATATGCTCGTCCGTCCGTATAATTTTCTAATGAAGGGGTACGGAAGATAATTCGGAGGGTAATGAAAATAAGCGGAAGCCGTCGATGAATTTTCGCATTTTCCGAAAACTCTGGCCGATAAAGAGGGGATCGAGTCGAAATTGCGTCAACGGGCAGAGACGTGTGTGTGTGGCCGTGCCAGGGTGCGATCGGGACTAAAGGGCAGGGCGGGTATGAGTAGGTGAAGGAGTGGAGGAGACCGCCCGGGGCGGGGACGTCGGTCTCTTTCCAGGTCGATCGGTAATTCGACGAGGCGCGTAAAACGTTGGGAGATGACGGGGACGCGGTAATACGAGGGCATAAATTTCGCGCTTCTCAGGTGCGCGCGCGTAATACAATCTCGGGACGCGTGTAGGTAAGCGCGACTCCGATGCCGAGATTTATGTCCGCTGATGTGGAAGATCGAGGATGGCCCTCTGAATGAAGTATATTTACATGGGGCTCCGGGGGACGTGTCGCGATTTAATTAGCGGCTCCTCGCTTTGCGCCGCAATTTTCAATTAATCCGGAGCGCGCGAACCGGTCGGCCCAACGGCTGGCTGAGGATACGTCGGGCGAGAGGCTCGGAGAGGGTGATGGGAATGGGGGAATGGGGAGGGGGGAGCGGAGAACCGCCAGAGGAGTAGTCCCTGGTAATTAGCGAGCGGCTATGACGTACTCTCGTTTTCTCCCATCGCGGCTCGTCCCCCTACCCCCGAAGACCCCTCCCAGGGACGTCAGAGGCAAGTTTGTCGCGCGAGTGCGAGATCTCGTGTCACGAGAGATACCGTCGGACAACGTACGTTCCCTTCCTCCATCCCTCCCCCATCCTCCGCCGTTCCACGATCCCTCACTGGCGCTGGCTTTGCGTAATTAAGGCGGTTATTGCGAGCGTCGTTCGCCTATCTGCCGAGTAATTGTTTCATTGCTACAAGCTAACGGGATTGGTTATGTTGACGTTCATAATGCGAACCTCTGTCGAAAAATGCTCTCGCGATAACGCGGATGCTATACTTACCTATTTACCTGTGTTCCCGCCGCTGATTTACGACCCTATGGACAAATTTGTAGAAGAGTAGATGCTTATTTCAAAGAAATATAGCACTGATAAGACCGCGAAAAAATTTCTTACATGGGGAGAGACCGGGCGTGCATACGCACGCATACATGCACGGGACCGGCGCGCCGCCTCCACTGTATTCGTAGCCCCGCAGCCCCGCGCACCTGCACGCCGCTACGTCCGTGTGTAATTGAAGGACATCATGATGTTTGGTTAAAATTACAGCGACCGCACGCAAACATTCGCCTGATTTATAGGGAATTTTCCCTAACTGCCACGATAACTCTAACCGAAAACTTCCTTTTCGTCTTATCATTAACAGGAAGTAAATATTAAATCAAATACAGCTATATAAATTAGGAGTTTAATTTTTGGCTAGACGCTATTCCACATTCAGGCTATTCATATATCCATAAATCCATACGTACCTAGACGAGCTTTTACAATAATTTTTCTTCTGCTCTATTTGCTAATGAGTTGAATTTTCGATTGATTATTTTCAAAATTTCTACTCAACGTAAGCAATAAATACTAAATACAATTATTGTAATACACATTTATTCATTATTATCGACTTTTGCTTATCTTAATTTACTTTTCTCTTTTATTTATTTATTTATTTATGTATTTATTTATTTATATTTTTATTTATTTATGTATTTATTTATTTATGTATTTATTTATTTATGTATTTATTTATTTATTTACAATTTATTGCTTGGGGATAGACTTCATTTCAATGCTGTCGATATTCGTAGATAGATTTATCGTTATTGTAACACTAAGCGCTTACCATTATTCGATATTGCCTGCTCCATAGATTATTGATTTTCATAGAATAATTCAAGATATTAAGACATTGTTTATGCCGTAATATACATGTAAATAATAATGACTCTGTAGAAGAAGTTCCGGCATTAAATATATACATTAATAATATTGAATGTCAGAGGATACGTATCATTGTAACGTCGTAATGTTGTTATGTTGTACTCGTATATATAATCCGTCGATTCGTAATTCGTTTTCATAAAATATTATTTTTAAACGCTGTAATTAAAGCTGAATAACTCTATCGTACATGTCAATTGACAAAAGAAAATAGAGCATAAGTGGTGCATTGCTCCCTTGCAATCATATTCAATTTGTTGTAAAAATAAACGGTTAAACGGATATTTAAATTCTTTAAGAATACGTCCAGAAAATAATTACACGTATTAAGCTTATAATATAACTTCTACTCTTCGATATTTAATATGCTTAAGCGTTTATTTTATTAAATGTTTACATCTTCATTCGCGAGTTAATTGAAAATCTATCTCACGTTGTTTCCGATTAATTCTTGCAATGCTGCGGCCGAGGACGAGCATTACATTAGTGAAATGAAGCGCATCATTCCAACGAGTCTCATTTAAAATTTGATTTACATTTTAAAAAGCACCGGTCGTTAATTAATTATTTTACTTTTAAAAGTCTCGTTATTACAAATCGGGGCAAAAACGTATTTATAATTTAATAATTATTATATTGCTTCGGAGAAATTTACATTGTGCGGACGAACGTGGCTGGTGGTATCACGAGTCCATCCATATTGATGTGTTAGTCGTGCGCGCGTATAGGTGAGCGACCATATTAAATAATGAAATTGATGGAATGTACCTGTCGCGTACGCATCTATTGTTTCGACAGTAATAATTTATTTAATTGGTGGAATAGCTGATTAGTATGCCGTACGTTCGAAATAATGCCCTCTCTCTCTCTCTCTCTCTCTCTCTCTCTCTCTCTCTCTCTCTCACTCTCTCTCTCACCCTCATTCCTCCCCGACTCTGCTATCGTTCCACCGTACGCCCATAATAACAAAACCGCGAGGCTCTGTCTCTTCTGCACTGGTTATTTGTCTGCAATATAACCTAACTGAGTTTCTGGTCGATGCAATGAGTTTACCACAATAACAGTACGAGCAGCTCAACGTACGCCTCTATACAATAATTCGCATTTGCACATACCTGTAACTGGCCACACGTACGCTTACTTACCTATGCATTATATAAATTTATATTAAAAACATATAAGTTTTAATAGTAATGAACAATTTACTAGTATATTATTTGCACAAATAATCTTCGTATTTGTAGAGCAGTAAGGAGTAAAAAAAAATATTTTCTTATTACGGGAATAATCTATCTTTACATGTAAACCATCGTACATTTGAATAATGAAAAGTCGAGCTCGATGTTTTCAAAACAATAGATTAGGCACAAAGAACTCTCCCTATGCATACAGCGTTTCATCAATTCTGATTATAAGCAGCTTGTATAACTCATTACACATACACGCGCATACGCGTATATAGTTTTGCTTCCTCTTATCCACGACTTATTTGCATATAAAGGACGATCGACGTATTCGAGTCGGCAGTGACGTGTACATGGTTGAACATCAATTACAAAAGCTTCACTCGTAAGAGAGAACTTACCATTCGACAGACGTCAATGTAATGCTGAAAAATTTTCCCATAGAAAATAAATTTACCTTAGCAAACAATAGTGGCGAACGCATTATTATAATAGATAATATTAAGCGCTAAATAATAACCGAAGCTTACGTCCTATCGAAAATAGATATTACATGTGGATCAAATATGAATAAATCAAATATCAAATATGAATATTACTTGAAAATCCTCAATGGAAATAATCTACCGAGGAAAAGCTAACGGAACCGAAACTTCGTGCATTCTACAATTGAGGCATTGGAAGCTAGAATTTCTTTTGTTTCTATTTTCTTATTTACGACGAATTCGGACTATGAATCATAGCGCTCTCATAGCCGTTTAACCCAATTAAAAGTTATGAGACACATCCGATTCTTGGTTAAAAACTTTTCTTATTATTGTGCTCCGATGGAAGAAGCCGTAGCCCATATCTTTTATTATTATTATTATTGCGGAAGCGCATTCGTTAATTGATAAGTTTATTAGAGCGATATGAAATTACTTATCGTCGAGACTTCCTAATAAAAAGCAAGGATATTACCTATAAAGGATAGGGTTTAATTGAATTAGATAAAGGACCCAGGGGGGGAGGGAGGTAGTATATCCCTTACCTCCAATGTTTACGAACAAATAATGAAATCGATGCGATTGCCTTGCAATTGAAATAAAATTCAATTAAGGATTAAAGTAATATTGCTGTAAATGGCCGTGCTCAATTGAATCAGCGCTATTATCAAAGATGAAACAAGAAGCACGCAGCAGCCGATCCGAGTCTCCAATAGAATATCGCGATGCAATACTCATTTACGGTAAGTGAATCTTTGTTATGAGGTAACCGAACATCTCCGATCGGGAGAGGGCTCGAGAGTCCGACTCGCGCTGAGAGGGAGTCGAACAAAGGAGAGGAAAGGAAAGAATCCGTCATGGAGATCAGCGTAAGAAGCGAAAAGGGGGAGAGTCTTGTCCTCGAGCTGCGATTCATTCAAAGAATCCCTCCCTCCCTCTTTGCTCCTCTTTGAGGCTTCGTGGAGTCGAGCGGATGACGTTTACCGTCCCGCCCCGCCGCGCCCTGCCGCGACCGTGTCACTACGACACGGACTCGTTATTTCGCTGGAATCAGAGGTCAAAGTTGAATATCTGACTTTGCTCGCTCCTCGGCTCCTTCCCCCAACCGTCATCCCTCCCTCCCTCGTCGTCCCACCGTACCAAGACGATAACGAGATCGCAAGAATCCTCGCTCGGGGCCTCGCGTCTCCAAGTCACCTCCTGCCCGACGGTACAGTACTGTAAGCCGCCCCCTCGAATAATACCGTATAGTGCTGATTAATGCCGAATAACACCGAATAACGCCGAATAACGCCGAATAACGCTTCGGATTAAAGTGGACCGCGCGCGAATGACTCGACAGAACGCCTATTTAGTTATTAAAGCAACGCCCGGAGCACTTGATCCGTGTGATTAAGTGCGGGGGATCGGGGCTGGGGGGGGGGAGAAGGCCGTAATAATCGGAAAGGGGGCGCTGTATCGACGGTCGAGCTCGGTCGATTATCAAGATACGCGACGCTCGACATATATTATCTAACTCCTCTGGACATTGACACGAGTTCGCTCGTGTTAGCTTCCCGAGCGCCGAGCGAATCGAGAGTTGAATCTGCGCTATTGAGAGCTGAGGCTGAAAATGGGATTACAAGCTTCTACCGCCGCCGAGCGGTGAAATCTGATAGCGATAATACCAACAGTGTAGAGCATACAGAGAGAGAGAGAGAGAGAGAGAGAGAGAGAGAGAGAGGAGAAAAAGAGGGCCAGCCAGGAAAGACCCTCGCAGAGTTTCTCACCGATTGAAACGTATTAGCGGCAAATGCGACAAAGCAAAGCGATTACGAGGACTTGCTCTCCGCTCGGAGGAGGGCAGCGATGAAGGAAGCCTTCGCGCCAGGAGGCTGGACATCCTGTCCTTACTTCAGCTTGAGCAACCCTTGGGATCGCGATGCCGACCTGCTACTCGGCTGTCTCCCAGTAGCACGTGTTCCCCTGACGAATAACTCGCCGATATCGCTAAGTTCTCCTCCCTCCCTTTCTAACCCACTCCTCCTTTCCCTCACTCCGAAGCCCTTCTGCCGACTGGGCTCGCTAGTTCGACTTTGGGAGTAACGGCACTTGGACGGGATTATGCAGATTAAGGCAGCCGTGACGTCGAGCCGGCCTCGCACGACGTAACACGAGAGAAAGAGAGAGGGGAGGGAGCTCCGCACTCAAGTGAGCAGCTACTATAATACAATGCATAACCGACCGGGAGAATATATTTTCCTTGACGAACTAAAGTGTGGACTGGGTGAGTCGGCGGCCCCTCGAACAGACGAATGTCCCGTATTAAAAGCACGATTCTTGACCCTTCCGGATGACACTCGGCCCGCACTCTATTCCCGTAGAGTGCCGTCGTGACTCCGTGCCTTGTGAGCACGTGGTCGAGCGAGTACCGAGTACTTCCAGACGGAAGCCACAGTCTTGCACCTGCATCAAAAAGTAATACAATGGGGGAATTTGTCATAAGGCTCGTGTAGATGCTGCTTAAGGAATAGTAACGGCGACCGATAGAGTGCTCTCTCTCTCTCTCTCTCTCTCTCTCTCTCTCTCTCTCTCTCTCTCTCTGGATCTCGTTCGGGTTAATTGGTGGTAATATAGATTGTTGTGTTGGCCGGGCGCAGGCTGAATTAAGCTTAGGGTCGTTACTCCTTGCAAAAGGGGTTTATGAAGTTATGCACAAACAATGCGGCATTAAGGGGGGTCGAAAAATTCATCGTCACAATGGATTATAGAACTGGTCAGATTTTATACGCCCTCCACCGGGAACCACTCCTTTTTTACCCTACCTATACTGATTTAATTAACTGCTAAGATAATAAATGTAATCATTGTTATAACGTTGCTCAAACGAACCTTATCGATAATCAAAGATTTAAGACAAAATTGTTAGATTAACAATTTTACTAAATCTTATCCTGCTTTTCAACTAACTGTATTTATCTATAAATATCTATATCCTCCTTATTACAAGTACACAAGACTAATATAACAAGTTCAGCACATCAAATACGCTAATAATAATAATAAAAAACTAATAGAAATAAGTATGCCAAGTCAATTATTAGAATTAGATTATAGCGAAACTACAATGAGAATTAAAAATTCTAAGCACGTACTAAACTATTTAAGTATTATGAAGTAACTATGAGCCTTGTAAACTAATGTAATAACTTTAAACATACTTCTTAAACAAAAAAGGTGCAATTTATTGAAACAGTA
Organism: Ceratosolen fusciceps; assembly: GCA_018883505.1. Taxonomy (NCBI): domain Eukaryota; kingdom Metazoa; phylum Arthropoda; class Insecta; order Hymenoptera; family Agaonidae; genus Ceratosolen; species Ceratosolen fusciceps. Next base: position 17,975,894 of record RCIC01000002.1, on the reverse strand, counting down.
CTTTTGATATTGTAGGAATTTTCATGTTATTTCAGAGCATTGTATATACACGGTTGCTTTTGCAAAAAAAAAAAAGGTCCAAATTTAATTAATAGTAATAGCTGAAATTGCATGCTTACACCGGCTTCGAAACACGTAACCCGAATTTTAGTTTCGTAATGAATGCGAGGGGGCTCGACGTGAAGGAAAATTCATATTCAATTTTATTAACGGAATGTTGGGTGTGATAACGCCGCAACGGTAAAGGCTTATATAAATATGTATGTAAATTCCTTCAAAAAATAATTTCTGAAAATATTAATTTTATTTTCACGTTCTTTTGTATGTAATAACGAGTTTCTTAATTTTAATTTTATATTCCAGCCTCTCCTCTGACAATCTCAAGAAGAATAAAACATATTTTTATAATAATTAAAAAAAGAAAAGGAAAAAAGTCACTATCGTCTCGGTTAATGATTTTCATTTTTTTACGCTTTTAAATATGAATAAACTCTGTCTCGCTTTAATGCAAAAGAGAACACAGTTCGAGAAGCATAAAAATACTTTACGTTCCCGTCTCTACGCTCTTGTTTTTCATTCAGTCGAATCGTCATTTCAGTAACTGTATTATCATTATTATTTGATAGAAACAGTTATATTTAATTTCAAAGGACGTAAAAATACTTATAATTGCAGTAAGTAACTTAAGGTAAATGGTAGTGAGATAGTCTATGTTATTATTAATGTATACTCTTTTGCTTGATATAATTCTTAAAAAAAAAAAAAAACAATAGAATTTCGAATATTTTCTACGTCGAGGTCGTTCTATTATTATGATGACAAAAGGTTTCGGAACACTGTTTCTCTTGTTAGTCGAATGATCCACAGTGGAACGTAATTTATTTCCCTTTATCCGCAATTCCGTAATAATGCGAATTAAAACAAACGAATGATAATTAAATATTAACGTGAAGCGTTAAAGAGAAATAAATGCGGAAATGAAAGGATGCTGAGGTAAATATTTGATCGTTCGTCACCGGTAAAGTTATATTATTTCTAACGAACTGATTGGACATAATTTTTAATTTGCCTCTTGTATTGAGCATTACAATTTAATTGTACTAGAACAAATGGAGCCAATTCGAAATGCCGTAAGCAGACAATCGAAGCAAATCTAATTTCTAGCCAAACGAAAAATGGAGAAAAGCGCTGGTTAAAGTGAGCGGCGGCGGGGGGCTTATCGCCGCGACGAGATTTGCGTGCGCGAGATATCATTTCCATAAAGACGTCTTTCTCCCCCCCCCTCCAGCCCCGACACTGTCAGGCCATGTATTTCCATCGAGCTTTGTGTCTGTGCACGGGCCAATTGGATTTGACAGACGGTCTGGTTCCGAAGCCCGTGAAACGCGTCCCACTGATTACCTGCCTGTAATTATTACCAAAGTGTATACGAGCCGAGGCATGTGGATCGGGGCCGCAGGAACTAACGCAGGCGCGACCTAATGAAAGGAAGTCGGAGCTTACTTAGGCGTTGGTTAAAACTTTAGCTCGCTCGAGGCGGAGACCGAAGATATCAAATGAGCGTGACGGCGATGGGTCGGAGGGGGGGGGCGGATATATTTGACTTCTAAATCGACTGCGTAAATTATTAAATGCATGTAAGGGAAAGGTTAACTGACTCGCACCGCTATAATTTCGCGATATTAGCATAAGCCTTTTATATAATTATAAAATATCGTGAAACTTTTATATGTGGCGGAAAAGTATTGCAGAATTAACACATCTCAAGGTAGTAAATAGATACATAGTGCCAAGTAAATACTAATTAGTTTCGTAAAAGAACAAACAGGCGCTAGTTTTAGAGAAAAATACATATGTACGCAGCAAGTTATTTGCGATTCTCTTGCGATGCTCCTTTAAGTTTATTCTACATTTTTACATGTTATTTTCAATCGGTCGACCTGACTTCTTTTTCACGAGAGACTGTCTTTCTTTCGGTTATTCCCTCCCGTTATTAAAAAGTAGAAAAGCAAATTCGTGTAAAATGAAAGCACTCTATCAATTAAAATGTTCATTAGGCGTCATTCCCTAGCCCAATAACCCTCCCTCGCCCCCCTCCTTCTCCTCCTCCTCTTCTTCCTCCTCCTCTTCCTCCTCCTCCCCAATCGTCGATGTTATTCCGTGCCCGAAACTAAATTATAAACGAGAAGCGCGACGAGGGTGATAAAGCAACATCGACGGGATTACCCGCATTCGCCGGGCAGGAAAAGGACGCGGACGAACGAATTGCGGCGAAATTGTGACGGACCAGATTATTACCGGAGGAATTAATTGAAATTGCGTGGCTCGCAATGCCGAGCTTACCGATCCACCAATTGACAATTTAGTTATTGTCCCTTCGCTTTGTCCCTTCCTTCCTCCGATACATCCAGCTTTGTTGACAGAAAAAGAAAAACCCTTTGCGTAATAACTTGATTCGCCTATCCCACCCTCTGCCCATCCACCCCTAATTGCTTGGCTCTTATTATTGGCGCTGGATTATTCTCATCCTCTTGAAATACGTATCGAGCGCAACTCCGTTTCACGGCAACTGTCATTCTTTTAGTGCAAAAAGTAATTATACCTGGGGCGGAATCATCGGTGTCGGTGAGACCATCCCCAACTTGACTGTGTGTGTGTGTAGCGCCAGCGGCACCTAAGTTTCAGATAAGTGCTTTAATCTTGTATTAAAATCTTGATTGTGGAACATCGAAACTTTTTAGGGATATTTACGGGAACGTAAAAGAGAGACTTTAAACACCAAGGAGAATATTATAACGAAATCTTGAATTTCGAATATACTTAGGCCTTTAGTCCCCGCCCCTCGCCACGCAACCACAAATAAGCGGCGAATTATTAATCAGACTCCTACTGAAAATAAGTTATAGATGTAGGGGGGGGGAGATGGACAAGGACGCGGAGAAGAGAAAGAAAGCAGGGACTGCAAAAACCTTTAGGATTTACTACGTTAGCTTGTTTGAAGACGAAAAGACATAGCTAACAAGCTATATCTCTTAGTTAACAAGCTATATCTCTTGGTTAACAAGCTCGATTTCTTCAATGGACCGACCAAGAGAGTTGCCAATACTAAAAAAAACAAAACAAAAAAAAAATGAAAAAAAAATAATAAAAGCTGTGAAAATGCGTATTCGTTCCCCCTTTTTTTTCATTATTCATCGTCACGTTTCCAATGATCTGTTTAACAATATAATCCCTCGTTTAATCGAACTCATGGATACGAAATTTTGCTTGCTTTTTCACCAAAAGCCAATGGCGCTTTCACTTCAACAAATTATTGCACATGCTCTTTTATTATTATTATTATTATTATTATTTTATATATGGCAAACAAATTATTCATTTATATACATTTTGTAATTGATCGATGTTATAAGTTTTTCGTACTTTTATCAAATGTGAAAAGAATCGCCTAAGCTATAAAAATAATATAAAAATAATAAATTACGGATACCTTCGATAATTGAAAATTAATCAAAACTAAGGCAAAGGTAAAATTACATAATCTTTATTAGAAATAAATTTCTCTGATATATTTTTATTAATAACTTAATAACTTTCGAATAAATCGAAATATCAATTACATTAAATTATAAATTCGAATAAAATAATATTTTATTTACATAATAACCAAGCAATAAAGGATTTATGCAATGCTGATTCTGAGTTGATTATGAGTTGGATTAAAAAAAAATTTTCACTTCGTATAAAATATAATGAATGATGCGTTTCGCGTTAATAATTATCTTCCATCTATATCAATAATTGCAAGCTATTATTATTAATTAAACAATACAGTCAAAATAACATTAAAAACATTATTACTTGATTAATAATTTAACATAACGAAATGTTGAGTTAGTTATGCGCTTTGAATATGATTTGGATAATGGAATTTAAGGCGCGTTTTAAATATGATTCGTTGAATGTGCGATTTGTACATGACATGAAATGTTATTTGTTCGCATATGAAGGGCGATTTTCTTGATTTGAAATAAAGCGTTTTAAATAGAGAGAGAGAGAGAGAGAGAGTGAGAGAGAGAGAGAGAGAGAGAGAGAGGGAGGGAGGGAGAGAGAGAGGAAGAAAGCGAACAAGATATGAAGTATAAATCCGGTCTTACATTAAATCTCCTTACCGTTCCTTCTTGGAGACATCAATCAAATTTTTTCAATATCTTTCAAGTGGCAGCGAGGGGGCGAGGGGCGTGTTTCGGAAAGGGGTTGGGTGGGGGAGAGGGGGGGTATAAAGCAAACATAATTCGAAGGACAAATTTTTCCCTTTTCGTTTTACACAATAATACCAGCTTATCTACTGATTCTCTAAATCCTTTTTGTTATTTCAATCGTATATCTGCACTTTATTCGAGCGACAAAACTTTTTTACTCGATTTTCTTATCCACTCTCGTCTCATAGTGACAGGACTTATTTTCTGCTTTTTCAATTATCTTTATTCTTATCAATCTATCTTTCACTGTTTCTTATATTCTGCCTCCGTTTTTCCGAGCTTCGGTCCGATTTCGCTCTTTCTCTTTCTACTCCCTCTCGATCACTTCTTGACTTCTCTCTGTCGGCGTCTTCTGTCCCTGTTCTCTGCTCTTATTCCTCCTCAACATCTCGTCACTACCTTCTCCACCGTCATACCTTTACTCATCCCTATTCTCTGACCTCCACCCTCCTCCATCATTCTCTTCCTCCTCTACCCCACCCATTTATCCACCCTCCTACCTACCTACCTACCTACCTACCTACCTACCTACCTATCTATCTATCTATCTATATGTCCGTCCGCGTATCTATTTATCTTCTTTATCCGCTTCTCCTTCTGTCTTTAACTTTCTCACTCTCTCCTAAAGAACTGGCCGAGCCTAGCACAGCGAGCCTCCGGTAATTGGTCATTAGAAGAAACTTGTTTTTCGAATCTGCGGAAAATGCTGATGTACAGAGGGCGCGAAGGGAAAGAAGAGAAAGCCTCGCTGGACAAACATTTTTACAGTTTCGTCTAGGGCTAACGACTGGCCTGTCCGTACCATAGGACGACTAAACTTTTCCCCATTCAAATCTTTAAATTTCTGTATTACTGGTGACCACTTAACGGCATCCAATATATCATTCGTATTAAATGCATAGAGATATCAAATCAACAGAACTTTTCTTTTAATTTACCATTTCGTTTTCTTCTCTCCATTGACTATCTATTGCGGAGTAATTAAAAATTTAATTATACATTAGTTGATAATATTTTAATGTACTCGAGGGAACGTTTTATACCGAACCTTCATTGTTTATTTAATCGTTTCGAGTACTTACTTTAAAATTAATCTGGACGATTAAAACAAACGATTTACGAACAGATTTACGAACAGATTTCTATAAGAAAGAAAGATTGTAAGAGAGATCCGAGGATTTTGAATAGCGCATTATAATAACTGTATTTAAAAGCAGCTGAATAAAACAATGAGTATATTATGTGAAATATAAACTTAGACAAAAGTTCTTTATGAAGCATTAAAAATTAATTATTAATATTTTAGAAGTGGATTATCTTTCCATGTGAGAGCAAGATGCGAAAGCTAAACATTATTATTACCCTTTAATTTATATTATTAATGTTATTCATAGAGTAATAGCTTTCATTACGCCTTTCCCATGAATTGAACAGGAAGTCGGCTAGCTCGGCAGGAGCACAGATTTTCCCGCGATCTGTAAAAACCGCGCACCATTTATGAAAACATGTCACAAGTAAAAAAAGAGTTTTCGTGTAAGCCGGATTACTATCCCGAGCAAACAAGGAAGACTCATATATTCTTCAACCCGCATAAAATCTATGTCGGCAGCGAAATCAAATAGATAATACCAGATGATTACTCACACCTCCTTGCGCCATCCAGATTACGTTTCATTGCATGCACGCACGCGCCCTTACCTGAAACAACAGACAATGATTGTGTTAGTACGGTAATCACTCGGTAAAGATGCCATGACCGAGTAGAGGCTAAGCGAGTTGATTAATTATAACTAAGTGAGAAGGAGAAATGAAAGCTCTCTTTATTAAATATATTTATTATTAAGTGCGCTCGCGATATTCGAGAGGGCTTCATCGCATTTCAAAAGTTGCATATTTGGGTTAATTTATTTTGAAATTCGTTACCTGCTGCAATTCTCATGGGAACTCGCGTACCGAAAAAAAAATTTCACCATCCGATGGGAGATTGCAGGTAATCTCATCTTGGGGTTAATAGCTAACCGACGTATATAATTGTTACTGTCCGCAGATCGCCGTGAACGCTAAATATGTATTTATGATCAGGACAAAAAGAATCTTATTGTTCTGCACCGCTTCTTTAGATCGCGAAATAAATTCGCGTCGGGATTCGCGAACCCCAAACCAATTCGTTTACTAATAAAGGTTCAATATGTATTCGAAATCACATATTATTTAAGAAACAAAGACATCGGAACCTTTCGTAAAACTAAATTTTCATAATAATTAATTTTTACTCCACATTCGATTAAGGGCTTTTTATAACGAGCCTTTACACTTAAATGAAATCTAATAAACTTATTTTATTTCTTTACTTGAGTAAATTTCATCCACAATTCTTTTAAGTATACAATTTGTTATTTCGCATTACATGAAGAATATCATATAAAACCGAAGCTACGGTGTTTTATTACATACACAAAATTTCATACTCTTTTCGTTATATGTACGCAATAAAACTTATGCTTTACTATAGAAACGAAACGTGTATTTAACGTAACATGGGGTTTTACTAGAAAGTTTACGAACGGTATAAAAGCCGAATTTTTAAATTAAATTATTCTAATGTGGATATCAATTTTTGTTGAAAGAATTTTTCAAAATATAATATTAGGATTTTTCGGACACAAAATAGATTTTTAATGCACGTTATTAAAATTAAGTTTATAAATTGATGCTTTAATAGTCCTTTTATAATTTGTATTTTAAATTGCAATAATAAATTTAACTGCTTATTTGACAAATGAAATAAAAATGTAGCGTAAAGATTTCGTCCAAAGAAGATTATTATTATTATTATTATCGTTGTTGTTGTTGTTGTTGTAGTTGTTGTTGTTGCTGTTGCTGTTGTTGTTATTGTTATTATTGCACTGATGTTCAAATTAAACTCTCGGCTCTTAAAAGGCTTGACATAATTAAAAAACAAAAAGAAAAAAAAACAATGTCGCAAACGCGTTAAAGACGAAACGCAATAAATTATTATAAAATTATCGAAGTAAATTCCACCAGCGTTATTCTAACCTTCGATAATCAAGAAAATCAAATCCTTGACGCACTATTGCGAAAACGCAAATGGCAATGATTTCATATAAAAAAAAAAAAATAAAAAGAAATCAAGTTTGCTCAATGACTAAGTAATCTCAATGTTTTTTCAAATAAAAAAGAAAGGCGGCACGATTTTATCCGAGCGAAAGAGCGGCACACTTCACGAAAGCTATAAAAACGTTTACGGACACAGAGGAGCAAAAAGAGAGGCTAAATAAAGAAGCGGAATGAGTTATCTCGGCGCGGAAAAAGCTGGAACCTTAAAATAATAGGACACAAATTACTTTTTCCGTCCGCAAAGTTCATGACTGCTGGCGCCGTGCTCCTTCCTCCTTCGTACTCTGCTCCTCAGCAAAGTAATGCTCCTCCCCCCCTCTCTCTCAGCCCCTTTCTCTTTTTAATCCGCTGCCCTTCGACACTTGCACGAGCAGAAATTAAATGTAGGATTGAGAAACAAGAAGAGGAATTATAATCTTATTTACATATTCACGTAAGCACTCTCGTCTTATTTATCCCCCTCTTCTTTTTTCAAAATATTAGACTTCTCGTATGTACTTGTGAGCAGATAATGTTAATTTTAAATATAAACAAAGTGAATTTCATAAAATACTCCTATGCTTCGATACATTTGAGTTTTAGCAAATACAGCAGCATTATTAAGCCTCTTTACACTTTCTAAAGTCTGTAATTAAATTTATGTATTATAAATAATCATAGTTATCTACGGACCTTAACAATAAATCTACAATCCGAGTTTTTTTAAAGATAAGATAGTAATGTTGGCTAAAAGATGTAAATATTTATCTAACTCATCTACGAATGCATGCATATACCTGCGTGCACTCAAGATTATAAGCTATAAAATGATAATCTACATGGCTTATATGTAAGAAAAAATATGTGTAGGTGCGCGCGTGAATGTGGGTGAGTAGGTATTTTGTTTTGATTTGACAGACACGAATATAGGCTAATGTGAACGATTACCCTTGCTAACGTAACAAGATTATTAACGAAACAGTTTTATTCTAATAATTCTATTATTATTGATTATTCGTAAATATCTTAGAATTGAGTTATATAACATTAACGTACGTAGAAAAGCAAGCATTTCTGAATAATGAATATAAAGTTTATTTTTATGAATGTTACTTAATAAGGAACTTTTGCAGAGTAGGAATAATAGTTTAAATTTCACGAAAAGACAAATAAAAGTTAAGAATGAAATATAAAAATTTAACCGGGTGGCAGCTACTAAAGTACAAAATAAAAGTTTATAAAATTACATTTTAATATTTGAGTATTACATTTTATTGCACGAGTGAGTAAAAGAAAGACAATTTAGCAAAGATTACATGCTTTGATCATCGTTTTATATGACGGAAAGGAGATTATTAAATATCTAGCAATTCAAAATTAATTTTTCTTAATTTCATACTTTAACGTGTGATTGTAAAGCAAGACTGATTGATTTAAGTTTCATTTATTATTAGAGCTTTTAAAATCCACAGGAGCGTGGTATATACGTATTATAAACGATAGTATTAAATGTATAAATGAGAAACTGGTAACATCGTGGCAGAGTTACCAACTTCAATCGAGACTGACACTCCTATTAGATTCTTTTTACTGCAGGTTTTAATTCGATATAGTTAGCGCATTTGATAGGACGATTGATTTTTAAAGCATTCATCTAAATTGTCGGCTGTGGGGGTAAAAAAAAAAAATAGAAAGAAAGGTTTTTCTGCGGTTGCCGATGAATTTCTAATCTAAGTCAACCTCGACGGAACAAAAATTAATATACGAAATGAGAATTTTATTAAAAGGGTGAGTTGTTGAGCGGGTAAAACAGGACGTTTATCGCTGCCACGCCTTTATATGGGATAAGCGCAGGGGCTTGTAAGATTTAGTCGTGAAGAAGGAACGAAAATGTTGTCAAGGTGTCGTTGGTCGAACAAGAAGCAGTTAATCAATAGTAATAACATGAAATTATTAAAGATACAACAGAAAAAGGACTAATTATATGAGACAAGAGATTGCGAACTTTGATTATTTTTCATGATCTATCTCGTTAGCATCGATCAGACGGAATTATCAAACAGAAATTTTACTTCCATAAGAAATATCAATTCATTATTGATTATTAATTCGTTATTAGTCTGCTAATGCTTAGAAATTTAGCTCAGCAGTCACAGCATGTCACATAGCAGATACTCAAAATACCTCAAAGTTTTTGCGCATCTGTCGTAAGTCAAGATGTTTTCGTCAGTGTCTAACTGTTTTAAAAGAGAAACTTTAAAGAATATAACATTGATTTGTAGTTCAGTTGTTAAGAAGAAATTTTATAGTACAAGTTTTATTACTTTTCAGACACTAGTCGTATATTTGAAAACTCTTAGCGCTCCGGGTTTTATTCCGAAGCCTTGATATTTAAAGAAACTCTTCGCAATTGAAAATTTTATCTCTAATTTTAAATTTCTGCTCCTATTCATCTATGAAAACACTAAGTATTCTTAACTGACTATTTTATTTTTATAGCTCTTTATATAACTGTAAATAATAAGATTTGGTTATAAGACATTGTTGTGTACAATAAGAATAAACAAGCTATAAACAAGCAATAAACAAAGCTATTTATCTTAATTTATTTTTAAGTATTCAAAAAACAAAAGATAAAACGGTAATGATATTTAAAATATTTGCATATTAATAAACTATTCCATCGAGGGCTTAAGTTTTAATCGCTCGTAACAGTGTAATGCATTATGATATATGAATTTATAATTAAAATAATTGAAAGGCTTTGTTTATTTACTCTACTAATGTCAAAATAAAGTTTTATTATTATTGTTATTGACGTAATAAATGAAAAATAATATTTGGCATTAGAGGCTAGTAGCAGATTTGTTTTCATAGTAATTCTTAAAAAAAACTAATGCATCCCCTATGAAAAATATAAATTAGAATATTTATATTCGTGAACTTGAATCTCGTTCTGCTGAGAGAATAACACTTTTAAAGGGAATTAATGTGCTCGAAACTAAAACAAAAATGATCGGATTGACGAGTCGGTTATATAGTTTATATTTCGAGGTCACGTTTAGTGAAAAGTATAGATTTCGGGAAAATCAATGACAGTAAGCTTTGTGCCTTTATACTATGATGGTCTAATGAAAAAAACAAAAAAACAAAAAAAAAATGAATATTTCAGAGCATTTTAAAGTAAAAAAATATTGTGATTATAAGAGAATAAAAATTTAAAGCTTCACTTATTTTATAGTTAAGTGCTTATCGATGCTTCCATTAGGGAAGTAATTTAAATGAAAATACGTTATAACGGAAGCACCGAAATACAAAAATTGATTTATGCTCTATAATGAGTATTTTATAGGTTCGTTGCACAAGATTGGAAAAGAATTTCCAATACAGGCTCTGTACGCCTTAACGAAAAAGTTTAACTGAAAAAGGTCGTTGAATCGAGTGTCGCATTGTATTCCGCGGATAAATTGCGGCAATTAGTTGCCGTTTAATACGTATTTGGGAAATAAGCGCTAAGAAAGGTCGCTCCCATGCTCGTCCAATATTTGTAAAAATTTGTAAAAAAAATGTACGAGATAAATTCGCAATGTTAATAAAGTTTTTACATCGGTCGCGAAGCGATAATTCCGCTTCGGATTTCTAATTGAAATAAAAATGATGCTGAGGGGCCGCGAGGTGGCGAAGGGGCAAGGGGGAGGGGGAGGGGGGCTCGGAGCCAGTCTTTGCCTCGGCCTTATTCCCTTACGCAAAACTTCTTAGCCACTCTGCGGCTTCTCCCTAATAACATTACGTCTGTTTCTATGGCTCAACGGTATCGCGCTTTTTACTTCTACACTGTCATCTACACGTGAGTCTTGCACAACGACTAACTACGCCAAACGAGCGCCTACCCTCTCCTCTCCTCGCCGCTCCTCACCAACTCGGAAGCACTACTGGAATGTTCATTTCGCCCTAATGCTGAGCTCTTCCAAAGACTTTAAGCTTCGGATGGATAAGAGCGACCACCCCCTACCCCCTCCGGACATAACGCTGCAAACAATTTAGTAAAATATGAATGACCAGTAGCCAAGCGAATGACCCTTCCTATGGTAATAATAAAATATGATAACCTTCCGAAAAGCCATATTCTAAGAATTTATCGGAATAGACTTTCCTATTGACCACCATTGATACCCATAGCCAATCGACCAGTCGTATTTCTAATATATTATCATTTATAATAGGAGACATAACAGCTATAAGATAAATTCCGTTTAAATGATAATTAATTTTTTCTCTATAATAATTTACGAAAATTCGTATTTAAAAGGCCGAAAGACAAACAAGAATATTTCATTATTCGCTCGGCCATTGTAACTGTATTGTATAATTGTGAAATTAAAAAGGCGACCCTGAAAGGATAAATTCTCTAACAAAGAATGAGAAATCAACGATACGGATAATGGATTATAGAAATACGGTATTGTGAATTTTCCATTTGGTTGTGCAAGCGAACTCAATAACATTCACCGATTAATTCGTATCAACGGCGCAATTAGCCGACAGGGAGAATTTTCATAGTGGGATTGTGGGATTGTGGGGGGTAGGAGGAGAAATTGGCGAGGGGCAAGGGGGAGGGAACGACGTCGGGGTGTGCTTATGCCGGCTAAACGCACTGAACCAGCAGATGGGCGGTCGCTTTAACGATTTATTGTCTCGCTCTGCTTTTCCAGCTACTTTAATTACCAGGGGATTTTACTTGGCCTTTGTTAGGCGCACCTTTACAACTAGAGCAGCGGAAACTTTTCCGATGCAAAAGTTTTTCGCTGCCTGCACCCCACCGGGCATAGATTAACTCTTTTGGATTTACAGTTATTGAAAGTAGTTAAAAGCCTTTTAAAGAAAAACTTGCAAGGTTTCCATCGTTCGTCGCTTCGACTGACCTTGCTACCTATTTCAATTACCTATTTACACCTCGCATTAATGAAGTGCCGCAATCCCTCCCACCGCCCCGCCCCTCCCGCCGCATAGAATTATTTTTCAACTTACAGTGCTTACGTAAAAAGGTTATTCGAAATTTCGTTTCTTCAATGTAATAAAAGCTTAGGCGTTAAAACACGGATTCTTCTAGGCTCTTTTAGATTTGAAACGGAGCTTCAGAGCAATATTGGATTGCCACGTTCGGCGAAACCGATACGGTAACAAATACATTACATAGTGAACCCCATCCAACAGATAATAAAAATTAAACCTGACTACCGTTGGAAACCGAATCATCTTTAACAATTTCAGATTCCCTAACGATTCATTGTTGTAAACTCGATTATTTTACCTCGCTTTAAACTTAATGTATAAATACAAACTTATTTTACTGTTTAATCGATAAGTTCGTGCGGTACTCACGTAATTACGTTCCCACGTTATTCTAACGTCACGTAATTGTATATAAATTTATAATTATAGGATTAACGACGCTTATTCATAATCTCCCTAGAATGATCTAATACTAATAGATAAGATTCTTTGACTGCATAATTTTATTTTTTTTCTTTATTCAATAAATTGTTAGTACGTAATAGTGTGAAAATAAGCTTTTTATCAATGCAAGCCATACAATTACGGGAATTATCGCTTTGTAAAAAGCTTTTTATATTTATTTCTTATCTTTTATTTCTTTAGTCCCGGCTCTTTTGAAATAAAATTAAATAGAATAATTCAACATTATTCTATTTATTTAAGAATTTATTAATTACTACGTTTATTTTTATAAATCGCGTCACCTTCCACAGGATGAACGAAATATATAAAATGACTTTAAAAAAAAGGTCGATAAATATATTGATTCTATAATATGTATTTAAAAGTTCTGAAATTATATAATATCCATTAGGATTCATACAACATTTTATTTGCATTTTATTAAACTACTGATTTAAACGAACGCAAATCAGTATGAATAAGAATGTAATATACGTATGTAATAACAAAGGGCGGGGGGGGAGGAATCATACAAAGTCCGTTTACTTGTCATTGGTAATAAAGAAAAATAATAATTTTTCATTCGGTACTCTTAGCAAGAAGTAAGGGTTATTTATCACAAGGGTAACACTTAAGTTTAAGCATCGGCTTTGAAATGTGGTACGCATGGAGCCATGAAATAAGATGTTTATTCAGATAAATTGTGCCTGATATGATATATAATGGTTCGAAGACAAATATTTGTTCCCGTGTAGTGATAAATTCAGCGAATTATTCCAATGATGGATGGCGCAGATGCATTGAAGATAGCAGTAGCCGGCATTAATGGAGCTTTGTTGTAATCAAAGGACTAAAACTAAGAGGTACAAGAAGTCCGTGCGACCCGCAAGGCGAGGACGAAAATTACAAATTTCATTGGGAAGTATGCGGTGGCGGTGTCAGGAGCATCAGTGGCATCAGTGGCATAATCAGCATCGGCAGCATCGGCAGCAAAAGCATCACCACCACCACCACCACCACCACCACCAGCAGCAGCAGCAGCAACTCTATTCATGTCATCTCGGGCAATAATAAGTTTAACGGCGCTTTATTTATCTGCGAAAAAATTTCAAGGTGGAGCCTTTGAATGCACGCGGACCGAACCGAGTCGAGGTGTAACCGAAAGAGCTACGGCTCGCCAGTTTTGTTGCAATTTCTCCGTCGAGCCTTTCCAACTTTCCTGAACCACCATATTCATCTATTCGCAAATGGATAGTTTCTCAGTACTGATTTTCTGCATTTTCTCACCTCTTCTCGGCTCTTACCCGGCACTACATTTTTTGCCTTGCCATTGGCTTTTTGCTCGTGTTATGGCTCACTGGTTGTGGAATTCTGCTTACTTGTTATTGTTATTTGAGAAGGGAATTGCGCGGGTTGTTTAATTTAGTAAATTGTTTGCCACACGGAAGTGAGAAATTCATTATTTAAATAAAATCCCTGGCTAACAGTAGCCACTCCGCCGTTTCCGCGAAACTTAACTAATATCCGATGACCCGCGCGTCAGCTTCCCAGAACTTCCATAACTGCCAAAACTTGAAGAATTTCATTGACAGCCAGGGCTCCTCGTCCACTTTTCCTCCTCGATATTATTATCCTCATACTATCCTCGTATTATATCCACATAAACTTTTTATTCAATCAGTTCCCAAGTTCTTTCAGCCAAGTTAGACGTATTAGCCATGAATTATATCCTCCGATTCCACTGCCGAGAAATGCATTTAATTAAGTCGTCGGTCGTCGACTAAATTGAATTATCAAATGAACAGAAATGGAATCATTTATTCAATGCGCCACGACGAAACGAAAGAAATATTTTGACGTTATTGATCTAACGATACTCAATTTTAAGAGAAATTATTCATCGATAAGTATTAATAACAAAATCGATACAGCCGAGGCCGACGCCAGTATCGTATTACGTATACGTATACACGTAATCGTGAATATAAATCTCCTACCCCCCGGCCACCAACTGCGCCACCCCCACCACCACCACCGCCACCACCTCCATAACGACCATCGCGACCACCGCGACCACCGCGACCAACCAACCGCGCTCCAGTACGCCGTAATTTCACGGCATCCTCATTCCGCATGCATTAATAACGTAATAAAGTCCTTAATTATTTTAGTAGAGCTTGATTTCTTATTTCTTATGAGACCGAATCGGCGAAGCAGCCACGATAAGAGCTTCCGTCATTCTTTCCAAAGCATAAGCAAGCGTTTTCAGTGGCAATCCTCGCCTTAACGATTTTCGTACAGTCGCAAGCTCCGCGCCAAGCACCACCGAGGCCCTTTTATATATATATATATCTTATTTTCGAATGAACGATACGGAGGGAGTCTCGGATTCGAACTCCTTGAATTAATAATTAATGACATTACTTTTGTATTGGCTATCTTTAGCAATACTAAAGATCTGACGAGTCTCTTGCTATATAAATCAAATTTAATCTAAGGTATCAAAAAGTTTTCGTTGAATTAATTCATTTCAGAAGAGCTTAGTTTTTTTATAACAATTGCTTTATGGTACTCTGGTTTTATGGCTTTATTTTAGTCTTTTCTTGGTTCGGTAAAAAAGCTTCGGTACATTGGGAGGTAAATTTAGATTGAGAATGTACGTATATGTGGATCCATTAATATTAGGAGAAGAATTATTTTTCGGTAAATTGTTGAACAGGCAAACATTGAGAAAGATCGCTTCGCTTAAAGAATTAAAGCATTTGCATTTTTGCTGCAGTATTTCTCGGTAGGTTGAAAAAGCCATTTAGATAATATCCTTGCCGGCATTGATAAAAATACTATATTCCACGTTCGTTATGCAAATACACGGAGCGAAATTCTCAAAGGCCACAGATCGCCCTCGGACTCCTTTGAATCCACCCATATTAGATATACAGTTTTATCAACAGAGAAAAAAACAGAAGAAGAAGAAGAAGAAGAAGAAGAGAGAAAATAGGGAGAAGAATAAGATAAAAGAAAAAGAAACACGCTCCGTACATACATCTAAGAAGTTTTGAGCTCGGTAGGAGTTCCTTGTTTACCATACTTTGAATAAACGGAAGGCGGCGGAGGAAGAAGAGAGAAAAAAAGGGGCCAGTAGAGTGAGAAGTCGGTTCGGCACATGGAGTAGAGAGTACAAGGAAAGAGGATTATCTTGCGAGTAAAGTTCGAGGATTCGAAGCTGAGCAATTTTAAATGTCAACAGCAGTTAAGGATTTGCTGAAGCCAGGGAGACATTAACGGAGGAATATATAAAAGAACAGACATTGAAGACTGTCGGGGATGAGCGCGCGTGATTCGTACGGCCAGGTCCGCGTAAATACCGACGACTATCAAGAGGACGGATTTAAAATTAATATCCGAATATGAGGGATCACTCGGAACTTTTGTCGACCGATCAATGCAGGATTAATTAAAATATACTTACAAGAACTTTAATCCCTCAATACAAAACTTTTAGTTTCAATTATTTTTATTTCTATTACTCGTCCCAGATAATGGATAATTTATACATAAAAATAATAATAATAATAATAATAATAATAATAATTTATATTAAGGTAAGTACTTCGTTTTATAACCAAGATTGTTTGCGATATCCTTTTGATAAATTTATTTAAAGGATGTAAAGGATTCCACGGTACTGAGTGATTAACCTTTAACCTTTTGCATCAATCGATCCAAGTTTGTATATTTTAAGGATATTTATTCCAGTTCAGAATAACAAAAACATTTACTCTTCACTTAGTTCATGGTATGTAAATAAATTTTTTAATATTAAACAAAGGACATAAGCATTTCATATTCTGCGATTGTTGACTAGACGTTTCTATTGATTAAATATGCTTTGTCAGAGATATTTATACAAAAAAAAATAAATAAATAAATAAATAAATAAATAAAAAAATAAAAAAAAAACCTTAAAAAAAAATTAAAGTGAAAGAGATATTGTAAGAACTTTTGATTATATAGTTCTAGGTATCAATATTCTTTGTACATGCATGTAAGTTGTGTTAATGTTCTTGGCAAGTGAGTGGGGGAAGGGGAATAAGAGACAATCTATTGTATGAATTGAGGCCGTTGTAAAATCTGCGTTGACATTTATTTCACGGCAAAATGTAAATATCTAAAGTAAATAATAATTTCGAAATAAAGGACCGCACACACGAAATTGAATATTTTTGCGGTTCTTTGAGGAGAAAGAAATGAGATGAATGATAGCAGACAGATTATATGAATCTCCATTATTGATGCAGATATTTCTATTTAGGAATATGTGACGTGAGGTAGGTTATATCTCGGTCATACTTTTTTATTCGTATTAAGTTGCGCTTAATATACTGTACTGAGCGTATATATATTTGACGAATATAAAGGTAATGGTGTATAATAGAGGAAAAGTAGAATAAAATGGATTGAGAAATAATAAATTTCGTATCCGCGTTTCGTAGCTCTGAAAGACGAATAATTTAAATGTCAAGAAAAGAAAGGATGTGAAAATAAGAGAATGTTTGGTTATTGTTTTATTTGAGAGGAAGCTCTTAACAAACGGCTTATCCCATTACGTTTCTGATATTCCTCATGATAATCTTCATGGAAGGTAATGTTGTAATGGTAATGTAACGCCCCCACCCTTGCAGATAAAATAAGCCAGGTGGATTTTTTGCACTTAGGTGGAGCGCTCGAAGGAGGAGTGAAGATAATAAGCATCGCCTTTCCATTAGGAACGGGCAGCGCTAGAGTCGGCTGATCGGGGCATCAAGAGCCATCCTTACAAGGCCTGTCTTATTCATAAGTACACCGCTCGCTCGCTGACCTATGATTACTTCATTTTTGACAGTCCACGCCTCTTCTCCGATCATCCAAAGCTCCAGGCCCATTCTCTCATTTTCTTCGAGCTTATTCATCCGAGGGTAGGCTGCTTCTTATTTTCCCCATTACCATCAGACTGTCCTATTTTTCTAATCTCCATTGGCGTTAATCTTAATTCCGGGCCGGCATTTTCTCTCAGGCTAGTCCTCGGCTGCTACGGGCCGAGAGTCCGTAGAGCCGCTCGACATAAAGCAACTGCTCCGGTCACCTGTCGAAGCCAATCGCCGCACTTCCATCCTCGCCCGGGTAATTCCGAATATTCTTACCTCTTCCTCTGCCGACTGTAAGAAGAAGACCTTCACAGTCCCTACCACGTTTACATGACATTTAGTATAAATCTTCATTTATAAATCCTCAAGCTTACGTTCTTATCAACTAAATTAATAATTTACTACGAACCGTCCAAGGCATTATGATCGAGAGGACCGTAAACGTCTCTCGTGATCGATAAAAAGCAACTGTGCCCTCGAATTCTCCAATAAATTACGTAATATCTTGGGAACGTTGACGTGGACGCCACCGTATAGGCCAGATGTATAAGAGCCCCAAATGAAAAAACCACGCGGAGACAGCATGAAAATAAAGAATATCCTCCTAAGGTACAAGAGTACCGGACATTAAATACTCGAAAGGGAAAATCAAGATCATCGTCATAATTCACAACTCAAGATCTTGTTTCATTTAAATTTTATTATTTTTAGTTAATTACGGCAATTATAGTAATCACCACCTTCTTCGCCACTGTGTAGAAATTGATCAATTACAATCGATTTATTGATTCCTCGACGCAGCGAAGCACTAGCGCATACTTTGCCTCGAACATCAATACTAGCTTAACTGGAAAAGAAAAGAAAAAACTAATCCGATTCACTGCTTCGACTTATTATACTTATATTAACGATATTGCGTGAAATAAACTATATTATATTTATATTCTTAGCTCCCTATAATTAAATGGCAAACAGTAAACGAACGAATAAGTAATATTTAATATTAAAAGTCATGTTCATTTGTTTGAATAATAAAATCCATGTTCTACGTGTACAGTCGGATTTTCTGTTGTATTAATTAGGAAATAAAATTAAAAATTTACATAGTAATAATACTCAAGTAATATGTTATTAAGTACTCTTTAAAAAATCCAACTCATATTTTTAGTTCAAGTTATTTTTCAATATTTTAACGACTATATACATAAACACCAATTCAATTTAACCAAATTTCTCTCACTGGAACAAGACATAAGCTTGAATTTTTTTCTACTGATTTCGATATGTCAGCTGCATTTTTTACTGTTAATTTTCTACTTGGTTGCTTCGTCGCAGTTACATAAGCATATGCGATTTTGTTTGCAGAGTGAATACGTGGACTTCATCTCAAATACAATGTTTAGTATATTTAAACTTATACGTACTGCATTCCAAAGGTCAAATTCAAATTAACATTTCAATTGAAGTAATAGCCCACGTGTACGAATAATTATATTATTCACTTAGGTATATATATATATATATATATATATATAAATACTCTCATTTCTGAAATAAATTTTTAGTGGAAAATAAAGAAATCTAGAGGCATCGTTATTGTTCTTATTAAAGACAATTCTTTGACATTGCTGGACAGGATAAGAAGACGATACTGCACGAATGGAGTACTATTAATAATATTAAAATCCATTGAATGATTAGAAAGAAGTTAGAAAGAATTAACGTTGCATAATCCAAGCTAATTGCAATATATTAATAATTCTTAAGGCCGTTAATAATAAAATAATTCAAGTTAACAAATATTTTCTAATTTTTCCGGGTCTCTCACCGGGTGATATTAATTTACATGGCTTATACGAGCTCTTCCAGGAGATTACACGAAATTAAGCTTTGCGCAAATTCTAAGCGACCATCGATAAAAGACTTCACCGGCAAGGCTTTAAATTTTCGAGCACCTCGCAAAGTGAAAAGTCCTTTCGTCCAGTAATACTCAGAGACATGCAAACAGAAGTGAGCAGGGAATTAAGGTCAGTCAGAAGAAGTGAGCGAGCGAGCGAACGAGCGCTAATTGTTGAATTCATTCCTCGTTCCTCTTTCCAGCAGTTTCTCTAATTTCCAGCTGCGGCACTTTAACTGGATAAATTTCGATGTGATCGAGAGCTCGTGCGGTGAAAATTTAAGGTTTCAAACAAGCGTATAAAATGTCGACACGGCTCCCCTAACCATCCGCTTTTTGTATTTTATAGCGTATTGCGCCAGGGTATTAAAAGGTCGTTGGCGTGTAACGATTGCGCCTCTAATCGAACTTTAACTCAAATCCACGAGCAGCACTGATTCTTCTCTCTCGGGACTCGTAAGGCCATAACCTTTTCAAGGCTCGATAAAGCCAATGCAAAATTACGTTACCGCGTCAAATGGCGAATATCGTGCTGCTGACGCGGCGTCGTAAGCATTTGCTAAACAAACAGCCTATCCTTTTCATACAAAAATCAGGTGCTGGATGCCCAATTTACTATACCTTATGATTTATAATTTCCGAACTAATTTGCGAGAGGATCTAAGCGCTCGAGAACCATCCCAACGAACTTTGTCTCGAATTATAAAGCGAGTGTGAGTGTGAGTGCGAGGGGAGAGCGATAAAGAGTGCGCGCGCGCGAGAGAGAGAGAGAGAGAGCGAAATATAGAAAGAGATTGGGAGAAAGGAAATTAAAGTCCTGCTGTATGCGGGCTCGTTGAATTATTGAGACCGGATCGCGTTGATAGTAACGGCAGTTAATAGCGCGAGTTTTACGTGAATTGAATTCGGCATTAGGGCCGCCAAGGATTATAACGACCCCTTCGTATTGTGATATTTCGCCGGATCTTCATCAATATTTAAGTGTATACTGCGGAATTAAGGAAGCCAAAGAATTTTATAACTCCAAATAAAATGTTATCCCCGTTAGACTTTTGTATCTCTCTTATTTCGCCTTTTAATAATCCCTTTAAACTATAAAACGAATATTTCATCGCATTTATTGAAATTAAATTTACGCCCCTCGCAGAAATATTCTTTTATTCAGCTTTAATGATTTATTAAGCGTGTCTGAAGAATTTTAAACAACAAAATTAAGCATTATTTTCAATCATTTTACACAAACATTTACTATGGAATCATATAAATATTTTAAAATCTTCAGCAATTCAAATTTCTTTTACTTTACAGTCGGCCAATGAAAATTCATTGTATTTCTAGACTAAAAAAATGACCCGATTTACTTCCATTAAAAGTAAAAAAAATAAGATTAAATTAAGTTTCAATTGGCATTGTACCAGGAATCTAAAATTTCTAGTGCGTGCTTTCCTGAGGAGCCTTATAAATTGCTAAAATAATTAATCCAAATAAAAAGTGATATTTTTTTAATGAAACTATTCTCGACCTCTCACAATATCTGTTTTATTTTTATAAAGTAAAAAAAAACTCTATTTAAGCGACTAATGTTTTATTTTACCTACATGTATAAATGTATAAAGTACGATTTAAAACAAAATAATGAATAAAGATTAATAATAATAAATGTTTTCACTAGCCAAAAAAGCGCTGAACCCCGCTGATATTCCAATAAATTTCTTTGTCGTGCATAAGATTTTATCCCGCATTATGCACTATAATTTATGTGATAGTATAAAAATATTATGAGGCTCCTTACACAAAAAATCTCTTCCTGTTTTGGGAAAAATGTAGAATCATAAATTATCTTTGATTATTACAATAAAATCTATAAAAGGGCGTTTTTTAATAGCCAAAAAAAAAAGAAGAAGAAGAAGAAAAAAACAAACAAAATTTATAAGCCAATAACTTAAGAATACTTTCAAAATTACAAAGAAGATTTTGTGCTTCTGCAGCTCTACGGCTCTACACCTTCACATCTGAGAGCATAATAAAAGGCTTATATCTTAAATATTATAGGCTATACGGTATTCCTTCGTCAGGGCGCGCAACGTAATATATTGTCAAACCGGGTAGTGGGAAAAACTTGTAAAAAAGTACTTCGTATCTATTATAATATATTGGACTTTGATGGAAAGTTTATTTTTAATCAAACTCAAAGAAAAATCCTTTTCACACGTTACGCGTGTATTTGTGAAAACTTTGGGTTACAACTTGGGATTGGAAAAGTTTGATTCTGACGTAGGGAACAGAACACACGGCTGCCACTCATTTGTATGCGTATACAATGTATTCAGTAACGGGTATTGATATTGTAAATAGGCAAGTGTTTACCCGCCGTAATGACAGTTCAAAGTCAGAAGATGAATCGAACAGCGGAAAATTACACAAGAAAGAAGAAGGAAGGATGGGAAAACAAGGCGATGCGTATTATGATGGTATTACAAACCATGAGAAAATGAAATCGCGAAGATCGTTAGCGATTTCCGAAGCGGGCTGTATATAAATCAATTTTTACTAGATCATTCGAATGGTGGGAAAGCTAGGGAGTAGAATCACCGTAAGCCGCAGAAAAATCGTCAAAATCGTAAAAAAAGCGTGAAAGTGCTGGTTTATCAGAAGAATTGCCTTTTATCGTCTTTAGAAGTTTTTAATAAAATTCGCTAATTCGAAAAGGGCGTATGCAGCGGGGGAGGGGGGGAATGTGATGGTGCGAGCGGATGAGCCCCCTCTCATAAGCACTAATAAGAAAATTGCAAAACTTCGGTTATAAAGGGACGATCGATGTCATGAGCCAAATAATTATCCTCTCGCGGAGGATCGAGCGCCGAGAATGCAGTCCGTCGATTCCCTTAATATATTGCAAATAGTTGTATCGGAAGCTGCGCGACTTTCGCTTATACGACACCGAATTATAAAAGTTAGGCCGGCGTTGGGGCGGGGGCGAGACGAGACGAAAGTTCCAATGGTGTTTTCCAATTACTTCGGGACTTGAAATTCCCGCGCTTTTATAAATAATGCTTGGCTTGTCGTACAAAGGATCGGAAACTATACGAAGCCGAGTGAACTATGCAAGAATACACGAGTCCTTGATTTAGGAGTGAGAAATTTCGGAATACCTCAGCAAGAATTCATATTTGTCGTCTTTTAACTGATTACATCATCTTGTGAGCTATTCAGAGGTAAATGTTAATTTCGTTTACGCAACCGCATTATTCGAATACTATTATTAAATGTAATTTATGGCCTCGTTTAGCGATTACGTCTACCAACAACAATAACAACAACAACAATAACAACAATAGTATTAATATAATGACGAAATTGCGAGATGTTGCTTTGTTTCCCTTTTCAACAGAAAATAAGGACCATTTCCGAGTCCTTTGAAAGCGAGACTTGACATCGGTCTTTCTTAAAATACCCTTAGTGTTTTTTATTTCTCGCTTTTATATTTTTAAATTCCTTTAATTATATCATAATAAGCACCGTCTACGTATAAATTCACATCCTAGACTGAACTTTACCTCAATAGCTTTCCAATAACGCCTTAAAATCTGCATTTATTCACCCCTTTGTTTCGGCGAAGTTTAGGAATAAGCTTTTCAAATTCAAAATATTGTCCTTGAAAAACATTCCATTTTCATAACTCCGACAGGCAAATAAATGTTCGAATTCATAAGTTGGGAAAGTATATTTTTTTTGGCTCGCGGATAAGTTATTCTAACCAAGTCCGTAACTATTTCTAAGTCGGATCGAATACTTATAGATATAGATATTTCATACATATATGAGCATTAAATTTCAGTTTTCTGACTAGAATTAATTCCTGGGTATAAGCTGAAATTACAGGACTATTATTTCGAGCGTACAATATTACACGGTCTGTTCCAGCGCTCAGATTATGTAATTTAATCAATGTTGCACTAACGAACTTCATTATTTATCGAAATAATATTATTTGTGAATCGTTTTCTCGAAACATGATAATCGGATATACAACAGTTGTAGTTCGTTGGATTAATTTCATCATTTATTAGTGTCATACTTTAGTTTCTACAAATTATTTGTGTACTATGTTTCATATTGTTAAGATCGAAGACATTTTAATTGCATTAAATTTTTTGGCCAATTTTATTTTTCACCAGCCAAACAGTCGGTCATCGATCGCTTCCACATCATCTTCCACATAAGAAAACCCTTTATTTTACGGTTATTTATTTTATATAGAATTCAAGCATCTTACGTGTACATTTATATTTGTCGATACGACCTTAAGAAAGGTCGTATGAAATTTACGAAACCAATTGAATGATTCTATTGAAGAAAGCCGGCATTACACGTAATGCAGTAAAAGCTCTTGGGACGACATCAGCTCTAGCAATTACAATTAGATGGTTTTCATTAGAAATCGCCGATGAATTGAACGCTTATTATGTATTTTGACCTCATTGTCATGTTATTTTCCTATTAAACGAAAATTATATGCAATTGAAATTCAAAAACTCATAATTTCGTTAGTCACGCGAGAGTAAAAAGAACCGTTTATTTTAAGTTCAATTCAATTTAGCTTAGGCTTATTTTATATATATACATTCATATAATTTTAACTTCAAGTCGTCATTATTATTAAGCATTCCTAAATCATCTTAACGTTTATCTCTTTAATTACCTTTAACATAACTATTACGGTAATATTAATAGTTGTTGTTTTTGTTATTGCAGTCGCTGTTATTGTTTAGCCTAGGAATGATTACGGTACATTCTCAATAAATTGAAAGCTTAAGGGGGGTCCCACATCCAAACAAGATGCTATATAAAAATAAAAAATATATCTTGTTCCAAGAATTTTTATCTATATCTCAATAAAAATACATATAATATATATTTTGAAAAATCACATTACTTTATCTTAATACGGAGCTTAAGTTTATAATTTACAGCAATAATAATAACAACAACAACAATAACAATAAAAATAAAAATAACAATAACAATAATAATAGTAATAATAATAATAATAACGATGATGATGATTATGATGACGATGACGATGACCATGACGATGACGATGATGATGATGACGATGATGGTGAAAATTATTATGAATTAATCGTTTTCAAACGTAGATGAATAATTTAAAATACACTAAATTTTAATTCTATAATTCCACAGTGTTCGGTTATACTTTTATACGGTAAATAATAATAGTTTTTAAAATGCAGTTTTCAAACTTCAAAATTATACGAAGCTTTTTCTTAAGTAACGATTTTACGAGTATATAGTGAAAAATGTCAATCTTGGTTTGATTTGAAAAACAATTTATCGATTACCATCTACGTGCCAGCAATTTACCAATTTAAGAATTTATCGAAACGAAATGCGAGTTAGAATAGAACTATAAGAATTCTTTTATTAGAACAGAACTTTCTGTATGTGGGGATTGAAAAGGGAATAGAAGGTAATAATAGTTTCTCAAATAAATTTTTGCTTTGGACGGCCTGTTAAGCCCGCGAGTAAAATAACCGACTATTAAATAAATATCGAATCATAGGCGGAAACGTATTATTGATTTAGGAGGTTAATTTAAGAATGAGCAGTAAGAGAAATGTCGAGGCGAAATTGAACGTAAGAGCAAGAAGAGGAATAAGTAATGGTAGCGCACCGACAATACACTCTTTTTCGTGGGTCGATCTTACTTTCGATTTTACTAGAATAATTTTCGAATCATTTTAGCAAATGAGAAATAAAAGATTGCCTTAAAATTTCTTTCTTATTGTTGTACCATGCGAAGATATAATACAACGCTATTTCGCGATTAAAAAAAAAAAGAAAAGAAAAAGTAATTGGATAGATTAAGATATCAAATGCAACTTTTATCGTATTATGTCGATTATCTTTCAGATCGAGTGACTTAAAAAATAAACTTTATTGGTTTTCCGTCATTTGGTTTCCCTTAAATTTCAAATAATTGGCCAGATTTGTTATTTATTATTTATCTCGTTTTACAAGAAGTCGAGGTTTCGAATAAATTTAAAAAAGAAGAGTGCTTAATTAAATAATAATTTATGAGTTATTTTAATATCCTCATTTTCGGAAATTTATACTTCGGAGAAAGGACTGTTGCACCGAATTTCTTTAAATTTACCTTTCCAATTAACCAATATGATAAAAGACACTGAATTTTTTTAAATGCCTTGAATGTTGCGTCTCTTCTTACCTTGACTTAAAATCTTTTTAAAATATCGGGAATAAACGAAGGATAATAAGTGCAGAAGAAGAAGAAGAAGAGGAAGAAGAAAAAGAGAGAGAAAATGGTCAAGTTCGAGTGTAAGCCTAATTTTATATTTCTTCTTTATTGTCGAATCGACCGTTGATCGACGTGTCCCCAATACGAGAACCTGAAATAAGTTATAAAAAGGAACGGGAGGGGAGGGGGAGGAGGAGATGGGAGTGACGAGCATTAAATTCGTCGAAATCCATCATTATTTGCTCTTCTTGAAGCTCCGCAAAGTAACGCGAATTCAGTGGCTCGAAGGCCGCGCTCCGATTCTCTCCGCTTCACTCCACAGCCTCGATAAAGTAATCCCACTGTTTGAAATGAGCCCAGCAGCAGATCGGCGGCTAAAACAAGTACATGCAATACTCGGCAAGAAAAAGAGAAAAGAGAGTACAAAAACGCGGAGGACTTGAATCCCCGAGGTGTACGAAAGTATGTAAGGTACTAATTAACAGGGGGTGGATCAGGGGCTTTTCTCGAGATTAAAGAGGGTGAAATACGGGCGGGGAACGGGGAAGAAGGCATTGTTGCTGCTTGTGAATTAAGAAACGAGAATAAACAAAAGAAGGAATGGAGGCCGACAATGCTCGAAGAGTCGATAGCGAGTAGAATTGGAGGCTGCGATGATTGGGAAAGCATCGAATCCGATAAAAAAATCTCGTCATCGACGAGGTTGAGAATAATGATGAGGTTAATGGCCGGAGCACGTTGTTAATTAATGACGGAAGGTATAAAGCTTTAATAAGGGTCCCTATGGCCCGCCATTAATTAAAGCGGGTGGAAGATTGTATGCACAGAAGCCGCCTCCTCGTAAATAGGAAATGCATAAACCGCCGAGCGTTCTGCTAAGACATTAAAAAGGCCGAGGTCTAATCCATTTTTCCCCGACCCTCCCCGCCCAGAGCCGCTCTCGAGCCTCGTCTGCGGGAAAAAGATTAACCGTAGATAAAAAAAAAAAAAACCCAAGTACCTGTCAACATTCCTTCGAGACTGGGGGGGGGGAGAACCGAGTCCTTCCCTACAAATTCGGAATTCGCTCCCCAGCCTCCGCTGCACCAAGATTAAATACTTTCCACGTCGACGTCCCTCTCCTCCATTCATTTTCATTTCATAATTCCGGCATTTATCAACACGTGGGCTCGATTTACAATATTACGTCGATATATCAATAACCTCACATTTATCTTTCGCTAAATCCTCAAAGACTGGAATTCATTCCAGTACCTTTAGTTTATTAGCTGCGAAAGTACGAAACTCTCCAGCGGTTTATTCAAATCCAAATATTTCACTCCATCATTTAAAGCTTATTCGGATATTATTTGTACATCGGAATTGTTAGACAATTTACCAAGAAATTCGTATACGTTGAAATATCGAAATTAAAAAATTTCCTCCCAAATTAACATAACTTTAACATTTTTATAGCCTGAACGCTTTAAATCCTAAAATTATATTACGTATAAAGAATAATTATAGTCCCGAATAAAATTCTCACTTTATCACATTTAACGTATGTAAATCTGCTGAATATTCAAAATTATTATTACCCCGATAATTTAATATTTCATACAGCTTATTACATATTCATTTAATTATGCGAATAAATTAATTAATTTAACAACTTTTGCGTCTTACGTCTTTTCGATCTTTATTGTAATTGAGAAAAGAAAATATAAGCCTAATTGGAAAAATACTATGACATGAATATTTTCACGAAATATGAAAGTTAGGAATACGATATTAAAAGTGTTTATTTCTTGGGAAAAATTAGGAATTGCATTTAGTGAAAATCGTAAGGCGGACTCTGATTACGTAATTAATTTATCTTACTGTCGAAGAATATTATTAGGCATCGATTATAAATATATAAAAATTAATGACAAATAGGTTAGGGCTGAATGCACGTGTTGTCATTGATACGAATGGTATTATAGTACATGTAATTGTAGCTCAAGTACGTGCTGATGGCTGATGGCTGATGGCTGATGGCTGATGACTGTTTTAAAATAAATAAAATCTCCGGATTTAACATCTTATTAGCTTAATGCATTGCTTTTAATGAACGATTATTGGACGGCATGTATAGTTGTTCCGCGATCAATTCTCCAACTAACAGAATAAAGTATAGTTTAAGCTCCCTGGACTAATAACGGAGTTCCAGGAAAAATAAAGAAAGTAAAAAAGGTATTTATAGAGGGAGATTGACAGTGGAAAAAAGTCGGAACGAGCAAAGGTGGGCACCTGCGCGCGCCATTTTCACATAACGCGCGTGCGGCACGTAATTTCGCTCTGCAGATATGAACGTGCACCTGGCAGTTACGAGTCTCCGGATGCTCCAACGCCCTCACCGCCAGTATTCTTTGTTTTTCTAGTGTATTGAGGGAATATCTAAAAGTCCTTATATTCACGCGACGATTTGCCGGGATTATTTCATTCGAACATTCGTTCGTTCATTCATCCGTACGTTCATTCTAAAATTAATTCCTCTGCATGAGGAATATTGCTCGCGACCGCACTTACCACGTGCCCTTTATTTTGCCACAATAACAATTAAATATTTAAACGAAAGCAAATAAATATATAAATAAGGAAATAACGGTACAAAACCGAATGTAAAACTTTAATTAAAAGAAGAAGAAAAAACGGGCGGGAGAAGTGTAATAAAAAGAGGATAAAAAATGTTCAATTATAAATGTCAAGGATTTCACTTTTAAGATTAAGAATAAATGTCCAAATTAATGTATTGCGTCTTGGCGTAACTTTATTCAAGATGCATAAACAAAACAAAAAGGAGAAGAAGAAGAAAACACGAGATTTAGAATAAAATGGAAATAAAGAGCCGATGTACAAACACGTCAATGTAAGGAGCTAATAATAAGAAACTATAAAAAAGCAACGAATTTATAAGAGAATAGACCATAAAGTATTTGATGTTATCAATTTGAAGAGAAAATTCGTGCATTCCTCTAATTATTATCCCTTTAACAGAGTATTTTCAACAACAGTAAATAACGTGTAATAATAATGGCACAAGAGTTGACAGGGCAGGGAGGGTTTTTAATATTTAATATGTATGGACTAGTTGCGGTAATGTGATTTAGAATAATTGAGAGGAGACTTGATGCTCTGATTTTGGAAAAGCTACTACTTTATGTAAAATCCCTGTGGAGCTCGCGGGGACATTAATAATAGTCTCGCGTTGTTATTACTACACGTCCGTAGTAGGCGAGAAGACGTTTGTCGCGTATTCGATTAACCGGTGTAGGTAGGCTAGGTAAAGGAGGCAGCAGATATTTTCATCAAGTCAGCTCGGTATTATTTTGGATTTTACCAGTGACGCGAGGATTATACAGATACGACGGCTAGACTATGTAAAACTCGTTATTACGAAGGAATTACGAGGAAATTGGTAAAGGATTTTTGCGGATGGAGCCAGTGTCGTTGCGTTCCCGTCGCTGAGCGATCGTCAGGAGCATCAGCTTTGAAGAGGAAGGTGGCCCGTTAGAATGTCCCGATTACGAGAATCCCCTCGCGTCCTTCCTGCGCCTCGATCAGTTCTCAAAATATCGACTGGGCCGCGCTCGAAATTAGAGCACCCTCGTCA
This sequence comes from Ceratosolen fusciceps, assembly GCA_018883505.1. Lineage (NCBI taxonomy): Eukaryota > Metazoa > Arthropoda > Insecta > Hymenoptera > Agaonidae > Ceratosolen > Ceratosolen fusciceps. The sequence goes on along the minus strand of RCIC01000002.1, from coordinate 17,946,343 downwards.
TCGTCATCAGGAAGAGGAGAAGGAGAAGGAGGAGGAAGATAAGGAGCAGGAGGAGGAGCAGCAGCAGCAGCATCACCACCACCTCCACCACCACCACCACCAACAGTAACAGCATCAGCAGCCACCTATAAAGGACGTATAAATTGTTTTTCTCACCGAAGGCACGCAATCTGCCGGACTGCTCTCGGGGAGCTGTCGAGCTCCGGGTAATCCGCTCCTCGTCTGCATTTCGTAAACTCATCGGAGATTATAGCTGGGCAGTTTGTCAGCGCGGCTCTTAACCGCGAGCCTCGAGATGGATAGACGGATGGACGGCTGAACGGACGGACGGACGGACGGACGGACGAATGGACGAATGAATGAACGAACGAACGAACGAACGAACGAAGTAAGGAAGGAAGGAAGGAACGGACAGACGGACGGCGATGGATGACTCCTGGGGGCTCCTCTTGACGCCGGTCGTCACGCGCCAAGCCAAATTACACGAATTTCTTAAAGTGGAAGTCGAGTGCGAGCCACCGCAAGTCGGTGTAGGTGTCCAGGAAAATCATTGCCACCGCCGCGCGCATTCCTTCGACGACGGGACTTTCCGTTTTTCTTTTACTGCTCTCGAGCTCTCGTAAACATTCATGGTCATGGCTCTGTCGATAAATACGATCCCCACAAAATCGTATGCAGACCTTCTAATCTCACTATTGTTTTTTTTTTTCTTTTTTTGACACCACGGTTCAATAGCCTGAATTTTACGCTATCCGACTGTGGTCATCCGATCTGTGCAAAGAAATGCTTATTTCACCGAGGCTGCTATTTTACCGGACCATCTAATATATACAATACTCGCTCATAAATAATTACATTGATTGATGGCTCCTAAGCTAGTAGTTACTTTAATGATAGGCGAATATATGTATATTAGCCTTGAGAAAAAGGAAGGAATTTATAAAAATGACAAGAAGGTGTAAATAGCGAAATAGCTCTTTTAATCTAATAGCTATTTATTTATTAAAATTAACAAGTAATTTGAAAAATGAAGAAACGGTTAGAAAATCGATATTGATACATTGACAGGCTATAACTTGCATACGTTTTAAATTGCTGTAGCCATTAGGCAATTATTAGAATTGAATAAATACTTGTAATACGTTATAAATATTTAGCCAATCCTTTTCTCTTTAAACGACGCCACGGTGATACTTTAATGCCGATAGTATTTAAGAGATGCTCGTTATCCACATTATTATTCCAAATACTCCCTAATCTTTCTTTAATACTCTCACTACTATCTGCGACTGATAATTATTCCTTAGTGCTGCGTTTTATTCTGATACCGAATGATGGGGGCTATAGAGTATCCTCCTATCATCCGATTATTATACATACTGATTCGAAATCCTGAAATCTATGACAATAATAAAAAAAGGCTTTTTATTTAGCCCATTCCTTTACTTTTCGTTCATTATTCAGACTGTTTTGAAGGATTGGACTGTACTTTGTGAGGGACGGCCTCGACCGAGCCTGTCGCCTCTAAGCGAAAGACAAGTAATCGCTGATATTGTTCTAACGCTAACGAGCCTGCACAGCGGCAATTATTACATACAATTGATACAATATACTTCTAGGCCGTATTAAAAGAACTTGAGCTCGATGATGTTAGATCAACAAATATGACACGAGAAAGGTTTCAATGTTACGAGGCGAAGTTATACTCACGAGGTTACACTCACCCAGTAACTATGATCCCAGCCACGCCCATTAACCATACATATTGCGAGAGATACTTCCACTGAAGAAAAGCCATACTCATACGACTTGACGAAACTTCTCACGATCCCTCTTCCCGCGTTCTGTATAACCGTTTTAACGCTGTATTATTGAGAGCCAAGTCACTAAAACGTAATAATAATTTCAAGATTGTAAATCACTCCGAAGGATTTATCTTATAATTTATTTGACTGCGTGTATTTTTAATGCTGCGTTTAAGCGCTAGTTGAATGTTAACCCATTTGCGCGGGCCCATAAGCAATAAACATTTTCGAAAATCAATGAACATTTCGAATAATATAAAAGCCAATACTTTGTACGCTTTACCGTCGATTCGTTTTACATGACATGAGTAGTCCAATTTAGTACAAAAAATGTGTTAGTTAACTTGCTAGATAAACCGCGTTGAAGAAAAAAATATTACGAGCAAATGAGACAATGGGACAATTTTAATTATATTAGCTAAAAGAGTATTCTGATTTTTAGCTTAACGCGCCAGAAAATATTGTTTGTTTTTTCCTCTAAGAATAATGAAGGAACACGACTTTTTACTTTAGGTTCTTACTTAGAAATAACATAAATTTTTCGAAATTTATCGAGCATTTATTGATGTTGGGAGAGAGAGAGAGAGAAAGAGAGAGAGAGAGAGAGAGAGAGAGAGAGAGAGCGAGACCGACACCATCAGAAAACAAAGTTCAGTAAACGAAAATCATACGTTTCTGGTATATAGTTAAATTTACAATTAGTCTTGTTATTAAAAAACACTGTCGCATTACTATTTACTGCGTCTAACTGTGCCAATTATCTTAAAACGTCTTTTATGAATAAGGTTTAAAGAAAATCGAAAGCACGTACCAAGCAAAGTGTCATTGCTGATATTGATAATAATAATACGTGCTTAAAAGTTGAATAAAATAAATGCAGGTAAGAGAAAAATGAACTTGCGATTTTTTCCCGTCAAAATGTCGTTTTTACATTTTTGAATTCATTTTTCCTTTGCATCTCTTTTTTCTCTTTTTTTTTTGTTCTTCTTCTTCCGTCGTTATCGACGAGTAATGGCGGCTTTAAGAGCGACGAGCTGCTTTCACGAACTCAATTACTTGCTTAACAGGATCGTGCGTCACGCATATTTATCATGCCTACAAATTGATTTTACAGCTAAACCGACACCATAATAAAAAATAAAGCGAAAGAAAAAAAAATATAATAATTTCATAAAAAATCTTTTAAGCTTCAATATAACATTCGGGGGCGGGGCGATAGAATTAATAAATCTTGTATTTGGGAGATTTCGCAAAGGGGCAAGAAATCGCCATTTGGCCATCAGAGCCGTCTGCCGTACACTCCATTCCCCCGTTTCTAATGACGATATGGAACGCCACTCGATATGCGAAAGTTATTACAAACGACTCCGGATCCCATGGAAATTGCTCCCGAGTATGAGGAATAATCGCTGCGCCGACCGACTTCTTCGCCAGTAAAAGAATCCACGGGATGAGTCTACGAAAATTTGAATTTACATCGAAGGATCCGATCGCGTGATAACGCAAGCTTAGAATGTGCACGCGATTCTAGTCTCCCGAAAGCCGATTTATCGCGTGGGTGTTCGGGCAGTGATTGAGGTTAACCCCGGCGTTGCTTCCTTCCTCCTTCCTTCCTCCTTTCTTTATTCCCTCTTTTATTCCCGCCTTTATTCCTTCTTTCCTCGATACGGTCTGAATGACTTGCCGAGCTCGAAAGAGTCTCTCCGATCTAGATGTTACTAAAATTTACTAAAATCTCCATCCTATTGACTAAGATCTAGGTCTGCAAAAATTTACTCCTTCTCCTCCGCCACTGATCAACACCATCAACTTATTCCTACTTTCAACTAATACGTATCGAACAATTTTCGTATATTCAAGGCCGATCGCTGGTTATCAGCAATTTTCTCATAATTTTCCGACATAAACCGATTCGGTAAATCTTACACGAAAATGTTGCTTTACAATTAATTTGCATAATCTCCCTTAAAGCAACATGACTGCGTGCGCGCTAGACTAACTTTCTGAATAGTTTAGTAATCCGCCTACGCAAAGTATTTGAATTGTACTCATAACCTTGAAAAATCTGTCCTTTCGCTAATATTATGTCAACCCTAATATCACTTCCCCATTATATACGTAATTCAAAATTTTTCTAATCAATATTCACTTTTTACTAAATGTAATAAAATCTAATACACGTACATAACAACGTTCATCGTAGGACAAAGATGAAAAAAAAAAAATATATCAGACTACATGTAATAGTATTTTACTAGCTTGAAAATGCTTATTGTATAAACGCTGATTACATTGAAATTACATAAGTGAAGAAGCACTTTTATAGAACTGTGTATTTTAACAATATGCATGAATAATTAAGGAACTTTTATAAATAAATTTAACGTTTGGTATTCTTATAAAACTTAATACGTGCAATTTCACTCAATATTTTATCTACAACGTGATTTATTTGATTGAAATAGCATTTCATATCTGATATATCTGACAGTAATTTTTATTTCGTGAAATTAATTTTAAAATGATTGAAGTAATCTTATATATACACAGACCTTTCAATACTCGTTGCAATTAAATTATAAATTATAAAAGTGTATAATTATATAAAAAGGAAAGAAAGGCGGGGGAGGGGAAGGGGGGAGTCGAGTAATCGAGGTTAAATTTCTTTCGCAGCATTCGGTTAGAGGCTCAATTATTAAATCTATAGCGAAACATTTTACGCTACAAAATAAACTCGGACATAAAATCAATCTATATGATATATCTTGCGCACGTCCAAGTAAATATCGTAAATAAGATATTTCAGCTGGAAGGCTATTTTGTCCAGTTCATTTTAATAAAGTACTTGCTCGGCATTAGAGCTCGCTCGGCTATGTGGACATCGGAAAATGGAAAACGAAATAAACAGGTTTTGTTTACACGAATCGACGCAACTCGCGATTAGCATAGGCGGCAGGCGGCAGCGAGCGAGCGAGCGTCATTATTGACACGCAGACAGGTGAGTGCCGGGAGTGTCCGAGTCCGTGAGTCCGTGAGTCCGTGAGCCCGTGAGTGCGTATAATGCTCGGCCGGACGTGCATAAATATTGCGTACAAGTGCTACTGTTCGATGGGGGGGGGGCGAGGTCCCCTGTCGGGCCGAAAAAGATGGAAAATTAAAGCAGATAAGGAGACATGTTGATCCATCGATCTATCACTCGCGTGCGCCAGAGGGATAAGATTGATTGGGGATTCAGTCGAACGATCCCGCGCAATTACAGCCATAATAGCGTATACGCAGCCATATACGCGCATACCGTGGCCGGTAAATCCCAGAGCATCGATCATCGCCGCTCGTCCCTCGGATACATGAATACAGAAAAACGTGGCCCACGGGTCCACGGGTCCATGGGCCCGTAGCCAAACGTGACTGACGCCAGCTCGCCCGTATTCTATTTGGCTTCAGTACATCCCCGTATACAGGAAACTGTCAATATAGACGGCGAACGATACTTTCTTTTACCTAGTGCTCGCGCGTTTTTCCATTCAAGTATCGACCTCACGAAGCCTCGACAGCCCATTGTTTTTCCTGCTCTTTCGGGTTTCCTCGCTTTCTCTGATCGACTACTCGTCGATCAGACAGTCCCCGCCCCTCCCCGTCCACCTGCCCAAGTAATTATTGCCTCGATTGAGCGAGTATCATTCGCTCCCGATTGAAGCCGAGTTTACTCGACAATTCGTGCAAGCAAAAATTATTTGAATCCCCCAGAGTCTGGAATATAATGAATGCCAAAGAATACTCTGCTGCGAATTATGGGGAATTTCTTAATATTTTCTCTTAATAAGACGAGATGCAGAGACTGGTAATTTATTATACTGGAATATAGATTTTCAAAATTAGCAAATTCTTAAAATTCCTTTTTAAAAACTCCGACCATATATATTATACATAACATTATAATCACAATCACTTACTTACAAATTTCCCCATTACTTTTTTACATAAATTATGCTATTTATACAACACTAAACAATAAGTAATTGATGCATTCATCAGAGCGAGTTTTTTTTTTTTTTTTTTTTTTTTGTATTCTATAAAATCTCAATGGCTGATAATTCAATAGAGCTACTCCATTAATACGAACTAATAACCAAGCAGAGCCCATTCATGAAATTTATGTACTTTCAGAAATTATGCTGAATTTTTATCTGTAACTTTTTATCGTTTATTTGCATTCCAATACCATTTTCACATAGATTTTGCATAACTTTCTTTAAGTCAATAAAAAAAATGGTTTTATATTTTAATAAAAGTTATACATTCAAAAGAATTTTTTTATTTATTGTTAATAAGAATCAGAACTTAAAGAAAAATTTTAACTTTTTTATTTTAACTTAAAATAAGTGGAGATGATTCAATCAGTTCAATCGAGTTCTTTTTACATCTTACTGATTTATTGTAGTACAAGTTCTTTAAATGAGATTTTAATTTTTTTTTCATTACTATAAAAATACTTTAACAATAACATTAATTGCAATTCGAAAACACTTATCATCGAAGTGCAAATCTTGTATTAAAAATTGCCCTTGTTAAACATAACCTTTAAATAATGATAATAATCTAATTCATGAACATAGTAATCTAAACTGCAGATATTAGTTATAAATATAAAAACGGTTTTCTTTGAAAGCAGCTGTTGATAATTAAGTTACTTGTAAATAATTATTTACATAATTATTAAAAAAATCATTTACAAATAATTTTGTAATCAACAATGATGCTGAGATACGATACAAAGTTTTAAAAATAAATGAGGTAATGTTATGAATAGAAAGATCGAAAGTATAAAAATCTTAAGTCGGTAAGTAAAAATATAGCATAGATAATAGAAAATCGAATTAAATACTTTGAAAGAAAAAAAAAAGAATTTAATTATAAAGTAGTATCGTACGACCTACATACGGAGTCAATTAATAAATTTAAAACAAATAAGTAATTGCATTATTGTTTTCTCCTGTAATGATAGACTCTGTTTATTTTTCAACGGATCGCATACGTTCGTGTAATTTAAATCATAAGATGTAGAGTAGAGATTTTTACAATCTCTTTGTAGATTCAATTAACTGATATTTATCGTTATTCTATTTACTTATATAAATTTTGAAATTAAAATTAGAAAATCGTTTCTGTAATTGATTGGATTTGTGTTCGCACTACCTATATGCTTTCATAAGAATAAAATTAATGAATAAATAAAAAAAAATATCAAATACTAATAGCGGTATGCACACAACGTGGTATTCACGTTATGTCTATAAAAACTCTTTAAAAAAAACTAATCCCTACGAAATAGCAATAAAATTAAACGTAATTATGATTATTGTTATAATTTTTACTATTACGATTATTATAAATAATTAATGATTGTCGATAATTAATTAGGCAATGTATTGCTAGTATGTAACAGTAGGTCGTATTAAAATACCGAAAAGCAGTTGACAAAAGGAAATTCATTCTATATTAATCGTAGGCGTTTTCATTCAGATCCAAGAAGCTACTCATACTTAAAACGAATGGTTGTGAATATTCAAATTCTATTTATGTTTGCGTAAAGTTACCGTTATTTCAAACTAAGATTAGTTACATAATTAAATGATCACGATGGCAGAAAAAGTACATGTAGGTAATGGGTTACCGATTAGCTTCAAGAAAAGGTAACGAAATCATGTCGAACCACGTAAATCGTGCTCTTACCTGAAATAAAAAAAAAAGAAGAATTATTAATTTATGGTGTAAATATAATTTGCAGTATAGAAATAGCAAGTAAAAAAGAAAAAAAAGCTTTTCATAATAAATGTGCGTTCGCTAAAATAAAACAAATTTTTTCTCTTTTCTGCTTAAGTCAAAATAATTTATATATAAAATGGATTAAATGATGAATGAATAAAGCGAGGTACTTCTGAAGGCAAACACAGTTATTCGAATGTCCGCTCGTTAAAAAAGATCGGGAGAAAAAAAGTTTGCGAAGGAGTTAAATAAAATGTTTAATCTCTTAGGAGGGCAGCACTCGTGCCTAATTACGTTCGAAGTAATATTCGAATTATCATTCCGTTACAACGGGCGCAATGGTTCTCTTAGCCACTCGGGCGAGCCAGCGCTTTGTAATTTTACCTCTATTTACAAAGGTAGAGCTGGAAATTAGTGAAAATATGCCGATTAATCGCCCATATAATTTCGCGCATATATTATAACTGTACAATCTAGACGAATTTCGCGGTGAGGGGCAGGGGCAGGGGGAGGCAGGTAGGTAGGTAGGCAGGCAAGCAGGCAGGCTCGGAAACACGGGGCCATGAAAATCAGCCTACTTGTTAGAAGCGTCTGTGAAATTGAGGAAAGAGGTGCCGAGAGAGTTGGATACATCACGCGAGCGAGAGAGATAGAGAGAGAGAGAGAGAGAGAGAGAGAGAGACAATAGAGGACGCCGTGTCAGAGGTCGCAGCCTTAACCTCCCGACAAACGTAACCTCATTTCCCGAGACACGTGGTGCAAATTACAGGTTGCGGGGAGGAGGAACGGTCCGTAACCACGGCTTCACGGGATGTGCGCGGATGTGCGCGTGCCAACGACGCGTCCAAGTGGAATCAATGAAGACTATGAGGAGTCGAGGATTCAGCGCACGCGATCCTCGCGAGAATCGGACATTTCTCTTCCTCTCGAGCCAAGGCGTCACGAGACTCGAAAGAGAACTTTATTTCGCAAATTTACCCTCTTCTTCTCTCGTACCCCTTTTACTTACTATAATTCATAGTTTCGATTTACTACAATGCATTACATTGTACAAACATAATGACTCTCTCGTTTTTCTTCTTCTTCTTCTTCTTCTTCTTCTTCTTCTTCTTCTTCTTCTTCTTCTTCTACTTTTATACAGAATTTGAGTCCGAGCGAATAACAGCTTAATTAATAGTAGACTCCACAAGTGCTGTATCAGGGTATGTGGTAGTCTCATTTAATTAAATCAATGTTATTTCTATCTTATCGCTCTACATTTACCTCATTCAATATTGAATTTTCCATTTGTATCGAAAATCGCTCTTTCGAGGTTTCGAGCTCAAAAATATATATTTATGTATATATAAATAAATCAATGAAAGCTTACCAGGAAATGAAATAAAGTGGAAAATTGAAAGGAAGATAATGGAAACGCGGAAATTTATAAGCAATAGCATCGATAATAAAAATTGCTATTAGTTCAGATTTAAATATTTCAAGCTTATTGGATAATTATTCAATACTACGAATTATTTCTAGAACATTGGATATCATTGATTGATCATAAAAATTCATAATCTAACAATGTCATTATTAAAAATTAATGGTTTTATCAAGCAAGTATATATCCCCGACTTATTATTATTTATTTTCAAATTATCAAGATATATACCACAGTTTTTAAAGTCAATCTCTTCTCTTTGTTAAATAATAAATGATTTCGCTTTATTACGTGCACTATTTTCTCTGATAAATCCTGGTCATAGCGCTTTTATTTTCAAACACAAATTTATAGCATTAGAATAAATTTTGTTAAATAATTTGTATAATTATTAATCAATTATGAATACCGCGCCATTATTAGAATTATAATTCTAATTAAATCGTAATTAAATCGAGTTGAAAAATACGTCTAATTAGAGGAATAATATTTTAATTAAGCTTCATACTATACTCGAACAAAACATCAAATCAGTTTTTTCAATTATTCCGCAATTATAGAAAATCATTCACAATACTTCGTTAAAAATTTTAATTTCAAAAATAAAAAAATGAAAAATAACAGTTCATCTTAAATTGGTGAAACTATATTTTCAATTGTAAAATCATAATTTCAAAATTAAACGGATGAAACATTGTGAAAATGAATTTTACAAAGTTTTAATTTTAATTTAATATTTACATTATGATTTTAATTATGGAACAATATAAACTGAAAGTATAATGGCATGTAGTATTCAATTTTATGCGAAAACTAGCCTTCGTTTTAATGAATTTTATAAAGCTAACATTAATATATTTGAATTTAATTAGTTCATCGGGAACGTACTGAGAAGCTTCGAGCTTTCTCTAAGCATTGAAATTAGGATAATGACAAAATTAATGCAGTAGCATTAATAAATTCACCATTTTTGTTGAGCTTTACAATAACAATTACAGGTAATGATATTCAGCATTAAATTTTAATGATAAACAAGTAGGAGTGCAAAGTACATACTGCGGATATAATGCCATCCATATTGTTTACGTACATGATTAGTGTGCATAGAAGTTAATACGAATATGAATTATAAGTGTAAATATCTCGATGATTCCTCTTAATTTTATAGTTTACATAGGCATTCCATAATTCGCTTCTTAAAAGTATTTTTCGTTTTATACCGTAATTTTATACTTTTAAAATCGAAGAGTCGAAAAAGTCGAAAACTCTTCCATACGAAGAATATTCATTATTACGTGTTTATAAAATGTCACTATGTATTTATAAAATGACACCGAGAAAGTAGTATTGGCTTATCTGGTGATTGGCTACGATGGCGATGTTCGAGCCTTGTACCCAATAATAACGCGTAAATGGGTATTTTAGGGATGTGGGTGTTTTGGCTGGTTGGCTGGCAGGTTGGCTGGCTGGCTGGCGGGCTGGCTGGGGGGGGGGAGTGTGAGACGCGCGAACCGTTAATGCGAAGAGAATTTCCCCGGATACAAGGTTTGTACAAGGACGCCGGGAATACAGGAAACAGTCGACGAGCGGCCATGATTTTTCCGACCCTGGACTTTCACGCACGCGCTTCTCGGCACGGATAATGATTATTATCTTGACAATAAAATTTTTGCGCCGACGCCTCGGTAATCAGCAGCCTCGAGCATATCAACCTGACGGAACAAGAATTCGATACATCGAGAGACTGATCTGGGAGCGCTGGCCCGAGGCGCATGCTCGATCGGAATATCGAGTCAGTCAGGTGCTTAGATCCCCCTCGTCCCGGCCTAATACGTGTCCGTCCGCTGGTTAGGGTGATTCGCGATCTCCGATCCCCCCCCCCGACTCCACTTTCCCTCGATTTCGACTGACGAACGGTAATCTGCGGAACTAAATATCAACAGGTGCTATTTCTTCTTTTAATACGGATTTCGAATCGCTTCGGCGAGCAGGACGATATTTACACAATATATACCCCCATGATGCAGAAGGAAGAAGCCTTTGATACACCGTCGTCCCTCATTTCCCTCGTGATTGATTCCCATCAATTGTATCGAATTTATTTCTAAAATGGCCATGCATTCTTGGCGAAACTACTCGTTTAATGGACAATTATGAATCATCGGCTCGAGCACGATATAAAATTTCATGTATATGTTATGCCTTAATTGCATCGCATGCATGACAATCATAATTTAACAATATTTATAATGAGAATCAGAAATGACAATAACAATAATAGTAATAGAACGATAAGACAAAAGCTTAAGGAATGAGCTCTTTTATCATGAATCAGATTCATTACTTGGTAGGAAAAATTCGCCATACTGTGCAAAAAGCGGCAAGATTTTTTTAATACGGAATTTTTATATTAATTAATGGCTTATGGCACGTACAAGGAATAATTAAGATTATGTTTTTAATGTTCAAAAGACTGGGCGGAGAGCCTCGTTCATTTTCAAGTGTAATTTATATCGAAGGCCGTAAGGGCATGCCTTGTAAGAAAAACCAGTTGTGGAAAAATGAAAATCAAGTGTCATCGTCAACGTGAATGCGTGAAAGAGTTGTTCGATAAAATGGATATGATCCGCTTAAGCTCGAAAGATTAAGACTAAGGAAAGTTATTGTACGAAACGTTCGATTGTACGTAATTCTCTCGAGTACGTAGAAAGAAAGCGAATATGTTTTAAATAGCGAATAACGTTTATGAAATGATCTTACCCAGGAATTGAGCCTGTGACTCGTAACATAGAGTCGATCCCAATAGGAGAGGGAATAATAATAATAATAATAATAATAATAATAATAATAATAATAATAATAATAATAATAATACGAAGAAGAAGAAGAAGAAAAATAAGAAGAAGAACAAAAACAACAACAACAATAATACTATTAATAATAAAAAATAATAGGTAATAAATAATAATAATAATAACAATAATACTATTAATAATAAAAAATAATAAGTAATAAATAATAATAACAATAATAATAATAATAGCAATTATACGGTAAGCAAGATATAGGAGTCGAGCGTCGTGCAAATAGAAAGGAATGCGGGGAGGTTATTGGGGTTAGGGTGGCGTGAAGCTGTTCCCGTGCAATCTTGCCTCGAGTAAAATATCCAGATTGTGGAATAACTATGGCCATTATTTGGCCATACGGGGAAAGTTCGTATACATCATTAAAGAGAAGGTGTAAGGGAAGCGTCGAAGTTCGGCTCTCAGTGCCGCACCGGCTCCCGTCGAATTTCGAGGCTTTACAGTTCGGCTTGGCGGCTCAAGGTTGCCGGGGCAACCCGAGGGCTCGCAACCGGGCTGACGACCTTTTTTTACCTTTGTTTAGCTTAATTCCGATCGGCAGCGCCGCGACAATTTAGAGGATAAGTTTGTTTCAAAACTCATAGCTCTGACGACAATGGCTCGGGATCTTGAGGAAAACTTTATCCTCCTGCCCCTGCCCTCCTCTGCCCCTCATCCACCATTATTCCGCATAACTTTTCAGATAAACCCAATAATTTACCCTCACTCCTTAAACTTTCATGTCGGACACTTTCTCACCCTTCTTTTTCTTCCCTTGCACACAAGTGCGTGCAAATTCTTTTCTTTTCTTTTCTTTTTGTCTTATCCCCCCCTCTTTGCCCCCCCCCTTTGACCACTACCTACTACTCTGCCGACGATTGGCTTGTTTCCGAATAAATTTTACCGCGTCTACTGTTCGCTACGCCATTTATGACAACAACTGCTTCAATTGCGCGCACGTTATTCCGAAAAGAATGAGTTTTCTAGTCTCTGGAGGGCAATTCTAAGGTTCCATTTCAGATTTACTGAAAATTTATTGCGAGCTAGTATTGATGCTTAAATAATTGAACGCTTAAGAACAGTAATTGATACGAATATATCGTCCTTTTTTCAAATCACTTACTTTTCTTAACTCTTACTTGACGAATCAATTCCATGGCTAATGAGTGTTTTCTTTCTTCTTCTTCCCCCCCCCCTTTAGAGATAATCTAGTGAATTCTTTATTGCGAGTATAGCTGCGTTCATTACTGCCCTCTTAAATACTGTGTTTTCACTTAAGTGGGAAAAAAGAGGCCGCTTAAGAGCAAGAGCTTCCTTATCATTGTTTGATGTATTAAATTCATAAATGAAGATTCACTTATCTCTCGCCACTCAAGCGATGTCGTTTAAAATCTTATAAGGAGTCGATCGCAAATATTTACAATAAATACGTGTACTAATAATGTTATTTTTTTTAATTAACTATTCCAACGAACGTTCCCAGCGTTATTTCAATAAAATATTCGAAGTATAAGTGTATGATTATTTCCTCTGGTTATGAAAATGCTCGTATACGTGAACCTTACGAAATGAAACTTGTAAGAATTCGGCTTTAAATATGGCGAGGAAATGTTAGGAATGTACTCATAAGCAGAAGCGATATTAAACGCCACTGTTAATATCTCAGAAACTGCGTCGGTTTTTTAAAACGTTTCACTCGCCTTGGCCAATTAAAGACTCCCTTAAGGGGCCAATAATCGGCTTTTTAACAAACAATCGAAGCGCTCTGCTCTTAGATAATAAGGGATGACGTCGGGGCGGAGGAGGAGTTGGAGGGTGGTTGGGTGGATAGGTGGGTGGGTTGGTGGGGGTGAGGGGAGTCGTAAGGATAGAGCTACCCGTTCCGGGCAACTCATCAGGCTTTATTATCGTTTTATCGAGAGCAGATCAATTTGTTTCAAGTTTACGGCCGACTATTAAGCTTGTCCTCGGGGAGGAAACCACTGCCGCTAAGGAGATACAGGATATTCTGGGATCGGCTATAGCCCTCGGGATAGTCGGCAAGGGGAACATGATAATCGTTAGTGACAAAAAAGGTAGAAAGTGAAGGACGCACGAGTGACAGCGTCCACCGATGACTTTAATCAAATGTTTTCAGTTGGCCAAGACAAGCGAGACTGGCACATCGATCGACATTTCTCCCGCTTAAGACATTTCGCATTTAGATTATTAATAATAGACGAGAATTGCATTACCCAAGCCTCCCCAATCACTCCTCCTAATTCAAAGATTTCTAAACATCCCTCGAAGAATCTTCGAAAGACTTGCCTGTTTCGTGTAAAATTATCCGAACCTGCTATTCTTTTTAAAGATCGAGTGGCCGAGTCACTCAAAAAAAATCTGCTAGCAGTATTGTTGCATTGTATCGTATTGTATTTTGCAGAAGCAGCAACGTGTCGGGGGGGGGGGAAGTGGTTAAATATTTCAAATAATTAAAAGTACTTGATCTCTTGGAAAAATAAGCGAGACTCGGTAGAGTGAAGCTATGCGCGGTAAATATTGAAGGGGATTATTTAATTTTTTTGTTTGTTTTTTTTTTACTTATTTCCCGAGTCATTGACCATTCAAATATAATATCGTAATGCGCAAGCGAGCGATGACTCGGGCTGAAAAGATCGAGGCGAAGAAGCCTCGATGATGCGCTACGAAAAATTATCCTCTTAGACGATGTGTCGGGGAGGCTAGTGTTATAAAGGAGGGATTGGAGCGAATATGGAAAGGGATCCTTCCTTTCAATGACGCAAATCCAATCATAGGAATATCTTCTATCGGCGGCACTTATCGCTCTTTGGCCGACAATGGCAGCCCGAGAGGGAGAAAAAAAATAGTTTTTAAGAAAAAGACGATAAGAAGAAAGAAAAATGAAATGGAAAGAGCGTAGAAACTCGCATTACTGAGTCGAAAGCTCAACGACGCCCATCGAAACGAAGCACGAATCATTTGCGCATCAAAGATCCATGCCTCCGCATCAAAATTTTTATCCGGGAAGTGCCGGGAAGGGAGGGTGGATGGGGGATGGTGGAGGGGGAGGGGAGAGGGGGGGAAAGAGTTCGTTAATCGACGCTCGAAGGTGATCAGTCTACAGATTGTAATGCGTCGATGTACGAGAATCGAGATAACCGAAAAAGGGGGGAATGAATATAATCGCGATCGAAATAAATCGACTGCACGTACGCGACTTGGTGTACAGTGCGAATAGTAGTATAATTGAATATGCATCGCCGTGGTAAATATTCCATTGGCCTTCTTCATCAGTGAATGCACCTCCTCGCATAATTGGATGGCAGCGACGCACGCGCTCGCTCCTTTTCGCTTAGCCTCCTCCTGCCACCTCCTCACTCACCCTCCCCCTCGCTCTTTCGCTGTATTCAGCTACGGTAAAAATCCTCCTTCAACGCCAGCGCCACTTTTGCATAGTAATCGCTCGACGCTCACTTTACCGCGGCGCGCGGCGCTTAAATAAGCGCTTCTATATGATTCTGCAAAAGTTCATTTAACAAAAATCCCCCCGTCCCCTCCCTTCCCAACCGCCTCTCCCTCACCTTTCTTTCCCTACAATTCAGTTGTGATATTTACTTTTTTATCCTCTGCAGGTCGGCGTCTGCGTCTGTGTGGCCACGCAAGGATTTAAGAATAACAACGTAAACGCGTAGCCGTGGCTTTCTTTCGCCTCCTTTCCCCCCATTCGGATACATATGCATCCCATTATTATGACCCACGCTACTCTACTCTTCTCATCATCATCATCATCATCATCATCATCATCATCATCATCGTTGTCGTCGTCGTCATCATCATCGTCATCATCATCATCGTTATTATTCTTATTATTATTACTATTATTACTATTATTACTATTATTATTATTATTATTATTATTATTATTAGCAGTAGCAGTAGCAGTAGCAGTAGCAGTAGCAGTAGCAGTAGCAGTAGCAGTAGCAGTAGCAGTAGCAGTAGCAGTAGCAGTAGCAGTAGCAGTAGCAGTAGCAGTAGCAGTAGCAGTAGCAGTAGCAGTAGCAGTAGCAGTAGCAGTAGCAGTAGCAGTAGCAGTAGCAGTAGCAGTAGCAGTAGCAGTAGCAGTAGCAGTAGTAGTAGTAGTAGTAGTAGTAGTAGTAGTAGCAGTAGCAGTAGCAGTAGCAGTAGCAGTAGCAGTAGTAGTAGTAGCAGTAGCAGTAGTAGTAGTAGTAGTAGTAGTAGTAGTAGTAGTAGTAGTAGTAGTAGTAGTAGTAGTAGTAGTAGTAGTAGTAGTAGTAGTAGTAGTAGTAGTAGTAGTAGTAGTAGTAGTAGTAGTAGTAGTAGTAGTAGTAGTAGTAGTAGTAGTAGTAGTAGTAGTAGTAGTAGTAGTAGTAGTAGTAGTAGTAGTAGTAGTAGTAGTAGTAGTAGTAGTAGTAGTAGTAGTAGTAGTAGTAGTAGTAGTAGTAGTAGTAGTAGTAGTAGTAGTAGTAGTAGTAGTAGTAGTAGTAGTAGTAGTAGTAGTAACAGTAGTAACAGTAGTAACAGTAGTAGCAGTAGTAGCAGTAGTAGTAGTAGTAGTGGTAGCAGTAGTAGTAGTAGTAGTAGTAGTAGTAGTAGTTGTTGTAGTTGTAGTAGCAGTATTGTTATTATCCTTCTTATCGTTATTATTAGTTGCAGGAGCCTTGACCGAAGATTAATATATACTCTGAAGAATAATACTTTTAAGCATCTTGCACCTTCATTCGAGCCTTCGAAGCTTATCGAATAGAGTACAAAGACACTTTTTCAAACTAAATCATTAATATGAGGCTTTTGATAAAACAATAAAAGCAGAGTAATGAATGTAAGTGCGCTATTAGATATAATTTTTCAAAAGCACCACTCGGAGTGAAGCGCGAAAGAAATATTAATCCCTCTATACTAAATTGAACCCGTTTATTTTCCAAAGCAGATTCTTATCTAAATAAGATTTTTTTTTGTGCCAGGTACATCTCGATAAATGTTCCACCTAATCCAATCCGTATTCAAGTGCTATTTTCAATCTCTAAGAGTTTATTGAGCCGAGCCTTTAACCGAGCACGCATTACTTTTTCATTGTTTCCATACATAGGTACGAATGAATTGTACCGAGTTAATGTGCATATTCGAGAGGAAGCTTGATTTGAAATGGACGTTCACTACGCGATGAGGGAATAACCGAAGCTACCGCAGCTCCGTCATAATCGGAATATACGAAATTTAATAGAAAAACCAGCGTCAGCTGATACGATTATTATACATCGCACGCGCGTTACCTTCAATTAAAGAAAACTTTGACGAGATGCGCACGTGCAGCGCGGTTATTAAAAAGTATATATAAAAAAAAAAAAAAAAAAAAAAACTGCCGAAAATCCCGGTGCGATGCTTTTTATACGGGAACTCGCGAGTCGCGCAGCTATATTTTCTTCGTTAGAATTTGCTTTTTTTTTTTTTAAGTTTTTGCTTCGTTACTTTTTATTAAATTCACAATTTTAAAATAAATACTTTTAACGGTTTTTTAATTAAAGCGTTCTCGTAAATTTTTTTTTATCATCCTGTGGCCAACAATATTTGCAAAATAAAATAATTAAAGCCAATTTTTATTTATATATTATATAATATTAGTTATTCGCAAGTGCTATTGTATAAACTACTATTACGCACTAATTGGAATAATCAAATTTATAGTTTTCCTTTAGAAAAATCAAATCAACAAATAGTCCCCGTTTTATAGGATTCATTATTTCTTCATACTAGCAAATATACAATATTATTTTATATAATTGTTTTCGTAAATCCACGTAATGACAGATTCCTTTGACCGTTGGTACATGCATTTATTAAATAATAGCATAAATAATAATAATTGTGCTGATATTAGATTGGTTTAAAAAAAATGCGGTTATGAATGTTTTTAAATCAAATTTTGAATAAAGTTTAAATGAAATTGGGTGAAGATAATGAGTTTTGCTATTTCTAGTAAATTAAAATATTTACTAGCTCATTGTGAAATCTACGAGGGACAAGTACAGAATAGTTTTTATAATGAAAATAGTCGATTATTTGTAAAATCACGTAAGCACGTAAGTCACTTACTCTTGAGCAAGAAATAGGTAAAGTTAATAATTCTATGCACGATAATTCGCGCAGATATACGCATTTCTGATCCATCGTGAAGTGCGGATCAAGGAGAGAGAGAGAGAGAGAGAGAGAGATTGAAACGGAGATGCTGTGATCCTACATGTGATCGATACACAGGAGAAGTGGAGGTGAATACCGATGGCAAGGTAAATACCTTCATTACTTTGTAAGTTGAAAGTGCTGTAGGCTTTGCTTTTTAATGTGGTATAAACCGGAATGATCAAGATCGAGATTTAAAATGATAATATATAATACATCTGCGTTATAGAAACAAAAAAAGAGAGAAGAAAATCACTGGTAAACAATCGTACTCTTAACAGTTTACTGGAAATTTTTATAGATAATTGTATTAAATCTACACGTTGAACATATACAGGTAAATGAGTTTTTTTTTAATTCTTACCTATAAGTAAATCAAATAACCATTTTCTAATCTAACATTCAAATCAGAATGAGATCTTTTAATGGCAGCATTATTTTACATCTATATTTTTGATAGTGAATTTAAAGAAATGAAACGAGGAGAAGAATGAAGGAAAATGAGAATTTCATTAAACTGGAACGAATGTAAAACTGAAAAGATCAAGTTTTTCATATCGACAAATAAAGAAAGAAGAAAAAAGAAGAAGAAGAAGAAGAAGAAGAAGAAATCTCTTACGGTATGATCAAATTTTAATATTTGCATTAGTTTAAGACTACGTAAATTTAAAATTAAAATGAGAGTAAAAATGATAGCGTAGAAAAGAAATAAAGCATAGAAAGGTAGTTATTGTGATAATATTCTAATTTGGCTACTGTAATCGTCTGACTCGTACATTGAATGTAGTCTGACCGCTTCTCTTCCGAGTCTGCTCGCTTTTACTTTCTTATCTGAATTTGAAAATCAGTGTACAGAATGCTGTTTGACTTAAGCGTCGAGAAAGTTAAAATATCTTCCTGCATTTAACGACTTTATATAAAGAGGACAGTCGGACTAATTTTCTGCTCATCTAAATGTAGTAACGACTTATCCATCCAGAAATCACCGAATCTCTCAAACGCTCGAGAGCGCGATCGTATTATTCAGATTATTTTGACTCTGCTTGACTTTTTCTTCTCTGTCTGTCTCTCTCTCTCTCTCTTTCTCCCCTCTCTCTTTCTCTCTTTATTTCTTAATACGTCGAGTCTCGTGCTGCCAATGTTCAGAAGTTTTCCTCCTCTAAGAAGAAGCTCGAGTTAATAGCTTTGAAATACTTGTTGACGTCTTAAGCCTGAGAATGAATTTGCAGCCTTCGTTCCACGTATTAAGAGATGCCCACACACCACTTAATTACATACTTATAGCTTATTTGATGGATCTACTTAGCAATGTCTTTGCGAACGGACTGTTTTGCTAAAACGATATTCACAACCTCTCTCATAATTCACTTGTCAGGATTGGACAAATTAATAATCGTATCGATCGACTTAACGACTCATTTTTACCCTCACTGTACTAGTCCACTTATAAGGATTTAAGACATGCAAAATATTCATTTTCTTGAATCAATAGCTTTCATCGAGTCTTTTTATTTATTATTATTATTATTATTTTTTTCTTTTTAATTTGCGAAACCAAAAAAATGTACAAACCAAATTTCAATTAAAATAATGTGCAAAAATAAAATTCCACGGCCGAAGTCGATAAGGCTTATGAGAATTAAGAATACTAAGGCTCTATTACTTTAATAGTAAATTGCAACTTACTTAATATTAAATAATAAAGATATAAATAAAGGCAATAATCGTGATTGAAACTTACTCTGTGAGTTAATAAAACTTTCACGAGGAATTATTAATAAGCTCTTAACATTCGCGCAGCTAATTTAGTGCAAATTTCGAAAACGTTGTCTAATTTCTGAGCAGTTTCATTCTCTTCTAAAGATGGTAGAGATTTTATAAAGAGAAAAAGATAAAAATTTAAATCGCGATCCAGTATCAGATTCGACTTACTTTGATAATATTTCATTCCGAGTAATTGTAATATAATTTGAATTTAATATTTCGAAGCGAACGAAACGAAACGAAACCGCCGCCGCCGCCGCCGCCGCCGCTACCAAGTTTTCATTCCAACAACTTTTTGCTTCGTTGCGATTACACGGTGGCGTTGCGGCTTTTTCGAAACCTCGTTTAATTACGCATCCAATTAACGGCGCTTTAGTATTCGTCAGCAAGTTTCTCTAAATATTGATTCTCAATTTCTTTAGAAGCGCATCAGACAGAGGCATAGAACTTTTATTCACAAATGAGGCGAGCCTGCGCCCATTTCATGATTAATGTCTTTGAATTTTTTTTTTTTTTTTTTTTTTTTTTTTACCTACTTTGGTCTACTCGGCTCGACAGCTTCAGGCTCGGAGAAATGACGAAAGCCCGTTGACGAAAAAAAAAGGGATAAAGAAACGCTGATAATTAGAGGAGCGTACGTGTAAGTGAGTATTGATTGGAGAATTACAGCAACATGTATTTGCGTGGAATAAGTGATAGTTGTTGTGCCGCATAAAGTTAATAAGTACTTGATGCGAATATCGCATCAGGATTGAAGAACGGAGCTCTGTGATTAACAAGCTTTTTTTACGCATTATCAGAGCTTATGTTCATTCGAACATTTGCCGAAGGTACCTCGGAGCTCCATTACGAAAGCTGGATGGAGGGAAGGGGGAGGTCGAGGGGGAAGAGATCCGAGGAGCTGCCGCATCATCGACACGAGGTGGTGGTACGTATCCCGAAGCTCGTCGGCGAGCGGTGAGCCACTCGAATCGACACGTGCAACCAATTTCCCAGGCGCACATCGTCGACAAGCACAGCGGCAACGAAGGACGAAATGTGCAGGAGAGCCGGTCAGCCCTGCAGCTGCTCTTGGTTACGGTAAAACTTATCTGCCGGGTTGTGTAGCCTACTTACCGATGAGCGTGGCAACCGAAAACATCGTTCGCTCGCTCCTCGCAAATTTGACATTTTAAAAATCTTTGATCAACTGCTCGGTAATCGGCTATTGCTGCTGCTGCTGCTGCCGCTGCTGATCCGTCCAGATAAACGCGTAAATACGATAAGAATACGAATCGCTCGCTGGATGCTACTCGCATTTTTAAGGGATGCCATGATTTGGCATTTCGACGCTGAACTTTCATGAAAATACACTTCACTTCTTATTCACTTACTTCTCCTTTGATTAATGGTTTATTCATTTTTACGGCCCGTCCTCCGGATGTTAATTTTTCTTAATTACGCATCGCTCTTGCACCGATGTGTGCGGGACAATAAAACGGTATATCTGATGCTCGGAGACCGTAATTGAACATGCCCTCCGAAAATAAAAAATGAAGGAAAAGAAAGTTGTTCATTCTGGAGCATTGAAGTAGCCGAGAGTGAAGGCGAATTCGTAATCCCTACTAATTGCGAATAAACGAATGATCCACGGCACTCGTTATTCATTAAATCCATTAACGAGTGTCTCGGCAACCAACGTCCCGTCCCGTGTCTCCTCCGTGATCCGTTGGCCAGAAATTTATATCCCCCCCCTCCGCGTAAGAGTTATTATACAAATCTGCAGGAAGCGATTAGAGGAGGGCTGGGGGGGGGGAGTCAATTGGGGATTATCGAGGGCGCGGCGTGCTTAAGAAAAAGACAATGATAATTAAGTGGGGGTCGAAATTGATGGCTGGAGGCCATAATGAATCATGTTGAAAAGTAAGGTTATGATTAGCTTGGGACAAGATTGTGGTCTGAAGATGGCGAAAAGCCGTGACCCATTTCCCGAGCACGGCTTCTTAGAGGATCGGTTCTTCGAGGGATTGGAGGGAAGAGGCCGCGAGGGCCGATCCTCTAATGAAAAATACAGGTCTCTTTAGCTGACGATCGGTCCTCCGGCTCGTTGTCAAGCGTATCAGCATAACCAGGTTAGGTTACCACGCAACGCCCCTTCTGAATTCTGGCTTTAATTACAGCTCGCGCAAACTATCCGGCTGTAATTTAGTGGCATTATACTGGTATGTGGGGGCAAATGCTCCCGGTGCAATCAATGTCTCTCGGTTGCGAACGAGTCCGCGGATAGCTTGCGTGCGCGAGCGATGCTCACGGCTCCGTCACTGCATCTGCTTACTCGCGCTTCCTTTTTCTTATATCCTTCATCCTCGCCGCCACGCATACAATTTATCCAGAGTTCCTCTTTGTGCGAACGCTTCCCTCCGCCTCGCACGCTCTCTCTCTCTCTCTCTCTCTCTCTCTCTCTCTGCCTCTCTCAATATATATATATATATATATATATCCATCCATTTCCCTCGCCCCCGGACGGACACGCGTTCCATGCCTTTATCTTTTATTACCGATGCGAGAGTTCGGAACGTTTGAAGGCTGCCAATATGGATTCTTCCGCAATTTATACACGAAGATTTTAACTTCTCGAATCCGGGATTTTCGTACTTCGAGCATTTCTCGAGCGATCGGTAATCACGCCAAAACTCACATGTTTCCATTTGATAAAGGCTCCATTGGCGCTATAAGATTACTCCCCCGACAGCCGGCGATTAGATTATATCGTAACAAATTAGGAATTTCTAGAGACGAGCCGGAGATAAGCGCTAGGGGCTTGCTTGAGTCTTCGAGGGTATAGGGGGGGGGGAGAATAAAACTATTTGACAATATTCAACGGCGCGTGCTTATTCCGCCATTATCTGCTAAATCAGCTAAGATTTACTTGGAATTGAAAATTATTACCAGAGTGCGCAACTATTTGCTCAGGTCGGTTCGGCATCTCCCGACCCTTCCCGATCCTTCCCTACCCTTCCAGATCACCTATATTTACGGGGCTATTTTAACAATAACCTCCCCGTTAATTAACAACTCTATTTGCTGAACACGTCAAGGCATATAAGGCATCTATCACATTAACGGAATATGACGAAAAAGAGGGCGGTGTCTCTGTCCCCTCCAAGCCCCGCCGCCCTGTCGCCGAGCACCACACGAAGGCAACTCTGCGAGGGCTGCGAATGAGTTTCAGACTGGCTCGATAAATAGCGCGAGCCTCTTTCGCATGAAACTTATACTTTTCACGGTGGGAGGGTGGGGGTTAGGGGAGGGGGCTAAAAGAAGCAGGAAAGGCAGGGGGGAAAGCAGCGGAGCCTCTTTATGAATGAAGACAAAACAAAAAAGTATTCATCCATTTGAGTCGCGGAGCTTCTCGAACGAGATGCAAACCACTCAATTATGGCTTGGTCCGCGGCCTAAGGGAGTAGCAATACACATGCGCACACGCGCGCACACACACACACACACACACACACACACACACATGCGCACACACACACACACATACAGAGGGTGAGTGGGGGGGCTGTAACCGCATACGCGGACTCGTCGAAACTGCAAAAGGAATGGAAAGCCTCTCTTCCTCCCTTACGCTGCCTTAAACCCCCCCTCCTCTTTGTTCTCCTGCGCCCGAGACGTCTGCATTCTAATTGAGCAAGACTCATTGCTTAACGCTTCGTCTACCAAGGGCATTTTCTCACCCTCTCCTACTTTCATTGGAGCTGTTTACCGTCCTCGCCGAAACGAAGCGCAATCGCGCGCGTCCTCATTTTCACGCCGTTTACAAGTCTCCCTTGGCGCCGCTCTCCCCCCTCCCCACCCCATCAGCCAACGCTCAGTGATTCGAGCCGCATTCGAGGAAGAACGGACTTTTATTATCGCTTCGATCGAACCTGCACTTTCGACCTCTCGCCGTGAGCTCCTTAAGGGCCAATCGATGATCGGCCTAGACTAGCTGGATCGATAAATCAAAGGAGCTGAACGATACTCGCGGTAATTAACTGGTACTCGGTCGCGCGTACACAACGCTTCAATAACTGCGTCGCGAGCCTCCGTCCTTATTCGCGATTCTATTATTTTATCTCTCCCCCCCGCCAGCCCTAATCCCTTGATTCACCTATTTCGTTGAAAAAATCGAACAGCCAAAGAAGCCTTTTCCAGCTCTTCGAGCCACCCGTACCAAGTACTAAATTCATTCTATGCCGTTGTATTTGTGTTGATCTTCTTCTGCTCTCTTTCCTTTCCTCTCTTTTCTTTAAAACTGATTCGCCCGTTTCTAAAATTATACTTAATTGCGATAAAACTAAGGGGGCTCTTCGATACCGAAAAAAAAGCAAACGATAAACCGCGCGTCTTCCCCCACAATAAATCAATTGATATTTCAATAGACTTTGGTAATGCAATCGCAAATACGATAAAAATAGAATTTCAATATTACTCCTGCATTATGGTGCGTTAAATGAATGCGTGGGAGGGGTGAGGGGGGGGAGCCTCGGTTTGTTTAATTAAACGGCATTAAAGGCGTGTGCCTTGAATAGGATCGAGAATTTATGTTAAGAGGCTGGAAAAAGCAGTTAAAATGACGGAGCACGTCAGAATTCGATTCCCCGAAAGTAGTTCACGAACGTTCCGAGAAGCCAAATAAAATGTGCAATTAAGTAACAGTATCAACGAAAAAGCTCGTATTTGTAAAGTAAACTAATTGACCGTACCCTTGCACATAATTCGAAAAATGCACTCCGCAAAGGCAAAGGGAAAGCAAGCAAGGTCATTTTCTTGCTCGGAAGCAGTGCCCGAGTATTCCTCGGCCGAGGGCAACGCAAAAACGCCTTAATATCATTGCCGTGCAGCCGAGGCGTATGATAAAAGGAATGAAAGGGAGATAAAAGCCGCGCTCTCGCCTTCTTCAACGTGTTCAACCCGGTTAATCGGCTATTCCGAGAAATGGGGGCCCAACTTGTCACCGCGTTGACAACGGGCCCCCCTCCCCTCCTGACGCAGGTCGCTTGCGCGCCCCTGTAGTTTTCGGCGCAGATGAGGAGCGCATCCTTCCTCGGCGCTACCCGTGGTGACCTTTAATTTCCATTCTTCCGAAGCCCAGGTAAGCCCACCTGGGTCATTATAAAATGGCGATTTAGCGCGTGTGCGTGGGGAAGAGGCGAGCGAGGCCGGGGTAATCGGTGGTAATCTTAAGTAAGCTCCCCATCTAAGGAATTCCCCTAACGATCGTGCTCACGACTGTAAATGCATTCGATTACGAGCGCCCATTGACGGATTCTATGGGCAGTCAGTCAACTCGGCACATCCTCCACTCGGTCCAAGACGCGCACAGATAAATTTTAATAAGGCCCTTAATGTTTTAAGGAGCAGCGCGTGGAACTTTATTTTCTATGGCTGTCAAATTTATTACTCGAGACTTGAGTACCTGGCACAAGTATCCGAGTTGTAAAGCGTTTACCCAGAATCTTCGAGGATACTTGAATCGCGTTTCGTAAATTGAGTTCATGGGGCTGCAAGCGACCACGACTGAAAATCTATGGTTTTGAGCGACTACATCAGACTTGACTAATTGCGCCAAGAATGTATTATTTCTTCTTATAAGTATCTCAATACATTCGTAACAAATGACTTGGAATTCCTATCCCTACGGCAATACGTACATATATTATTGTACAATATAAAATAAGGTTGGCCTTTCCTCGGCGTCACGTGCTCGAGTGGGATTTAACTCGACGACATAAAGTATTTGTTTCATTTAATTGAGAAAGCGTAAGCAAGTTTAAATGTTACGGGGCGGCGAGACGACCCTTGAAAGAGTCCGATAAAAGTAGATCGTTTCCTCTGATGAGATAATTCTTATAAAAATAAATCCGCAATTGGGCTGAGGGATTCCGTGAAAGGCTGATGGTGATCGTGGGTAGGAGTGGGGAGAGGGCATCGTCGTGGACAAAGTCTGCGATCGAAGGCGAAGTAGAATAAGATTAGAAGAAGAAGAAGAAGAAGAGGAGGAGGAGGAGGAGGAAGAAAAAGAAGAATTAAATGAGAAAGGAGAACAGCGGCTACGACGACGACGACGACGACGACGACGACGACGACGACGACAGCAGCAGCGTCGCGCCCCGGAATTAAGAAGACACGTGAGCCATTAAATTGGAGAGTGCGTAGACGAGGAGCGATTGCGGTAATGGAACCGCAGTTGATGCCGTGCCACCTAAATTAGAGAGCCGAGCCATTGTCGAGGATTGCACGTATTCGGCCCTTTGGGCGTATTTGGCCCGGTCGAGTATCGCCGCCGGCTAATCTTCCGAGAAATTCGCCCAATGCCAACGAAGGCCGAATGTAGCGGCGTAGGGGGAGGAGGATCCGTTGCCGGGGCGGGGAGATGAGCCGGGGGATAAATGCAGCAGAGGAACGATAGGACACTGGCCATTGTAACACCCCGGGTAAATTATTCGTGGCCCGGCCCGTCCTTAGAGCCATTGTACCGAGCGTCCAATCGCACTGCTCCACGTCCCGCTCTTTTCCCTCGCACTACAGAGGGCAGATGCTATAACGTGATTGAACTTAATTGAGGAAAGAAGGAGTGGCTGGGCCCGCGTTGTCTATCCTTCGTGCGGATCCCCGGTATTTACCGGCCTCATTTCAGCCGGCATTACATCCGAAAGGGTTGAGCGAGCATTCTTCTTCGTCCAGCGTTATTTCTTTCGACTGACTAGGCCAATCCACGTAATCGCACTCCGGCGGAATCTCCTCACCTCAATATCGCCATCCCTCCTTCCCCCCTTCCCCCCTTGCCGCCTGTCCACCCATCGCGAGCCTGCCCGGGCTCGGTCTGCCCCAATAACCCTTTACACGCAATCATCCGTAAGACCGCCTATACACACACACACACACACACACACACACACACCCATACGCGCACCTGTACGCACCTGTACGAATCCGTTCTGCACCAAAGCTGCGCTGAAAAGCCTCTCGTTTTTATAAAATATCAGTCTTTCGTTTTTTTTGTTTTTTTTTTCCCTCCAGTGTAATTATGTCTGCTGCGAGTGGAATTGAAATTTAAAGTGCTCCCCTCGATACAATGTGAGCTATCGCATTCAATTATTATTATTATTATTATTATTATTATTATTATGAACAAAAAATTCATTCATTGTTTTATAATTTACGTAAGCCCCTTGAAAATTACGTATTTGCCTCTCGTCATTACAGGAGAGTGGGTCATTATTATCGCTATATAATCGTTACAAAGTGAAGATCTGACACACCTGTTCTCGGATTAAGCAATTATAATGCCAAAACAAAAGTAAAAGAAGATTTTTATTTGAGGTTAGGCAATAGCCGCTCGCTTTCCATTTCCAATGCATAGTCCAACCACGGCCTATTGACGCTTATATCGTCTTTATGTGTTCGGCACCGATTCACGCTCCCACAAAACTTTGTGCATTATCGCGCTTATAGCCGATACGTCCGATACGTCCGATACGTCCGATACGTCCGATACGTCCGATATGTCCGATCCGATGAAACAGAAAGCCGCCAACACTGCCGAGTACATTAACTATACAATTTCATTTTAAGCCCCATTTCATTTAAAACTGACCAAGAGCTCCATGTCATGCATAATAATATCTTATTAGCGTCCCTCGTAATCGATATTATTATTTCTCAAATGAATAACAGTTCCGTTACAAAAATTAATTAAAGGATTTGAAATCCGGCCTTTCAAAATACGTATTTATTTAGCCCTGACAATATTTTATAAATACCTTTATCAATTATATATATATATATATATATATATCGATTATGTATACTTTATCTTCTTTCTATATGATCCTATAAAAGAAAATTATTCGACAAATTTACGAGACTTTTCCAAAGTTTAATTTTTACAGGTGGATTAAACGCTTATAAATATTAAATCATTTTTCTCGTTATTTTTCTATTGCTGTGCTTCGTAACTGAGAAATTTTTTCAATACAAACTCTAACGTTCGAATTCTTAATGGCAACACTTCTTCCTCTCTTTACATTACTTTACATGCATCCTCATACTTCAATAATTACTTTCTATTTTCATAATAAAATATCTATAATACAAAAAATCGTGTCGAGTTTGACGTTTTACTTTCTTTACAAAGATATATTTCATGTAGCTTTATCATTCTCTCATTGTAGAAAATCAAATATTCTCTGTTCAATATAAAATTAAAGTTGTAGCTGTGTTAAATATTATAGATAGTTCTTATGAAGAATTATTCATAAGAATTTATAGAGTATTAAACTGCAGTTCATGTCGGCGCTTTCATAAAATATTTATGTGAGAAATGTAGTTCATGAAACAGTCTATTAAATATGAAATGAAATGAAGGAGCGTATTAAATATAATCATTTTCATACTGTTTGAATATCATCTGCTTTAATTATCAGTAATAAAATTATATTATTATCATTATTATTGTTATTATTATTGATGTTGTAAACATAGGATCGTTTATATACAAAATAAAAAAAAAACATAATATTCTGCTCGTTTCTTTGATTCTTTATTAAATAACATCATTGACTACTTCTATATCTTTTTCAATAAATTTTGCGTTCGCTCATTTAATTTTATCAACTAGAAATGTTTTTTTTTTTTTATTTCTTTCTCTTAAGAAAAATATACTTTTCTTAAATAGTACGTAGATAGAAAATAAATATTGACCTACAGGTTACGAAAATTAGTAATTCTTTAAAGAAACTCGAGTCTACATCGAGTACATGTTCATTTAATATAATTTATCATCATTAAGAGTCGCGAAATAGTGAAATAAGGTTCGTGTAATGTAAACTAGTTGTTAAAAATCAAAGTCCCAACATTTTACGGATTAAACCTGTAATCCGTCGTCGAGAAATCCGAAGTATATAAACAACCCTGAAAATTATTATAAAATAATGTAAATATTTACGTAAGGAAAGTCTGTGTACGAAGAAATTGACTGAGTTTGTTACATTTTCTATAAAGCAATGCAAATATTTGCATAAGAAGCTTATGTCAAAGTTATTTATTTCAATAAAATTATTTAAAATTAATTTTTAAAATTTAAAAATTAAAACTGGGAGGGGAAAATGTTAATCTAGAAACTTGTTATTGTTTTTCAGCTACTTATCACTTTCCTTGATTAATATTCCGAAGTATTTGACGTAGTCGATGAAGGTATCCCCGATAAATAAAGAATGGTGAAACGAAATTACTGAGAGTACGATCATTGTAATAAAAATGTCGGTAATGCAAGTTATTTTCCCGGCGTAAGTCTAATAAATAAATAGCTATGGGAACGGGCGCAGCGTAGACCTGCCATTGATCTAGAAAATAAAATTAATAAAAAAAGCTCGAAAGGAAAGAAAAAAGAAATCGCTCCTTCCCCGCCGAGTTGTACCTACAGTCTCTGGGAGCGGCTCGCGCCGTAAACGGCATAAATAATCATGAGCCATCATGGGAAGGAAGCTCGACTCGGTTCGGGCGAAATTCGTCGAGGTCAGGGTCAAGGATGAGCAACATCAGGCGTAGCTTCTTAATTTATAAGGTAATTCAGTCTTCCACCTCGACAGGTAATAAGAGCGTCTTGTTAACGGGGAAACGATAATTCTGGGGAGAATGACGTGCCGCAAAAAGTGCGGAACGGCCTGGAAATTAAATCCGGGAATGAAGCGATAAGGTGCCCGGGGCCTATCGATCCTCCGGTCGAAACTCCCAGTGACGTAGGAGCCGGAGCTGCGGACAAAAGGTTTTGTTATGCAAATAGATGGACCGGCAGCTGGCTCTGCGCTCCCGTCTATGTACGACATGCGAGTATCTGCACCGCCGCCGCAGCAGCCGAAAGCTACGAGTTCGCAAATTAGAGAGTCGATCTTTTTTTCTCACTACGTTCCTCCCACTCCCCCCCCTCTTCTCCTCGCTCGGAAAAATACCGGGCCTCCGTGACATCCATTTTTGTTCGACGTTTTCACTTTTTCGAATACTGTCCATTGAATAATTAATATTGCAGACTCGAGGTCGTACGCCGATCAAATCAGATTACCTCCCTCCATTCCCTGCCCACGTCATTTTTGCACCGATATGCACCGAGATGGGTTATTTGGTGAGGGGGTTGATGGAAGAGGGGGGGGGCTTTGGACGACTAATGCTAAATGAAAATACGAGCCACGTGCAAAATTTTAATGTGTCCCTATCAGTCGTCGTCAATTCATCAAAGCCTTTTGTTTTTGATAATTAAGACCGATCTAAGTGAGATGAAGGGTTTTGCCAACAACTTGCGCTGTTGCATAACAATGCCTCGAGTCTGGATTTTCACTGGCAGGCTTTTAAATAACGATTTCCACCCTCATCACGTAATCTAGAATCTAGTTTATGAGCTTCAACAAAATATCAGAGCTCAGTCGATAAGCGCGATAAGACCGGGGATAGCGGTGCAATGCCAGAGAGAGAGAGAGAGAGAGAGAGAGAGAGAGAGAGAGAGAGAGAGAGAAGAGAGAGCCAGAGAGAGGTTGACAGAGTGAGGGAGGGTAGGGGTAGGGGTTGGCTGGGCACAAAAGGGAAGCAAATACCGGCTCGTCGTATTATTATGTTTGACAATGCTACTAAACGACCTTCTTTTACTTCTCTCAACTGAGTTTCAATTGTTGAATTTTTGCTGGCTAAATTTCGAGTTTTCGTGCATCGTTCTCGCGCTCTTTCTTCCTTTAAACCATATTTTATTTATCTATCTTTTACAACCTTGAACAACCAATGAATTCAAATTACGAAAGAGGTCCGTTTAATGAAGGCATTCGTTCTCTTAAAATTTCAGCGAAAAGTGTTTCAAAGCATTTTTATTAATCGTATATTGAGTTTAAAAATAATATATTTGAAGGGAGGCAAGGATTACAGGAACGTGTAAACTAATTCAGACTTCCGTCAAACTCGAAAAAGCACTTGAATTTTATTGGTCTGCAGGTTGAGAATATCTATGAGAATTTGCGGCTCCGATCGGCAAATGCCAGGGATTTTTAATCAAAGGTCAGAAATTGAAATTTTCGTGCTAAACGTACATAACGAGGAATGTTTTGTAAAAAGATAGATAGATAGATAGATAGATAGATAGATAGATAGATAGATAGATAGATAGATAGATAGATAGATAGATAGATAGATAGATAGATAGATAGATAGATAGATAGATAGATAGATAGATAGATAGATAGAGATAGATAGATAGATAAATAGATAGATAGATAGGTAGGTAGGTAGGTAGGTAGGTAGGTAAGTAGATAGGTAGACAGGTAGGTGGGTAGGTAGGTAGGTAGGTAAGTAGATAGGTAGACAGGTAGGTGTGTAGGTGGGTAGATAAGTAGATAGGCCAATAGGTAGATATGGGTAAAAGAAGTGAAGCTTCTTTATATCACGAGCTTATTTAACATGTTTAATGAAAGATAATTTATACGTGCTATTAAAGTACACTGATATGCATAAAGTTCCTTTAATTCCGTGCTGTTTGTAAAGTGAATTTACGGAATTCCCTTCATTTCTGATTTAATTATAGGGAAGTAGAAAGATCGTAGACTCATTAAAAATGAGAATCAGCCGAGGGCCGAGCTTTATTATTATCTAACTGTAGCAGAGTACGGGAGGCGGCGCTCCGTAGGAAGCGAAAACCAAGGGGTTGGGCGGAGATGGACAAAGAGCGGCGGCTCTCGGCGCGGATCCAAGAAGAAACCCGCTCGGCTCTTAAATCGAGCGCTACGAAATGGTAGAGCTGCTACCGCTGCCGCTGCCGCTGCCGCTGCCATTTCGACGTAACCCCCGCCCGGCATTAATTTCCTGCCGAGGAAGGAGGCGCGCGAGGAGTCGGGGAGACCACGTAAATATTACCGACCGAGCGACCGAGCTAGCGAACGAGCGAACAGTTGAGCTCGTGTCTCGGAAAAATACGGGAATAGGAAAGGAGGACAAGAGTAGCCAGCCGGCGGATTTACCGCTCGGAAATCCGCTCCTTTTTCACGTACTCGCGCCTCCCCCGCCGCCGCCGCCGCCGCAGCCGCCGCCGCCACCGCCGCGCGACAATTACTTATCTGCCTCTCTGGCCGCGAGGACTCGACTCGACTCGACCCACTTTGCCGGGGCTCGGCCGGGACCTCGAGCTCGACTGGCTTCCCTCTTTAGATCCCTCCTCCTCCTCCTCCTCCTCCTCCTCCTCCTCCTCCTCCTCGGCACCACACCCCCTCGTCCCGTTGGCGGGTGCGCACTACCGAGACCGAGACCGAGACCGAG
Source organism: Ceratosolen fusciceps (assembly GCA_018883505.1). NCBI lineage: Eukaryota > Metazoa > Arthropoda > Insecta > Hymenoptera > Agaonidae > Ceratosolen > Ceratosolen fusciceps. The sequence goes on along the minus strand of RCIC01000002.1, from coordinate 17,914,232 downwards.
ACCGAGGCCGACTCTTCCTCTCGATCGCACGCGTGCCTTCGCCGAACGATCTCCTCACCCCACCCCACCCCATCCCCGGCGAGCAGCTGATCGATGCTAGTCAGACGCACAAATTGACGCGTCCTATAAATCCGAACCGCTTAAGCCTCCATGGGGTTTTAGCGCTTCGGGATTTATGGCGCTCGACTACTAGTCCAGAAAATTTACTTATATTTATGGGGATTATTTAGTCGAAAGGACGAGAAAAGGCGGAAGAGAGTTCGCCGCCCGTGATCGGTAACGGTCCATGGAGTATCAGTATCGGAGCGCCGATAGGTGAAAGTGACCACGGACTCTTGACGAATATTCTTCAAAGACAAATCTTTCTGTCCAAAAATTATCCTATGCTCCTTCCTACTCTTCTTAGTGGCACGTGGTTACTATGCAGCACGAGTCTCGAACCACTCACTCAATATTCCTCCAACTAATACTTTTCATCCTTCGGCTGCGAATACTAAAGGTGATACAGTCCCTTTACTCTTTTAACTCAAAATTATACGACTAATAGACATGAAACAATTTTCTAATACATTTCCATAATTCTCCATTTAAACAGCATTTATACAATTTCGTATGATTCTCTTTCCTTTCTAATTACTTCTAATTTATTTATTCTTTTCGGTTAATACAAAAATAAAGATTCTCCTTGAGTATCGTGTTTAAAAATTAATTAGCAATCTCACCTATGTAATAATTCTTATTGGTATGTTAGTATACGAGCTGCACGAAATACAGGATTGAAAAGTGGAATTTCATGAATTTAATTAATATTTAGATAAGCTACGAACGCAGGCTATTGAATTTTCAATAAAAGACATAGACTGTATATTATCTACGAGGCAAGAGAAGCTGCTAAGCTACAAGCTATGCAAAATTGACGGAAAGTTTCTTCATTTCAGAGACTAATACATGACGACAATGTACTTAATGAGTTGGCTGTGACCCAGAATTCTATAAAAGACTAATTGAAACTTGTTATGAAATACTCATGAGAAGGTTAGTCCTCACTATTTCTAGACTTCTTAATTAAATTATCAAATAACAGTGAAAAAGAGTCGAATCCACTGATATTCTACTGAAATTCTCGCTCACCTAGTTAGTCAAATGATAACAAGGCATTCTTTGACGTCAATGTGTAAAAGTATCTTTATATTAATTAATTAATCTCAATATCGAGCTCTTAACTCTCGAGTGTCCATAGTCAAATGTTTAATTCTAAAATTGCCGAGAGCAGCACTTTGGTCTAAAACGTATTTATAAACTGTTTGAAGAATAAAAAATAACAAATAAAAAACATAATAAAGAAATGCTTTTATAAATCCATAGATTCGCGTAGGTAAAAGTATATTATTTATGAGCTGTAAGCTTCGTTTAGAGAGAGACAGACAGACAGAGAGAGAGAGAGAGAGAGAGAGAGAGTCAGTTTAAAGAATATCTTAGCGGGATAGATTGTTTTATGATTTCTTTCCGAGAGAATTCGCAAATACTTTTAAATATTTTGTGGCTATTACAGCCGAGAGCAGCTGCTTGAGTCTTGGCGATGGACGGCGACGGAGGGGGACGGGACGAAGAAGAAAGAATAAGCTCCGGACGAATGAACGCGCGTCTCCTGCGGCTTTCGGGCAAATAAAGCTGTTCTAGATCAACGATTTCTCTTTCAATAATGATCGGCACTCCAAGTGACTGGCGTAAATCAAAGAGGCCGCCGGCATAAAGCAGGAAAGCAACAATTTCAAACCCGAATCTACGATAAGGAAGAGACAATTCTCTCCTTTACCCATTACCCGCGGTCTCCTCCCTCCCTCCACCCCTATCCCCAACAACCACTCAATGCCTCTCCTACGCGATACATACACCGAGGAGAACTTCTTTTCTCGCTAAGCTCTTCCCTGAGAATGTAAACACGGGAGCGACTCCTAGTGCTCCTCGAGCGACATTTTTATTATTATGCCGATATTATGCAGTAAATTAATTTCGCGTATAGCTTGAAAATTCTCGGGCATGTAGCGCCGAGTGAGTCGACTAATAAATAAGCTCTCGTAAAATTTTATTTACTTGTGCACTATTACAATTTCGTCTCAATTTATGTTACAAATATGATCTATTATCAATAATAAAGCCATCGAGACTTACAAAGTTCATTTAAATAATCGAATAAGAAAAAAAAAGCTTATATTCAATATCGATTAAGGGAAGTCTTTTTTAATATTATACGTAAAATATAATTCAGAAAATATTGAAAATTTTTATAACTACTTTTGTACATTTAATTGGAAAAATTGCATAAGACTTTCTAATTTTTTTTTTCATTGAAAAGAAATACCACGTATACGGCAAAATTCCTTTTCTATAAAAAGCTATAAATAATTTCATATTCATTTATAAACTTATTTAATTAATTTAAGTGCGACGGCATTAAGAAACAAAATTACTTATTTCGATTATGTTTAATTAAAAAAATAAAAATTGTTTTAATGTGCGCTATTAAAGTGCAATTAACAGAATATTATAAATTGAATTGCGTAACTATTCATTTCTATTGAAAGTATTAGTCAAGATGGTAATTCCAAATATATTTTTCATTCGATTCATAAAAATGCAAACTCTACTCATCATAGGAGATATATTATTTTCATTAATATGTATTAACGTTAATATGCTTGACAAGCAAATAAATCTGAGATATCGTCTTTGCGCGACAAAATGGTATTATTTAATATAATTTCCATGATCAGCTTGTAGATGAAATCTCCTCTTACATATCTATCGCTTAAACTGACATAGAGAAATATTGCAAAAGCCTGAATAAGTTGTGAAGAAGTTTATACTTCCTCCCATCCTGTTCCCTAATACGTTACTTAGCATTTTCAAATTCGGAAATTTAGTAATTCTCGAACTTATTTTATATTCAGATTGACTTCGGAAGCCGATTCCATGCATCAGCAAATGTAAATAATCGATAAATTTGAAATTTAATGAAAATCGAACACGTAGGAATAAAACGTTCAGCCCAGTAACGAACTTTGAAAGTAAATCCTCCTCAGGCTACGATTTTTTTATCGATATTCTATTTTCCTGCATTACTCCATGAATCCCATGAATCCGCGTTTCGGGTTAAAAAGAGTGTAATAAAATAAAAATATTGTGTAATAAATATAAAAAAAATTTTGCGATTATATTCTACTCGAGTAATAAAAATTACGAAAGTGCTGGTTAAGTTGTGAAAAAATATTGTTGGCTGATGAAGTAATTTATAATTGATTATCTTAATAATCGAATATTAAGATTTAACATTTTTTAACAACTTTTGTAATTGCTCAAACGATTATTATTATTATTATTATTATTATTATTATTATTATTATTATTATTATTATTATTATTACGTATTTTCAATGGAGTAATTAAATTTTTATGGTCGCGCGCTTAAAAATATTCCGTTCTCAAAGCTCGGTTTTAGTTAAAAAAAACTTTTCCATTTATTTTAGTTAATTGATAGAATTTGCATGAGCGATGCTTCGGTGGATATGACATACCCTAAGCAATGCAATTTTAGTAATATGATTGATAAATTTAACTGAGAACTTAAAGATATTATTACTTTTGGTATTAAACAATTTTCGTAATTAATATTAATTACTTTTAATTCACATTTAATTGCCGCATTGGAAACTATCGTTTAATAAAATGAATTTTAATATTTTTTTTATTCCTGTAAGGTCTTTCAATTTTTAACGTAACTCATGATTTGTGAAATTATAGAGTATACATTAAAAAATTAATGTACGAGAAATAGTAAAAAAAAAAAATTAAGTGATTAATTGTACAAATATCAGGTCAAATAAGAATACATAAAAAATAAAGAAAAAAATGGCCCAGCCCAGCCCACCCCTTCAACATTAATAGCAGCATTAATTATTACTTCATAATATTATTCTGAGTTAGTGCGATATCATGTTTATCACTGTGTAATCAAATACTAACTTCAGCAAAAAACAGCTAAAAATGCAGGTTATTATACTATATTATAGATGGCCGCTTGGTGATTAGCTAATCTTGGGTCTACATCTTGAAATAAACTTTGCATGAATATTTAATAATTTAAGAAAAGATATTTTAGTATTAAATATATTAATTTCAGCTCAAGATAAAAATATTTGTTTTTAAAGTTTTCGAAACCAAACTTTTCGAATAAAAATTGAAATCTTTATGTACGTTTTAAGAAATCTGCTGAAAAACAATTATTTAGCTCTAAAAAATAGTATAATTTCATTATATACAATTTATGCAATAGTTATTTTCAAAATTTGATTAATTTGAAATCGCAAATTTTCGTCTGTCACATTTTATTTTTATTTATATCACGTGAGAAATATTCTTTGAGATGTTGCTGATGTTTAAAAAAAAAAGATATGTATTGTCTATTAACGAGAATCTGTATTTCAATTTTATATTTAAATTGCTGTTAAATATTAACGATAAGATATTATGATAAATTATAAATCTATTTCATCAAATTGTCTGAGATACTGAATCAATTAATAAATAAACTACTTTACCTACGAGTGGTTAATGATAATATATGTCCATGTATTCATATATTTTTATGAAGAGTCAATAATTTTTACCTGGAACAGAATAAAAGTTTCATTAATTATTTTACAATTAAAAAATTTCTTAATAATATATAATATTATCAAAGTTTTAAGTATTTTACATAGAAGATAGAAGATTTGCATGGAGCAGTATTTGTAGTTAAGCATACACTTATGGTAGATACAAATGGATTCTCAAAGATTATCCGGGATTTGAAAGAAATCCTTTTACGTCAAGAAATAATGTGGAATGGAATTTTTATTCAAAACGAAAAAAAAATCTCGTGCAAGGACTTGAGAACAAGTATAACGATAAGAGAATGAATAAGCATTACACTTTCCTTAGTACTTCGGCCGCTGAAAATAAGAAGACGGACAAATTAGTTGAACATAGGAAAGTAATTTAAAGTAATTTCGGAGAGGGGAGAAGGAATTTTGCTCTTAGCGGGGCGAGGGCATAATTTGACTAACTCTCGGATATTCCATGTATTTTCATTTCTAAGACTTTCATTTCAATATTCATCGCTCGCGCCTTGCGAGGTATATAAAAAAAGAAAAAAAGAAAAAAAAAAGCTCGGCTCAGACAGAAATATGAGCGAAAGCGTTGGATCGGATTCATAGTCGGAAAGTTTCATCGAAAGACGACCTCCTTTTAGCCGAAAACGAATGACGAAAGCCAAAAAATATAGGCTCGAAGCAATCGTCGATCTATAAAAGCTATGGGTCAAGAGATAAGATAAGACCGAGGCCGAGTTAGGGAGAAAGAAGCCGAAAGTAATGTAAGGACGAAAGTGTGATAGGCAGATTGCCAAGAAGTAAGTTGCAGAAGCGTCGTTGCATCGCTTCGTGTAACGTTGCACGACGCGGCTCAGCAGAGAAATAATAAACAACTTGCATTACTTTGCGCGCTTCAGGAAATAATGTGCGAGTGAAAGGATAAGGGAGCCAGCGGACGCCTGACGAGGAGTGCCGAAGGAGTCGGATAGAACGGACGGGTGGCCAAGGTGTGGAAGAAGCCACGGATAGAGCAAGAATAACAGAGCGAGTGTGTGGAGAGGGGGAGGGGCAAGCGAGCAAACGTTGAAGGGAAAAAGGGATACACTTATTATGAGCGCTACACCATCTTCCGTTAGCTCTTTACGAGCAGATGTACACCCCCGCACCCCCGCTACCGCCACCCGCCCCGCCTATTCCCATGTGAAGTGTATCAGTAGTGGTCGGACCTCGTTAAAAATGCCTTTGTTATTCTTGGCAAATAAAGCACTTGCGCGTGCGCTGATTTACATATACGCGCACACATCCCCGCACGCGCCTACACGAATACACACGCGTCTATTTAGCAATATACAACATAATTGATTCGGTTCGAAAAACAATGGACAATGTTAATTTTTCTCTCTACCTATGAACACGTGTTTTCTCAAAGAGACCGGGGGTGGGTGCAGGGAAATGCGGGGGACGAAAGAGTGTGCTGTAAAAATACGTAATTTACAGCCTTTATTTTATTAGGTTGAGCCACACATCCGGCGATTAAGAATCGATCGCTGTCTCAAATATAAAATAATACTAATGATTTGATATGATGTAGTTGTAGACTTACGAGATCGATAAGGATTAATCGTGTTTCTTAATTTTCAAGTAATGTTTTACAATTGACAATGAACAATCAATAAGAGCGTATTAGTTGTTTCGAGATTATTTACCAAGTATTACATTTTTCAACGAGATGGAAACATTTCCTTATCCTTTATTACGTTAATACTCGAAAAAACGATAGAAAAGGGTTATTCAATTATTTGCGGATTAATTAAACGCATTTAATAACTTACGCTGGATCTTGCAAATCAAGAAATGCTTCTAAAGCTCTTTACGCGTGTGCGCGGCTAGCTATGGTGGCCTTATATCTATTTATATATGTAGGAACAAAAGGTACGTAGCTCTAGTTAAAAAGGAAAATAAATCATTGTAGAGAAAAAACGAGAGAGAATCTAAATTTCGAGCTTAAAACTAGAATTTTACGATAACGTCATGGTATTCATCAATTTTACAATATTTTTCGTGAAATAGATTTTTAATTGCAATATTATAGCCTGCGCGAAGAGCAAGAATATTATGACGAATTATTCATGAAATCAACGATCGATATTAAAAAATATTGAACGTTAAAAGCCACCAAAGCGTCTCATTCATTACGTTCATGAATTTTACTTTGTTATTTCTGTAGAAGAAAGTTTGCGTAGAAATAGTCTTTATCGAGCCGAGTTGGCACTCACACACACACACACACGCACGCACGCACGCACGCACGCACGCACGCATAGAGACCCGATTCAAAGGGAAGCAGCGTATTTATTCTCTAACCTATTTTAATACTATGTAATGATATTTTGAGTCGGTTAAGAGCACACAAGAAAACTGTTAACATTTTCACCTGTTATATTAGCAGACAAGTGGCTGTCAAACCGGCAAAGAGCCATATTTATATATGATTTTTATTTAAGAGAGCAATGTCTGTCACAATAACATGCAAACGCCTTTTATTTGTTTTTAACAGACGCTGTCTGTTAATATTCCTAATCGGAAAACAGACAGGCTGCGGCGAAGAGTCGGTCAAAAGCTTGAATTAAACTTTCATACCCGTATTTTAAACGAAAATGTCTTGATGATTGCATGTTGAGATTTATGCAATGCGAGAGGTTTATCATCTTGCCATATATTTTAATGATGTTACACTATTTATGATGATGACACACGATACCTAAAGCTTATTTCGTAAAAGTGCAACAGACACCGTTGTTAATGATATATCATTAGAAAATATGCTGACATGATAAACCTTTCGCGTTACGTAAATCTGACTGTGACTATCTGACTGTGCCAATGTCAAAATAATTCTTTTTCTTGTTGTTGTTGTTGTTGTTGTTGTTGTTGCTGTTGTTGCTGTTTGCTTTTTTAATGAAAAACAAAAGCTCGGAGATGTAATTTTATAGCCGCTACACTCGTCGACCCTCGCACGCGAATACTACCAGCGAATGAGAAGTAAGAGAGAGAGGGAGAGAGAGATGAGAGAGAGAGAGAGAGAAAGAGAGAATGAGATCGTGAGGGATGGGGGCGGGAGGGGGGTTTAGTAAGCGGATGAGCGGTAGCGGCCAAAGTGAGTGAGGCGAGTGAGGCGGCGAGTCGACGAAGGGGCGAAGGGCGAGAGAACCAGGAGTACGAGAGAACCACCTTAGGATACGAGGTGTTTCGCGTATAACGGAAGATTTCTTTTTTGTCATATATTAGTTGTATAATTTCCGTATATGTTGTAATCAGATAAAACAATCATCCTTAGAAATTGTCTGCTGGCAGCATACGACTACTAGTTTTTAGACTCGAATAATATACAAAGCCATTAAACCATAGCAAAAGCTGTTTGCCATTATTTTAGTATCGCTTTAAAAATATGAATATAATCAAGTATAGTCGAGGGACGGGTAAAATAAATTGATAAACTGAGTGTATCCGTAGTTCCGCAATCATCGTTTGGACTTTAGGCGCACTTTTATAAAAGCCCTCCACCGATAAAAGGACTTTCTACTATTATAGCGAATAAGTATGACTCGTGAGGAGGTGTAGGGGGGGGGGAGAAAGTAAATTAAAGGTCGTGCCGAATCCAATTCTGTTAAGTGATCTGTTTGCTTAGAGGCGCGTGTACTTGGACGATTTTCGGTAATGGAACTTCGATGACCTGCTTGAGAGTTTTTAAGATAGCCAACAACGTCTACTCGAAACAAGCTGAAATCCGCTAAAGTTTGAGAATTGAAACTCCCCCGCCTCTCCCACGGTTCCAGCCAAATGTTGAATATCGAAGGGGAAATGAGAAAATAAGATGTACTTTCAAATTGTAACCTCCTCCCGACGAATAACATCTTACCCATACTATTGTCTGCGATACTATAAAAAAAAAACTTCTTGCAAATTGGAAAACTCAAATAATTCATGCCGGAGGATATGATAAATTTTTTATATTCAAGTACGAACTGAAAATCTGAAGATCTGGCCTTCGTTATAGGTAGATTTATTGAGACGGTAGAGCTGATGTATTATGTTGATGAAATGAGAAAGTCGATGCCTTGCGTCGAAGTGCAATCGTCGCGGTGCAATCGTTGAGGTATTTCACTCGCCTCTTTAGCTTTAAGTACGCAACAACAATGCCACGCACACAGGAGCATGGGCACACCAAACTGATATAATGACAGATGCAATTCAAAATAATTTCAGGAACTGTTATTACTCGAACAAGGTCAATGATATTGACCGAAACTTAATTTCCTTCAAGAAAGTTAAATTCGTTTTACTTGAACTGCATGTGCTCTGAAAAGTTTCAGCGTAACTTGGCTCAGCTGCTTTCAGCTCAAAATAATACGGATAGTTCAATAAGAGAGAAAATAAATTGAGGCAAACGCACGGGAACGAGCGTTTTTTAAAAATATTCATTAAATATTAAGATTAATAGTCGGATTTTTACATTAGCGTCAGAGAGGATAAACTTGTTCTTCACAAAATTTCAGCGGTTCAATAAAATTTCAAATCCGTTAAACGCGTTAAAGCAATTATCACTTTAGACTTCTTAAATTAACGAACAATTTTGAATGGAAATAAAAAACCTTCCTCCAGACGATATTGTACTCTAGACCTGATTCTTAGAAGAGCTTCATTGCTATACCTATACAAATTTAACAAAGAGACTTTAAATTTATACCCACGTGTTTATATATATATATATACTCAATACTCTCTTGCAGTCTCTCTGCAATGTATAGGTAAATTAAAAATATCGTACGAAAAAAATTTTACAATTTCATGTTCAATGAGTATCAGCTGGCTATCTCGTTATATTGGTTTTTGTGTGAGTTTTTTTTTTAAATGCCGTTTTTCTCAATCTTCAAATTGTCTAGCACTTTTTCTCACGAGATTGAAATCTAATTCATTTTAAAATATATTGAAATGAAAATTTTAACAGATCACAAAATGAAACACGTAATACGTAATACGCAGGTACTAATTAAATTACACGTTCATCGATTTAAACGAGAGGACGTTTAATATTTAGTTACGAACTTATTTTTCTCGCTGTCACCTCTACTCGAATTGAACATTGTGATCGAGGGGAGAGAGAGAGAGAGAGAGAGAGAGAGAGAGAGAGAGAGAGAGAGCAGTGGGAGGGGGGTCACTTACCACTTAAAATTGATTTCAAAATCAAGTCCCTAAAATGCACGGAACCCTTCTGTCGATTATTCTTAATAAATTTCTAATGGAAAGGCCAGTTCTCCCAGCTTTATCCGTCTCGATGCCGTAATTGCAGCTTCTTTTTGTATTTTACTCTAATTCAGATCGCGTAATGTCGACATCATCATTCGCATTTTCAATATCGCTGACTGTACAGGCTATGAAAAGCAAGTCCATGCGCAGCTCGGTGCACTAATAGTTATCCCATGATAATAGCCAGCGTAAATGGATATTTTTTATGGGAAAGAAAGCGAATTGATTTCTTAGCCGGGCACAAATAATAACGAAGTCATTGGAAATAATTCAAATAAGTAATTATTACGCATGGCTCCCCACGTAATGCATGACTTTGCTCGGCATTGATTTCCGGTGCAATTAAGCGCTCGCGAAACGAGGGATGAAAGGCTGCGTCTAACAATAACATCCCGTGATCCCATAGATCCGCGAAATGGCTCGGGCGCTCTATTGTCACTAATCTCGGTACTAATGGATGGGGCGGCTAAGGTAGAGCGATTGGTGGAAGGGAGGGAGACGCTCGGGAAACGACAATAAAAAGCGAATCGCAGGAACGCGGTCGATGGATGCGAAAAAAGCAAATCGCCTGTGGTAAGTATGATCGCTAATCAGGTGCAAAGTGCAGAGGTCCGTAACAAGATGAGCAAACAAAGGTACATCGAAGATCGTAGCAACCGGTTCGCACCTCCGTCTCGTCCTGCGACTCGAGCTCGGCCTCGCCGCTTAAGACCATTGACGCTTAAGCGGCCATCCCCTACCTGCCCGAGTCCGGTCATACCGATGTCCACAATAAACCGTCCCCCGTAAAAATCCATCGCTCCTTGCGGGGCTCAAAACTCCTTCCCCAAATGGTTATCTTCCCTCCCACTTTCGGCGGCGCCGTGGCCGCGAAAAGAGTCGGGCGACAGATCGCGTAAGAAAATTAAATCTCCAAGGCGTAAGATTTGCACGGGGAATACGGAACAGGCTCGCGTACCTATTTCGAACGGTACTTGTCAATAAAACCAGAGTCTCAGGTTTAACAGCCGGTTAATTTGTCAACGGTGAATAGCGATGAAATCCTTAATTATAAGATCTCTCGGAGCTCGCTTTACGATATTCCAAACAATAATCCGTGCTGCATGTTAAAAATGAGAGAGAAAAATCTGCCTGAATGTTTCATCGGCACCATTACTGAGATCAATGGCATGGAATGGCCTGGTTTCGAAGACGTTCGGGAAATACGAGAATAGGATTGATAGATGGCCGAGGGGATATTTTTATTTTAATCGAACATTGTTCTCTTGACAATAATTTTAAAGTTTACTCGATTATATTCGAGCAATGGCTACGCTTCGAGTTCCTGATCAAGTGCATTAACCATTTTGGATCCCTTATTACCAATACAACGACTTCCTTGCGTACTCCTTTCAAATCGCATTATTATTGCTATTAGATTGTTATTTATTCATAATCAACGATTACGATCTGCACGCACATTCACGGATTACTTTAAACTGTCCTCTGTGCGCTTAATACAATTCTTCATTGCTATTTGTAATAATTTTCTTATCTTTTCTTTAACCGTCGTAACGTGCCACTTAGATAAGGTAAAACTATCGATATCGGATAACAACTTTTCAATGCTCTATTATTTCTACTTACTTTTACGCTATCAAATTTTCAAATTCGTTTTATAAACGATATCGATTATCCCGAACCTAATTTCGGCAGCCTTGCATAACTTCAGTTTGAAAATTTTACTCCACGAATTCTTTTTTCCCCTCTGTAATAAATTCTTTACATACATAAGATAACATGCTCTTGCTGCTTCTAACTTATGGCAAAAGCTAAAAATTTTAAAATAGAAAAATTAATTAAAAGTATCGGGAAAAGGTGCAAAATGTACAAAGGCTTAAAGATTATTATATTCGGTCTTAATAAAATAATCGGAAAAACTAAATTAAGTGTGAGATTACGTTATTTTTAGACGAAGAAGATACGGTGGCTCATAATGATTAATGACGAGACAAATTTGACGAAATATCTAATTGGAGAAAAAAAAGGGAATGGTTCGTAAATATAGAAGAATATATAAAGTAACTACGGGCTCGTTTCTGTTTCTTGCTTTCTTATTTAAATACAATTATTAATACGTTGCGAGTCAATAAGAATATTTTAAAATCCTTTATACTTATAGAATACAGAAAGTTGTTGGAAGTTTGTTGCTTAGTTATATTGTATGGAAAACTTGACCAGACTCAAATTTATCTGTATAGACGTACGTCTATATACACAAATGTAAAGAACCTGAATTTCCAAGTGAAGTTCCGTTTAGTTTGAAAAATTTATCGAATAAGTAAAACTGCTGGGCCCGAAGGCATTATTGAATAATGTGTCGTGGCAACAATCGCTAAAATAGAGGCAAAGTATGAGCGGCCCATTTATTACCGTTAATTATGTTGTATAATGCGGATTTACAGGTATTGAATTTTTGTAAATAGAGTTTAATTCTTTTGCGTTTGAAGTAAATAGAAGTATGAAAAGCAAGAAAAGTAACGAATCATTGAAAGAACAATGGAATAGAATTAAGTACAGTAATTTATGCAACGATAAATCGAATGTTTTGTAACGGTAAAATTTAAATTTTACACGGAAAGGAATAAAGAGAGATTGTGTAACAAGAGTAAACGAATGGTTTAAGGAATAAATGGAGTTGAATTAACGTGCCAATATGTTGATAGCGAAAGCGCTGATTTATAGCAGCATACATCGAGTAGCGTATTTAAATTTTCAAATAATCCGACGAGCGGAGGATTCGAACGGCCTATAAAAGCTTGAAAATTCCAGCGGAAAAAGCTGTTATTAGCACGTCAGAGGTGAAAATTTAAAAATCCCGCCCTAAAATTCTAAGGCATCGTGGAGGAAGGAGGATTCGTTTGACTTTTTTTATAGTCCGTCGTAGTAGGGACTTTGGTATGACGAAGATGACGAAATTGTCCTTTGGTTAATTAAGAAGAGAGGGAACGTCGGCTGGTGGGAGGAGTGAGCAGTAACAATGGCTGGGTTTCGAGCTCGGACTTTTTACGGGACGGTGATGGATGGATGGATGGATGGGGGGGGGAGAGGGTGATGGTGGGGAGAGGACAATTTTAGCAGCTCGGCATTGAAGGTAATGAGCCAACTGGAAGCTTTATTATCATCTCTCGAAAGCTACGTTCGGCTACGCGAGATTTAATAATGCTGCCGATCGTCCTGATGAGAGCATTTGAGTGATGGCACGAGGCCAGAAGAAGAGCCATCCTCGATCAAACGAATAGCAGAAGGGTAGAAAGAGTGTATGACTCGACGGAGAAGAACAAGACAAGAGAAGGGGAAGGTTAGCGGTGGCGGTGGCAGCCACGACTTAGGAGTACGCGTGTGGTTTCAGTAAATATCCACGTATAGAGCGCGCGTATGCAAATTCCATTTGAGCATCCTCTCCTCGCTTAAAATAAAAGAAAACCTCGCTCGGTTCTCAGCGCCGTGAAAATTTCCCGGCTCTCTTTGCATAGACGGATCGACGGTCGGTCGGTCGGTCGGTCGGTCGGTCGATCGATCGATCGATCGATCGATCAGTTGGTCGGTAGGTCGGCCAGTCGCTTGGTCGGTCGGGGGTGGGCCGGGGCGCGACCGTTCGCAAGAAGAACGAGAGGGAATGAGACGCGTGACGCGCGTTACACGGGAGAAGCGGCAACGGCAGAAGCGAGCGCTGCTGCTTTATTATTAATATCTTACACCGAGCCCCGGACGCTTATAATTCCATTGTCTGGCTGAGCAGCCAAAGTACGCGCATTGTTCCCCGACTGCTAAAGAGAAACCCATAAGGCTCGAGAAACCATTATATCAATGGCAACGTGAAATGCAAACTCGAGAGCGAGCTGTCCTTGTTGTCCCATCCTCGTCCCGTTCTCTCGACACCCCTGCACCGACTACTCGAGCTTCAGCGATTCCCAAACAACGCGTTCGCTCGTCAAACTCGAGGCGAAGTCAAAGCAGCTCTCTCACTACCATCGACTCCCCCCCTCCCCCATTAACCACCGCCTTATATCCTCCTCTCGCGTCCGACCCCACCCTCGCCCCTTCGCGCGAACCCGCGTAAACATCCCGAAATCTCTCCCCCCCCCTCTCTCTCTCTCTCTCTCTGTATCACTCGTTTCTTTTTCTTTATTCTTCATGGAAGCCTCCTAGGCCCACCCAAGTCTCCTGGCTTATTAATTACCATTCCATCACTTCCATTCGGGCTCTCTGCTCTATTTTAATCCCTTCCGAAGCACCGGCGAGGCTCAGAGACCCCAATAACCTTCTAACTCCTTTATTTTTATCGCTACATGCCTTACGACTCTCTAGCTCACAATAGATCTGACTTCCGGGTAAAACGAGAGCTTTTGCGAGGGCCGAACAACTTATTAAATTGCCCAACTCGTTAAATTTACCAAAATTAAGATGCAGCGCTTTACGAATAAACTCAATAAGCCATGATTCGCACAGTTCAAAAAAATACGGAGACATTCGAAATAATAGAAAATCTACATCGGCATTTAAAAATTCGCAATTTCACTTTTCGCAATTTGCATTTGCGTGATTGCATTAAATGGGACTGTAATTCCCGGATGGAGTGATGAGGGGGGGGGGCAGTAGTTGCGTAACCGTAGGAGAGGAGGACCCCCCACGACTATCGATGTCTCCTTAATGAATAATTAAGATACTGTTACGTGACCCGATGATTTCACGACAGATCCCTTTGAGCTGATAAATGCCCCATTAGCATAATTTCCAGATCCTCGTCTGCGTCTGGCATTGCTTTCTTTGACATTTATTTGATGCTCTGGATTACTGTTTGTTTTTAAAATAAATCGCACGGAGTCTTGGCTCTGCAAGGAGTAGGAAACTGGTCCGGTAAATTAAACGAATGAATCCGTAGTCTTGAGAAGGAAATTCATTATTAATCTACCGTTACTCAAATTAGAATAAGAATAACGAACTCGATCGCGTATTTATCGTATCTCGAATATTATTTTTCAATGATACATTAAAAACCGAAATTGAAGTATCGCTTACGACTGATAAGCATTTTATCTTATTTTTTTAATCGTCTTCATAGTGAAAAGCAATTTTCCAATAACTTTTTAATAATATTTTTAATACCAGGTAGGCTAAATTATTAAAAAGCTTCACGTAATCTGGTATTGCGAAATAAATCGTGTGAATAAGGTATAATGATTGTCGGAGGAGCCTCGTCACGTGTTAACTTCATCGAAAAAAGTAGTGTCATGATTTACGTTTCAAAAGTTTTTTTCTCCTTCACGATTTAGCAAATTCGTTACGCTACGTATCAAAGTATCCGTTTCTGCGCATTAGAAGAGTGATTTTTACATCGGTAATTACTTCCCGTTAACTACTACGAAGCTAATAAAAAGAATCACTTGAGTGCTATGGTCTCTCTCTCTCTCTCTCTCTCTCTCTCTCTCTCTCTCTCTCTCTTATATGCTCTTGGATCATTCGCATAATAAAAACAAGTACTTTGAGCAAAAAGTAAACGTTAAAAGGGCCGCAATGAATGATATTTGCATTCCCAATGTATTCAAGGTAAGGCTCAACTGGCAATATCGAAAGCCTTAAATTTATTTATATTTAATCGTAATTTAAATGAAGTTAAGATTTAAAATATTAAAATTGAATTTACTTGTGCAAGTAAGCATGTTTCATTTCCGAACATTAGGTTATAATTACTTTACAAAGCTTAGCCGGTAAAAAGCACGAAAGTAATTGGAAGAGAGAGAATATTCAAACGTTTTTACGAATGACACTTACACGTTCTCATTGTTAATAATAATATTGCTCGTCGTAAAAGAGAATAGCTTGTCAATAAAAATGCCTTCCTTCAGAATTCGCTAATTAAACAATTATACGGAAATGTGCATTAAGAAGTAGAGGTAAAGGCGAGCAAAGTAACAAAAACCATGAGATTTTGTATATTTTTGAGATTTTTATGCTGTATATCATTGGTGTACACAGTGAATGCGAGCGTGACTCTTATTTGGGGAAGACGACCTTCGTAAATAATGGTCGAATGCCAATGGGAAAAAGAAGCTGGATATTGTTGCCATCTGCCTCTGCGTCCCTATCCCCTCGGTTTTTGTACCTCCGAGTCCGGTCCATTACTGACCTCTTCGATTCATTTTTTGCCGTCATTCCATATGGATGAATAATTATCTGAAATTCTCCTACAATTACATTTTTAAAGAGGAAAGGCGCGCATCAACAATCACGATCTGCATCCGAGAGTTCTTTCAAATTCGTTTGCAGCTGCTCGTGAGTCTGCGCGAAAATGCATCTTAGTAATTTTCAAAGTCATTATCAAGAGATGTCATTAATGATGCCTGATTATAAAAACTTTTATACGCCTCATTTTCAGAATGCAGCTTCTTTTCGTTTTTAATTTCAGAGAAATAGGGTGCTTAGCTCAAATGACTTTTCTGACTGTTTTGAAACTCTGTTGCTCTTTCATTTCCTGCCCCCCCCTCTCGCTCGCTCTTTCTTTCTTCTTCCTCTCCTCCTCTCTCCCTTCTTCTTTCATATTATTTCGAATTAACTTGTTTAATTAGCTCTCGCATTCTGCAGACCGGTTAATTGTAACAAAATTTTATAAACTGAATGTAACAAAAGAAATCTGTTTCATAAACATCTACCTCTGCAGCTAATTTCTTTGTTTGTATTATGTACTCGCGTCTACACGTACTTTATAGCTATGTATATATATATATATATATGCACTTGTAATTTTTATATTACTAGTTTAGAGACAATTTTATGAGCTGCCGTAAATTCTCAATGCCGTTATGCTCAAAATTTGCAACTACTTTTTTACTGATGATATATTGTAAAAATGTATTATTAATAAATTATGAATAAATTAATTTGCTCGACTTATTTTACGAACAAAAAGAATCTCAAATATTTTGGAATTTTTTGTCTTTAAAATACATCGTCAATGGTGAATTCCATATGTTTGCAATAACCAAGAATTTTTGTAGACTTACAACTCTGGAGCAATGATTTTGATTATCTCGTAAACAAACCTATAGGTGAACCTATGGATTAACTAGCACTGGTCATTTTACGATAAATTATAGCAATGATATGGACGGCCGTAATGATAATATCTTCAATAATACGTAATTAACTAAAAATGTATTAATTAAATTTAAGAAAGCTCTTTCCTAAATAGGTTTATAAAGCGAAAGATATTATAATAAAGTTAGTAAATAGTAAGAAAATTTTAAATGATAAACAGTCTCTGGTGCGTGCGTGACTGCTCTACCCGGGCGTTCGAAATTATTTACGCGTCAGTGTGGGTGCGCGTGTTTGTAGGGGCTCAGGCAGTCGGTGATCGGCTGCATTTGAATGAAGGAAGGGACATACCGTTCCACTGGCATCCGCTGTAATGACAACCTATTGTCGTCCTTAACCCAACACTTGCCGTACACAACAATTATCATTATCTAGCAGTTCCCTCACCCCCTCCAGGAACCTTTCCCGCCGCCCCCTCCCCGAACGGCCAATCGGGACTCGTGCCACCTTATACGGCAGCTCGACGTTCAGGCAGACTACGTATATACCAGATTCTTTGGAGTGCAGCAGCCGTGTCGCCGACAAACGGGGACTCGACTCCATATTTACCAGCTCCTGACCTCACCGTCCCTCCCGTCCCTCCCGCCCCCCTTGGCCCGTCTATTCCACTGACTTTGACACCCCGATACTGTGCCTTCTGCCCTCGCTCAAACTATGCCGAAACTGGAAACATTTAGGGTTCAGGGAACCGCCGACGGCTGCTTCGCTATTCGGTTAAACTTCCCCAACTTCACTATTTCCTTCTCTACCTACGACCGACCGTTTCCTCCTCGCCTTTGACTTTTACGTATTTTTCGGTTGGACCTTTAACGTGTAACGGGTGTATTTGAACGGTCCATTACAAAACTGCAGTACTAGCAAGAATTAACAAAATTATTTTACATCGATTTTTTTACTCTACATTTATTAAGGCAAACGTATTGGAATTTGGGCTAAAATACATACGGCTTCCTTTCGACTTTTTTTTATATTAATATTGCTCTATAATTCATGCGCTACATTAAAAGACAGGATTATATATACCCATGATAAAGGAGTAACGTAATCATTAATATCAAAGTTTACATTATACAGCAATTTACATTAAAAATACGTTGTACAGTCGAAAAGGATTTGCCGTCTCGCTCATTAGGAGTTACAAATATTTAGTTTGCTATTAGTAGCTTCAACTAAACTATAATTTCGCAATGCAATTACGCAGCATTAAATAAATCCTAAATAAATATTCGTCAATGGGAATTCTTATAAATTACAATTTTTTCGTATACTTATTGAAAAATGGCAATTTACAAAAAAAACAAAACAAAACAAAAGAGAAAGAAAGTTGAAAGATGGAACAATACTCTTGTAAAAGATACTTTTATTCTAATAAAAAGGTTAAAACTTTATAATAATTAAATCTTCGTACATGCTTTGAAATTCGTTTGATCTCCAGAGATTTGAATGAATCTCTGGACATCATTATTTACTTTTTCTTTATACCTCGTTTACTAGAGCATTTATCTCTCTCTCTCTCTCTCTCTCTCTCTCTCTCTCTTCGTCTTTTTCTTCTTCTTTTTCTCTTTGCAAATTGTAAATACGCAAATTTTAATTTTAAAATTAATCAAGATTTTTCGTCATCATTGACGAACTATACAATATACAATTTTATAGTTAACGAAACTATAAAATATCAGATCTTACAAAAATCATGAATTATCAATAAGCCTTTCAAAAATTAATAACAAAGATTGTAAAATAATTAAATATATTTTACATTTTATAAATTTACGTAATATTTTAGTAAATACATATGCATTCACCGTTGATGTATCGTCTGTGGATTAAGAATGAGGGTATGAAAATGAATTTCTAACGTTTAGAATTTTGTCAGATTTCATATTATTTTTAATTTTAAAATAATTAATCTTATAATTAAACATTAAATATAAATAAGAATGAGCTAATATTTGTTAAGTCGGTAAAAAAATGTAATTAAACGTTTGTAAAGAAAGGATATATTGAAAGTCGAATATTCTCATTTCCTAAAGCGTTAGTTTGCAATAGTGTGTGGCCACGTGATTATTTATACGCGGTTGCAGATCCTAAATTGCACAAGACCAAATAAAAGTAAAGGTTTAGGGAATCGATGTAAGAGAGCTCTATTCTTCTTAGCAAAGTGAGGAAAAGGGGGGAAGGAAACGAAGGGAAAAAGGGGGAAGGAAACGAAGGGAAAAAGGGCGAGTGTTCCAACTTGTTTCTGAATAGGCGTTGAAAATAAAAATAAAGGAGAGGATCGCGCGCGCAGACGCAGTCGCTTTCAATGACTTGTTGGCTCGGGTCCTTTGTACCGCATCGCATTATTGTTTGCGGGAAAGAAACCACCTGCCACCCCCCTAATGTCGACACTAGCCTCATTCCCCTTGATAAGAAGTGACATCGGCGCGGTGTCCAGGCCTTTATCGCACATCTCCGTTGACACGTAGAGCCAATCGTAACTGCAGCCGGACGCCGAGGATAGTAGTCGAGGGTCGCTACGAGCTTTTTATTCCCGGATTGTATGATGGAAATGTCGGTTGCGTGCGTGAGTCGATGAGTCTCTCTCTCTCGCGCGCGCTTTCATATAAATATGTGTACGCGCGCGTATGAGAAACGGAGAGAGGGGGGAGGGGGGGAGAGTGCCAGAATACTGCCATGACTTGGTGCTTCTTTCGAAATTCGTTAAAATGATTGTCTTGTTCTCCTTTCGTCGTCCTTAGTATCCATGACCGTCGAACAGCAGTCTTGGCTCTGATGTGTGTCTCCTTCACCAACTCGCTCTCTCGCTCACAAAATGCAAATCATCCTTTAGTAAAATTCCGACTCAGGTGAAGACTGCACTCGCGGCAAATTACAGAGGCCGCCTAAAATGGCCGGACACTTTTTATGCTCATTAGTTACGCAACCGTTTTATCGCTGGATTATTAAATCCAGTGCTTTACTCGCTATTAAATACCAGGTAGATTTATATTACTTGTACAATCACACTACAGTCAATTACCACGAATAGCCCTAGTCATTATGCTACACAGTCTACATAAGGAAATGACCAATACGCTTTTCTTTCGGTCATATTTCATTTATAACTGCTGCAAGGAATGAAAAACTTGTTAGAGAATTGTTTAATTTATTAATGGATCATTGGTATTGTTTACTCGGTAGATAAATAGTACCGTACAATTTTTAAGGCTTTTTCAGATTTTTTAAATTAGAAAATTGTAATATCTAAAAGGATTTTAGGTACACAAGGTAATAAAGTAAAAGCCTCTGAAATGACTTTTAAGCTTTTTTATTTGACTCTATAGATGAAGCCAGATGGGTAATCCAGATGGGTAAACGAAACGAACCCCTTTGAAGCACAACAGATGATGGCGGTACAAAAAGCAGATCGCTCCGCTACCATCTCACCCCCTTACTACCATATTACTTTTCCAATAGACTTTCCTATTTCTATTCACAATTGCATCAAGAATTTCAGCGATTGTTAGCGCTGCAGAGCCTTTATATGCCGCAATCGGCGTAGCCTGGATTGGATCCCGGTACCCATTTCGAGTGAAAATAATTACCATTAGAGTTACTTTGAGGGGTGAGCGGTGCTGGGACAAAGTAAAAACTTTGAAATTATAGACTCGCATTCGTGTCCATAGTTTATTGTCAGCGGCATAAAGAAGAATTACACAATCGAATTGTTAAGCAAAGTACTACTACAGAGACGTAATTGTAAAGTAGGATTCGCAGCCTTAGAAGCGTGAGGAGTGGCGAGGAAACGGGAGAGGAAGCGGGAGTAACTTAATTACAAAGAGTGAGCAGAAGAGCGTAAAGGAGGTAACGAGGGTAAAATAAGGCCAGCGGCTCGGCGACCTAATTTAATAAAATTTTAAATAGCTCTGGCGTGAATCGAGGATATTGAACGGGAGGAGGGAGAAGATGGAGCGCTGGCTGGTTAATAAAATTCTCGGCGCGAGCGCGACACTCGTCGGACAAATGCAGTCCGGAATTAAGGCCCCGAGCCGAATGAATCGTCGAGCAGAGTAGCCCAGATAAAACGCCCTCGGCCACGTTGATGTATACGGGGATGGGAACGGGGAGGGATAAAGAGAGAGAACAACGTCATGGGCCTTGGACAAAGTTACGATAACTCGGCGAGGAGACTCGTCGGGTCCCCGTTCTCGGAGCAAAGGCTACGTTTAACAAAAGAAAGGAGAAATAAGGAAAGAGTAAACAGCCAGGCGATTAATGTAAAAGCCCAGGACAAACTCGTTGGACTGTTCGAAAAGCGAGAGATTCCCTTCCTCTAGGCTCTCGAGTTCCCAGCCGCTGAAGGAGCACTTACCGACCGAAAGATGGAAGTGGCTCGCTTCAAGGGCACACGCTCTCCACGGCCGTGGTATCCTCCCTCCTTTATTCGATTCGGGCCCATTGTCCCAGCCGAGGACGTAGCGCACTCCAATGCCGAGGCTAGGCGTAACAGAAAAAAGGGCCGAGGAGCGCAAGATTATGAAGCGCAAGGGCTTCAATGGAATTAACGCTTCCTTCTCCCGTCGAGGCGCATAATCACCTCCAGGTGAAAACGAATCGACTGATCATAGTCAGTCGGAGATTGATGACCTTGGAAGCTCCGCGGCTTTTATTAAACAGCTTTCGCGAGCCTCGCTCGCTTCATTCCAACGTTCATAATACGGCCAATAACTTACTCAACGCGTCATACTTTTCCTTCCCGCCTCCCTCCCGCCCCGCCCCGCCCCATCCCACCCAACCCCGGCGTCCCGTCGCCAAGCTCCCTCGTAGGACGGAGTGGCGTTATCGGATTTCCCAGATCCCGAAGCTCTTCAATGTCGATAAACGAAAAAGTTTAAGCATCGAAACTCTTTGCCCGTCGACTCGTCGCTCGCATTCGAGCATGAAAATTCAAGCGAATACTCGGATTTCCCTAGGATAACAACTTCATAATGCAAACAATCGTATGAAAATTTTATCATCCGAATGATTTATTCAATTATTTTTCACCGCCTAAATATCCCTATACTTGCATTTATCATCATTCATTTTATATTCCAAAAGCTTTCCTTTTCTCGAATAATTATAATCTAATAACGGCCAATTACGCTCGACGACGAAGACAACGCCATCTGTAACTCTATTTCGAGTTCTTTTTCTTTTCATTCTTTGAAACGAAACCTGCATTTGTCATTCGTACTTATTATTATAAACATAACATTTTACGTGTAGTTTGTAAAAGATAATGTAAAGAAGGCCGATGAAACCGTCGCCTACCTCTTTTCTCTCTCCTTCCAGTTTGCATTAAAAAAATGTATTTCTAAAACTGCTCATATTACGCAGAGAATGTCTCCTAAACTTAGCAGATTCAACATCCGCTATATACAAATATTTGTTGCTACGAATAAGTAGACGAGAGCGAGGAAAACGTTGGTATAAAAAGGGCTCGTAAAAAGTTGCGACTAAATCATATTCTGATATAATTGCATTAACATATATATTTAAAAATAAAGTATGTCGAAAAAAGACTTATCTGTACAAAAAAAAAAAAAAAAGAAAAGAAAGAAAAGAAAGAAAGAAAAAGAAAAAGCATATATAAATCCTTTTTATTTTCGTGGGGACTTATCGAATAGCGCTCGCGTATATTTTCCAGAGCTTTGAAGATTTCACAGAAATGGAGACGTACAGTTTGCGTTCTAGGAAGGATAAGTTCCGTAAGTGGATTATCGGAAGCCCATCATGCCAGCAAAAGTCAATCGCTGTCGCCGTGGCTCTTAATGCTTTATTGTTTCAGTTTAGTTTGGAACTTATGACTCACTTAAATCGATTATACTTTTATTCGCTATTCATTGGACTCGGCAGGATTATCAGTTAAAACGTTATCTGAATCCCGTTTCTTTGGAATCCTACAGCAAATATTGCAATGGTCATTTAAAATTCTGTTTAAATAATAAATTTTAAGGTAATAACGAGGCTACTTGATGCATTATTTAATTTTTCATAGCGCATTACATGTTTTTGCATCGTCGACGTGAGCAACACATAGAACAAAAAAAAAACTTGTAGGTAGCCTCGACATGCAAAAGCAGCAAAAACTAGAGTAATACTATTCATTAATAATTCTGAAGGCAGGGGTACACGATGCATTGAGTATTGGATTTAGTCGAAGAATCTAAGTGCTATTATTTGTAGGTAAGCAGACTTTTGTGAATGTAAAAGTCGTCGCTCGAGAATCGAAATAAATAAAAAGTGCAAAGAGCCAAGCAAATGTTAAGAATAAGCCGATGAAAAGAATCCAGGATTCAGAGACAAAACTAAAGGAAGGATAGAGGGGCGGGGATAGGGGGGAGAGAGAGCACAGAGAGGGGGGGGAGAATAATCGAGGACAAAGCGGGGAGGAACGAGAGCGAAAGGAAGACTAGAGGCGAGGAGGAGAGTATAAGGGTCCGGAACTGCTGAATAAGACTGGAACGTTCGCAATTCGTTTCGCTAGGACACAAAAGATGATGCGGTCATTGCACATCAAACAGCCTTTCTTTTTTCTTATCAACTAGTCGCCTATCAGTGGAGCAGAATTCTCTCATGACTTGAACCAATGAACATTCTGTGCTTTATGTCTGCTGAAATACGAGCATCCCTGAGTGTCCCTTCACACGGGCATTCGGCCCTACATAATGCATGATTCCCAACATACCCAAATAACTCAATTACACTTCCTTAATTGACATGAATTGAAGGTGGCAAACTTTTATTGGCTTCCGGGATCCAATAAAATCTCTATCCTTGCTTGCGGCCCTCAAATCTGCATCCTCTACACTTGTTTTCAAAATAACCCGCTGCTCTAAAATATTGATATTCTATTTACGTAGCTGCTTTTTATTAAGCACTAAAAGTGATAAATGTGTCCATTTCGGAATACCGTTGACTTTTTTCGAAAAATATACCAGTACAGACAATTTCTGTTAAAATAGTTTGTTATAAAAAATTTAGGACGACTTTTTAAACTCTAAATAAATGAATTTTAATATAGGAGTTTCTCCCTCTCTCTCCCTCTCTCTCTCTCTCTCTCTCTCTCTCTCTCTCTCAATCGTGCTTATGTTATTGTATTATATAATCCTTGTTTCTATGTGCATGATATTGACCCCTTTCATTTGTAAGATTCCGAAAAAATTCCCTCGTTCCTCTTGCGAACTGGAATAAGCGATTCATTCGCATTCCAGTTTTCAAAATAAATAAGCTCGGATTTCTTTTTACAAGCCGTTACTTGAACTGTCGTCTACGGATTTAAAGATCATTGTAAAAATAATTGATATTAATCGATTCGATTTGTACGTGTGTATTGCTTGAAATAAGACTTTATTATCATTTGTAAATTACAGATTGTATGAGATATAACGTTCTTATAAAGGAGGACAATAAAATTTCGTAGTTATGCTTAAATTCCCCATTTACTGAATACGAAAAAATTTTCTTAAAGACTTTTAATATTGAAACTGCACGTCGATGTATTCCATAATGCAGTTTTACAAAACACAGGACTCGATAAAGCCTTCAATATTACAATTATAGTATATAAAAATTTATGATTCGATAACTTCAGCTTTAAATTATTAAACATTTTTTACGTATTCATTAAAAATTGCATCACGACGTATTAGGAAAGCGTCAAGTGGTTAAATACATATTTGAATTTTGAATACTTTTACAAATCATTTATACGCTTCGCGTGGAAATATATAACCTAGATATTATTGAAAATTCTGATTTAAAATCTTTATCTAAATATTGAGAGAAAATATTATTTACGTGAATAAGAACAATAAATAGAATCCGTATTTACCAAATTTCGCATTAACCAATGATAAATACGACAAGATATTATTATTCCAGTGATAAAAATCAAGCCACGTTTGAATAGAAAATATCTATGGCTATAAGAGATAATTGCAGATGTTGCGTAAAATCAGCATAAATAAATATTTAATGTATTTTTAGATACTAACGAATATCAATCAATAAATTTACTATTTTATCACACATTCCAATATTAAATGGTAATGACTTTGTTTTCGTTTTATATACTTTTTGTTTTTTATTTTTATTTATTTTTTTCTTATCAGAGATGTTTTCATCGTGTAAGTAAAGAAAAATTTAAATAAATATATCCGCAGAAATGAAAATTAATTTACGTACGTATAACGCAATTTTACGTGCATGTAATTTAGATTAATATTATGACGTTGGCAGTTGGGTACTAATAAATAAGTGGAATTTATTTCTTATTATAAAATCTACGTTGTGTTATAAAGTGCATTAAGCCGATATAATATACATTTCCCAGGCGTTTATGAAACGGCGAGTATATATAATTAAAAAAATTTTTAATTGAAAAACTTTATTCAGATTAATCGTCTACTATTTGCAGTGCCTATATCACTATTAAGCCTTAAAAGTAGTTTTACCTTATTTAATGAGAGAATAACTTATTCTCGGAGCTTTTAAAAATACTCGGTCGTACACGACTGACGATCATTTCTGACAAATCCTGCGCTTAAAACGTTACTACGTTTCAATTCCGGATTCGTAGCATAGCCTTTAAATCGTTTGTTTCATTGGAATAAATCAACCGAGATTATTGATTCTCAGGCAATAATTCACATGCTTAACATTGGATATTGTTAGTTAAGCATATTTCATAAAGTAATTGCAGTAGACCGTGGTTAACGCAAGTGCTCCACCTTCCTCTAGCATTGCCTTGCAACCTTAATAGATAATTAGTTCATATGGAGCACAAATATTTATATAATACAACTCAGGCCGTTATAATTGATATGATTTAATAGAAAGAAAGAGAAAAAAAAACGAAGAAAAAAAATGAAAAGTAGAAAAGAAAAAGGAACGACGTAATAAAGTGTCATGGATAAATTTACTGCTGATTCTTGAAAGGCTAATAAATTAATTTAATTTCAGTGGAATTACTTCCTGAACTGAAAATTAATTTGTTTTCAATGTACTTCTTAATTTTATGTATTCAGCCAACGTTAAAGTTGATTATGTAAGCACGTACACCCAACTTCCAAATAATTCAACATGTTTATTCGATTATAAAGCATCTGCCGCTGCACATCCGAAACGGATATCCTTGATAAAAAAGGAAAGTAAAATGTCAATTTCATTTGACTGACGTAATGCGTGAGTGCGCGTGCGCGTGCGCACGCGAGTTCAGAAATTTATAGCATCCATTTTATTAGCGATAGATGAATAATTACATTTTCTAACCTTCGACGAAAGGCCTCGGATTAAGTTAATATTAACTTATCGAGGAGAAAAAGCTAGACTTCCCGAAAGATTTTAACAGAGACTGGAGGAGCAAATTAACTATATGTTAACGCAATAATTTCTTTTAAAGAACAAACGGCAGTGGCTGAGTCGGTTGTATAAACGTACGAGTCGAGAAAGTGGCTCGATCGATGGAAAATGGGATTTCCAGCTCTTTCGCTTCGTAAATACGCGAAGGGAAATAAAAATGAAAATGCACTTCGTAAAATGGCGTGGGGGGAGGGGGTGTAAGTCATCGTTTAGAATGTAATTGAAAATTCTAGCTGAAAAACACGGATTATGGATATGTAAATAGTGCCAATGAGG